>SJYX01006600.1:154616-196082 GCA_006410675.1 Oreotragus oreotragus | reverse complement strand
CTTTGCCCTGCTTCATTCCGCATTCCAAGGCCAAATTTGCCTGTTACTCCTGGTGTTTCTTGACTTCCTACTTTAGCATTCCAGTCCCCTATAATGAAAAGGACATCTTTTTTGGGTGTTAGTTCTACAAGGTCTTGTAGGTCTTCATAAAACCGTTCAACTTCAGCTTCTTCAGCATTACTGGTTGGGGCATAGACTTGGATAACTGTGATATTGAATGGTTTGCCTTGGAAACGAACAGAGATCATTCTGTCATTTACATTTAGTTATTTTCTGTATATACACTAAACATCAATATTAAAATAGAAATAAAATTGATGAGATAAATAATAAAATCTAAATTATTTTAAAATCATCTTGAGGTTTTAATGTCACCGAAGCTTTAAACTTATGCTTTAATTAATGATAGTAGTATTTTTAGTGATACAGGGAGATTGAATATGCATTATTATATTTCATAATCCTGATTAAATACTTTGTGATGAAGCAGTTTGAATTCCTGGATCTAGACCCAGATAATTTGATGCTTAGTTTAATGGCCATCTTAGATGAAGTCACCTCTCAAAAAGATACAGAAGCAAATGTTATTGACTCATATTACTAATTTTTAAATTCTGTCCATTTAGTATACATTTTTAAATAAATTTATTATGTTTCCATCTGTCATATCAATTGCTATTGAATTTTTTTTATTTTTAAAAAAGAAAGTAAAATTTCATAGTTAGATTCATTATCTTCTGATGACACGTTTTTATTTTACATATAATGATACAGTTTTTTCATACAGTATGTAAAGAATGCCTTTGAGTGTTTGAGATGGGAGGGTTTGTTTGCATGGCTTTGGCCATAGAAATAGTAGTAAGGGCTTTTACTAGAAGCACTATATATGATCTATGAAGACATTAATTATTACATATAATAATTTCCAGTTGTAAATGTAGACTATGAAGCTACAGATTCCTTCTAATTCAGAATATCTTAAGGGCATTTGAGGAAGAAATATCTCAATTGAAGGTAGCCATTATATGGTAAAAGGAATTTGGACTAAATACAGTTTACTTTTTTCATGGTAGTTATGTTCTGTAAAGTTTCTGTGAATTGCTTCTTGGAGAAATAACAGGTGTAGGTTCCTGTGAGGCTGTGGTCACATTTTTTTAAGTTTTTGCTGCACTGCATACACATGCCCACAAATAACTGTGAAAAGTGCCACAAGTATTGATTTGTGGATTACAGATAAATATGAGTGACTAGTTGATTTCACAGGTATGAAATTCTCAAATGATGAAGCTCAGTTCTTAAATTCTTTATAAACTACCACTCAGGAGCTTTTTGGAATAAAATATGAAAGTGTTAGTTGCTCAGTTGTGTCTGACTCTTTGCGACATATGGACTGTAGCCTGCCAGGCTTCTCTGTCCATGGAATTTTCCAAGCGAGAATATTGGAGTGTGTTGCCATTCCCATCTCCATGGCATCTTCTCAACCCAGGGATTGAACCTGGGTTTCCTGCATTGCAGGCAGATTCTTTACCGTCTGAGCCACCAGGAAATTATATTAACCACCCAAATCTAGATTAACTCACAGGGAAATGAGCTTTATAATACAAAAGAAAAGTAAATCAAAGAGAGCATAGTCTCAGTCCTCTAATTTAATTTTCTTAAAAAAATAGAATTATTCCTTCAGTTTCTTGAAATCAGTAGTAACTCAGTGATCATGTGGTTATTCTTGTGTGTGTGAAAGCTGTATGTATCAAAATATACTAACTTTAGGTAAAAATAATTTTATTATAAAGTAATAGATAAAATATAAAGAATAATTTTGTATACACACAGTTTTAACCTGTTTTTATTTCTTAATACTATTTATAAAGGAATAGTTTCTTCACTGTTGCTCGATATTCAGAACTTACTTACCTTTTAATTCTGAGAGGCATACTAAAATAGAATAGTAACATATTATTAATTCATGTAGAGAGCAAAATCTTTTCTATTAACATTACAGCTGTGCTAGGTTAGTGATACAAATGAAATTGTAATAAATCATAAAAACAGTGTTATGTACAAAATTTCATCAAACCTAAGCCTTGGACATATGTGGGTTCCTCTCTCAAATAATATTACTTTAATTTAAATGAGAGGTAATTAGTGCCCAAACTGACAATAGTCATTCTTGCTCTTGATGTAATATATAAATACATGAGCATCATATTTTGTGTGAATAATATAATGTAAATAGAAGAACGACATATCAAGTTAAAATATACCCTGGAATGTTAAAAGGTTCAACTTCAGTTGATGGAATTATAGATGGCTTAATTTTCTTTTATTTTTCTCTCCTTTTATTTTTGCTTATTTGTATTTTCTTATTGGTTCACTATAAAACAGATTGTTAAAAAAGAGCAGAGTTACCTTTTATAGCTTTAATTTTATTTAAATGAAATAAGCGTCTATTTAGTATATGAACATAAAGTTGAACATAAAGTTTGAATAACCAAAAATTAAAATTATATGTTATTTGAGTTGCCTAAAATCTGCTAGAGTGGTTTTTTAACCGTTAAATCTTTTTGCTGTACATGCATAGAAGTAGTAACATTTTTGCATTTTGAAACTGGCCAAACATCTTAACTTTAAAGGTTATATATTTAAAGGGAAGATTTGGTAAAATTATTAATTGCAGTAAAAGTTCACATTTACTATTTTTATTTTGGTAGGTACGAACAATGGCTCGAGATTTATATGACGACCACTTTAAAGCTGTTGAAAGCATGCCTCGTGGAGTAGTGGTAACACTCAGAAACATAGCAACTCAGTTAGAGTCATCTTGGGAACTTCATACAAATAGACAGGTATGTTAGCCTGTAGATTTTATGTCACGCAGTGATCTTAAGTTTTCTTCTTTATCCTTACTATTCCGGATATTGATTAGGGAGTCAGCAAATTATCACCCATGGGTTAAATTTTGTATGGTTTTGTTTCTAAATGGTTGAACACATACCAAAAATAAGAACAATATTTCATGATTTCTGAAAATTATACGAATGTGTAAAATTGTTGTTCTGTAGTAGTTTTATTGCACACAGCCACACACATTTATTTCCCGTTGTCTGTAACTGCTATAGTGGCTACAATGACAGAGTTAAACAGGTGTGACCAAGATACATGGCCTGTGAAGCCTAAGATATTTATAATCAGCCCTTTACAAACAAGGTTGCCAAGTCTGGTAGAGAAAATTTGCATTAATAATTTGAATTTCTTAATCTTGTTTAATGTCTAATTTCATGGTAATTGATGTTCTGATAAATTAAGTATATTAAGACCTGTTGTTTTTTTTCATCATCCTTATTTAAAATTTCTTTTTTCTTTTAGTGTATTGAGAGTGAGAACACTTGGAGAGATTTAATGAAGACAGCTTTAGAAAATCTGATTGTACTTTTGAAGGATGAAAACACAATTTCACCATATGAGATGTGCAGTAGTGGCTTGGTGCAAGCACTTCTTACTGTTTTAAACAATGTAAGTAGTACAGAATCAAGTGTATAATTAGAAAATTATTTGTAGCTACACTTTTGACAGAGCAAGGTTTACTTTATTTTGTCAAGGAGTATTAAAAACTGTAGTAAACATTAACATCTATAATTTCTCCAGCCATTAAGTTTTATCAGTAGTTTGAGCCAGTTGAATTAAACAATTGAATTTAGATTTTTTTTTTAGTTATCTGATTATAATTTATTCAAGATTTGTTTGTAAAAAACGCTTTAACATTATTCAGTGCTCTGATTTCCTCATAACTTGTAAAATAAAGTTAGTCTGTGGGCCTTTTTAAATACCTAAAATATTTGGATAAGATTAAGTTATAAGCAATGACAATTTAGGAAGTTCATGTGAATATTTGACAGGTATCAATATTTATCAGTAGCTTTATATTTCCCTTCAGTTTAGTCTGTGTTAATCTCTTTATTGTGATTAAATTTTTCCTTTATTAAAATTATCTTGCTATATCATCACTTTACATGACTTAATAATGTCTATGAAATCATTTTTTTGATATACCAGTCATATTTTTTCTAATACTAATTAATGTAAATAGTACTGTTAAAATGTTCATAAATAATCTGAAAGTAGCTTGTATACACTTTGAGGAAAGGAATGTAATTGCTATCCATTATAACAACGAAGATATTGGAGAAGGAATGGCAACCCACTCCAGTGTTCTTGCCTGGAGAATCCCAGGGACGGGAGAGCCTGGTGGCTGCTGTCTATGGGGTTGCACAGAGTCGGACATGACTGAAGCAACTTAGCAGCAGCAGCAACTGGTCATATAATAAAAATTTTTAATTAAAAGAAAATAATGATTTCCCTTAGATTGTATTGATAATTTTGTAATGTATATTAATATTCATCTTTAGTATTTTTTGATGAATTTCAATATCAGCCATAAAACTTTTTTTTTTTTTTAAGAGCATGGATTTAGATATGAAACAAGATTGTAGTCAACTGGTAGAAAGAATAAATGTTTTTAAAACAGCCTTTAGTGAAAATGAAGATGACGAGAGGTAAGTCCCCAGATTTCTTCTAATTTCATGTTTGAAGTGTTTGTAAGTTGATAGGTTTGCTTTGAAATAGTCTATTATAGTGTTCATATACAAAGTAGGAACTTTTTTATTCAGTACAAGAGTAGCTTATAAATATATAAAAAGAAAGATTTTTTAAAAGTATTTTTTAATGTAATGGAATAAAAGAAAAAAATCCATGTCTGCTGTGAATGCAGCTGACCACTTATTTAAATTAGATTAAGATACAACCAGACATCTTAACACTGATTATGTATTTGATGATATTAAGTATTCATTCCTTTTAGGTGTGGTGATGATATGATTTTATTTTTTAAAACTTCTGTAGAGGTACATACTCAAGAGTATTTCTGGGTGACATGCTTTGACATTTTCTTCAAAATACATGGAAAGGGGAGAAATGATTGGGGATATAGCTAGAAATCACTTGGCCATTAATAGATAACTGTTGAGCTGGGTTGTGAGTTGATAAAGGTTCATTTTATGATTTTATTTACTTTTGAATGTGATTGAATTTTTAAAATAATAAATGAAATTCAATTCCATTAATTTTAAAAACCATTTTAAATGAGTGTGTATTATATGGATATATAATCATTTATTGAAATATTAGCTATTAAACATATTAACTCTTTGCAAATTATTGCTAATACTGAAATATACTTGTCTTGGTGGAAATGTCTTTTTATATAAATTGCTTTAAATAGTTTTAGTGAGTTGATTATTTTTTAAAACTTCTTGATATAACTTGTCATGTTATTTTCTAGAAATATTTTACCAGTGTTGCCTTGTTAACAATACTATCATTTTCCAAACTTCACTGCTTTATATATTCTGTTATATGTATCAAATATAATAAAATTGTTTAAACTTTAAAAAATAAAATACACGTTAAATTATGCATTACTTTGAATGCAGTTGTGAAAGTTTCATATGAAAAGTGAAATATTTTAGTAAAGAAATTGAGTTATGAGATTATCTTTGCTTACTCAGTTACAGTCTAATACAAAACTAGACTTCACTTTGCATTAATACAGAAAGTAGGGGTCTGTATGAGGTTGGCTATTGCAGATCCTGTATGAACTTTAGTTTGAACTTATGTGGAAGTTCATAACAATTACTTGTTTTCCTAGCCGACCAGCTGTTGCATTAATCCGAAAGTTAATAGCTGTACTAGAGTCTATTGAACGTCTACCTCTCCATTTGTATGATACACCAGGATCCACTTATAACCTCCAGGTAACCATGAAAATGCAGTTGCTGTTATTGCTAAATGCATTTAGAAGCAGTCTTACTTTTCTTAAAAAAAAAAAAAAAAAATATGTTTTATTAAAGAAAGATTATAATTGTTTAAACAAATTGTGACAAACAAATCATTGTTTAATGATTGCTTAATAGTTAAACTCTTCAACCCTCAGTGCCTTTTGATTGTTCTTTTTAATGATTCTTGAATGTATTAAATGTATTTCAATGTTTATTTTTAGTAGTAAATCATATTTAATAGATCATAAGTGGAAAATGACAGTCTCAGTTGGAAAACAAAACAGAAAATCCTTTTGTTCTAGAGTTAAGTCCCATCTGTTTATGAATTAAGTCCCTTCGTCTCTGTGTGTAACTCAGAGTGTAAGAAAATGAAAATGTTTCAGGCACGATTTATTTTTCTTATTTTCTGTATGTCATTGAGTAGAGATGGCCTTCCTTAGCTGTTTCTATTGATTCTTTCGGAAATCTGCCATTATCACGTGGTTTCATAAAAAGCCTGTTTTCTTCCTAAATATTATTTGGTTGTCTTTCTTAATTATTTCATTAAATTATCCTTATGTTAGCATCTAGTGTCCCAATATGAACAAATAAAACAAGTACTCTTACTGATAATATCCCAAAACAGATCTTTACCTTTTCTGTAGGTTACTTTAGTATTTACTTACAGGTTATTTGGGCTTGAGTCTTGCTTTTATTTGACCTTTTCTGCATTTCTCTGCATCAAATAGTTTCTTTTAAATACAGCCTTTAATAAGTGACTAAAAAACTATGTTTGCACTAACGATGCCTACTCAATACAAAAAACTTAGCATTCCCTCAAGAACCCATTAGTGTTAACAAAGGCACTAGATTTCCAGACTAGAAAGCTTGTTCAGAAAATTACAGTATTGTTACTATATCTGACATGGTACATATATTAAATAAGTTGTAGAGGTCTACCTTTTGCTTTACTTCAAACAACATTATAGAGGAACAAGAGGATTTTTGTCTATTATTTTAAAGGTTTTATCTTTGATAGGTGAATGAGATAGAAATAGTCTCAAAGACTGGAGATTTCCCAGCTTATACTTGTACAGTCATAGGAGCACGAATATCTTTTATTGTATGTATATCATTTCAGGAGACTGCAAGGTACAAAGACAGGAAAGCTAGGGATGTGCCCTCTGTTAACTTTGTAATCTAAAATGCTCCCCAAATGTACATATTTATAAATGTTTAATTCTGTGGCTATAGAAATTAGTTAAAATTTATACAGAAATGAAGCACATAGTTGTTTTATTTACTTAAACATTGGATTGGAAACTATTAAAATGTCTTGTATTCTTTCAGTTTATTAGCCATAGATTATTTAATATATTCTCACTTTAATAGCATAAGTTAATTAGCTGCTTTTTATAACTTACTTGGAAAATTGCAAATTATCAGTTAAGGCTGTAATATTTCTGTTAATCTGTTAAGTGATTTATAATAATTTTATTTAAACCATGTATGTTTGAAGTTGTTTAGAGATCAGTAGTTTGTTTCTTGAAAATATTACTTACTCAGTGAACTTCTTTAAAACATTTTATAGGAAACAGATACTGATACTTCCTTTATGGTTATACTTTATTAATCTCAATTGCGGTGTTATGTAACATTTCTCATTTTCAAAATGTTAAGATAAAAGCACAGTGTTCCCTGAAGCATTTTAATCATTTCTGTGTAGATACTTACAAGAAGATTAAGATTTCGGTTGGAACGTGCACCTGGTGAAACTGCGTTAATAGACAGGACTGGCAGAATGTTGAAGATGGAACCCTTAGCCACAGTTGAATCTCTGGAACAGTATCTCTTAAAAATGGTGAGTTTCTAGCAAGGACATGGCGTGAAATAAGTTTTTTTTGCTGTGGTTTAGCCCTTTAGAAAAGTCATTTGGGAATTCCATTTTAGAAAATAATGTTTAGACTATAAATGGTTTCTTCATAAAGATGTCTATTATAGTTATTTGTACTACTAAAACAATGAGCAAAAACTTAATGCTAATAAGTAAAGGAAAGCAATTTGGTAATTATTTCAATTAGTTTGACTATTATTTGGCTATCATAATATACAGACTGATAAGAGAAAAATGTTTTTGTACAGTATGATTGAGACTTTCTTTGACTCTTTCTGTTGAAATAATAGACTAAAGAAATACTCTCTGATATTAATAG
The DNA here is from genome assembly GCA_006410675.1 of Oreotragus oreotragus. Taxonomy (NCBI): domain Eukaryota; kingdom Metazoa; phylum Chordata; class Mammalia; order Artiodactyla; family Bovidae; genus Oreotragus; species Oreotragus oreotragus. The sequence continues at coordinate 188,059 of SJYX01006600.1, read as the reverse complement.
TGGGGTGCTATGGTTAGGGAATTTTCTAGTTATTTTTCTTTTTTAAATAGTTTTTAATGAATATTGATTATTTTAAAAAGTCACATTAAAGAGTTAGGAACAAAGTGGGCAGTGACCTTCAAAATATCATTATTAAAGTGTCTTCCGTATTTTCTTTGGTTAGGTAGCAAAGCAGTGGTACGATTTTGACCGATCTTCATTTGTTTTTGTTCGAAAATTAAGAGAAGGCCAAAATTTTATATTTCGGCACCAGCATGATTTTGATGAAAATGGAATCATTTACTGGATTGGAACAAATGCCAAGTAAGTCACTCTATTTGACATAAATTGAAAATAATTCACCCGGAAAAGAAATCTAGGCAGTAGAAACCACTCTGAATATTCTGTCGTTCTAGGAATTTTATCTTTTAGGTTAAATTTAACACCATCCAAGTTTTTCTTTTTATGAAGAAAAGTTGCTTAAATTATTAAATATAGAATTTTTCTTAATATAATTTTATGTGAAAAAAAGATAGTCTGAACAAATGCAGTTATTTTAAAAGTATTAACTGATAACACTGTTTAAGAGTATTTTCTTTGTTTTTATGTAGAACTGCATATGAATGGGTTAATCCAGCTGCTTATGGACTTGTAGTAGTAACATCATCAGAAGGACGAAATCTACCTTATGGCCGCTTAGAAGACATATTGAGTCGTGACAATTCAGCTTTAAATTGTCATAGCAATGATGATAAGAATGCCTGGTTTGCCATAGATCTGGGTCTCTGGGTGATACCATCAGCATATACACTTCGTCATGCTCGTGGTTATGGAAGGTCTGCACTGAGAAATTGGGTTTTCCAGGTATCCAAAGATGGACAGAACTGGACTTCTTTGTATACCCATGTTGATGACTGCAGTCTCAATGAACCAGGGTTAGTTGAGGAGTCTTTGTAAATTGGAAAACTCAGTATAGAGCTTTGTTTATTTTTAAAACTGTATCCTTTTAGAGCTCTCTATTTTATGCGATACTGAAACAAGATTTTCTTGCTAAAAATACCACTTGGTACTATAATTTCAGTGTTAAGACTTTGAAAAATGACTTTATGAAAGCCATCAAATTCTTTAAACTTTAGTAGAAGCTGAACTTATTTAAAAAGAAGTTGATACATAGCAATATATATGTGTATATAGCACACTGTTAAAAGCAAAAAAAAAGAATGAACTTTTTAACTAAACTATCCATTTATTCACACAGTGTATGTGAATGTTTGACAAATTAACAGTGACTATTGATTTTTCTTATTTTATGTATCTATTTTTCTAAATTTTATATATTGATCATATGTATGTTTTTTTACAGGCAGAAAGTCAGCATTATGTTTCTAAAAAAGTTAGCTCTAATACTGTTTAATTGTATATTGTGGTACATTTTGAGGAGTAGATATAGTGTAGATTAAATTATTTTTTGTATTTGATGTATGGAGAGAGGTTCTTAACATGATTAATAGGTAATATTTTCCAGCTTTAAAGTTGCTCTTTTAATATCTCATTTAAAATTTTGCAAATAATTATCTTTTTTATCATAAAGACATTTGTTGCTCATAAAATTTCTTATTTCTTTGGATTATATTATAAATCTTTTAGCGTTATGAGTCAAATTAATCATATACATTTAACATTTCATTTTTCATTTTCTTAACTATTTTTCTTCTTTGATTTCTTGAATTTTGTGTAACAAACTGTTGACTGAACATGAACGTTACTTTTTTCACATAATTTTCTATTATGTAAAAAAGATCTTTGCTACCTTAAGCGTGTTTTACATATATTTAAAATATTATGTAATATTTTCCCTAACATTCACAGGTCAACAGCCACCTGGCCTCTTGATCCACCAAAGGATGAGAAACAAGGGTGGCGACATGTGAGAATTAAACAGATGGGAAAGAATGCGAGTGGACAGACCCACTATCTCTCACTGTCTGGATTTGAACTTTATGGCACTGTAAATGGAGTATGTGAAGATCAGCTAGGTAAAGAGAGAACAGTGGGTTTTTCTAACTTACTAAAACAATTATAGAAGGTGACTTTGACTGTATTTCTCTAACTCTGCGTTATAGGAAAAGCAGCTAAGGAAGCAGAAGCTAATCTTAGACGACAGCGACGTCTAGTTCGCTCCCAGGTACTGAAGTACATGGTTCCAGGGGCTCGTGTGATCAGAGGCCTTGATTGGAAATGGCGTGATCAGGATGGCAGCCCACAGGGAGAAGGCACGGTCACAGGAGAGCTGCATAACGGTGAGCAGGTGCTCAGCGTCTGTAATGTGAAAATGAGTATTTACATCACAAAGTATTTTTCTTTTGTTATTTTGAGGTAGTTTATAAATTGAATAAATGTTCCAGGAATAATAAGAAAAACCCATCTATTGATTTTATGTTAAAATGGAAAAATCATTTACTTAGATACTGGAAAAGTTTTTAATTCTTAGGTTTTGACTCAAAACTTACTGCTAATAATTTGAAGTAATTTTTATGAATAAGTTAGTATAAGGTGAATACCCTAAAAGACATATTTATGTGCTTCTTTTGTGTCTTTTTTTTAGTTTATTATTCATAAGTTTCCATTTATCTTAATTTCTTATGCTTTTCTTTATCTTGTTAGCCTCACAAGAATCAGGCAAACATTTTTTGTTCAATTATAAGTCATATAGAAGAAAAAGCATTAGTGTTTTTAAGTTACACATTTTCCAGTGAAGGACAGAACAAAAATTCTAGCATTTTCATTTATTAGTTAATTATATTTCAAAATGTTTCTCAGTCTACCAGTTTTTCTTTGGGATATTAAACTTTTGTGTTCATAAGCAATATTTGTTAAAATCCAGTTCATTTTAACTTTTGATTCTGTAGATTTTAAGGAAGTTCATACCCACTTTATGCTATTAACTCCCAGAAGCAACTATAGTGGCTAGATTTTTTTCTTATAACCTAAAAGACTCATTTATTAGTGGATAATTTGCCTAACCAGTGGTGGTTCTTAGGAATTTTGCCTACCATTTTAAAAAGTAAAATGTTTCATATTGTCAGTATACACCAAATATTGAAAGAGATAATAAAAGTGACAACGCTTAAGAGAATGACTGACATGTGATATCTTAACTATGTGATAAAAGCATCTGTTTACTTAAACTCTTTTTGCTTTTTACTACATTTAAAATTCTGTCCCTAAAATTATGTTACGAAATGCATTTCTGTTTAGTTGTACCCTAATTTCAGATTATCATCATAGCAGTTTTATAGTGAATAAGCATGTATACAGCTGCCAAAATTCATAAAAAATAATAATACTTGAATAATAATAGTTCAGAAATTTCCAGTGTTCTTGTTTTTGTGCATCTTAATGATACTTAGTTAATAGTCTGTTTCCCCTAAAATGTTTGACTTTTAAATGTGTGAGCCAGTTAGGAATATAAGCACTGTGTGTTTTTCTTGGTTTGGAGTCAAGTGACGCAACTGCATAGGAAAATTGGAATCTTAATTTCAGAATTTAGCATATAAGGAAGGCTTATTTTTGTTGATCTGACAAATGTAGAAAGTGAAGTGAAGTGAAGTCGCTCAGTCATGTCTGACTCCCAGCGACCCCATGGACTACAGCCCACCAGGCTCCTCCGTCCATGGGACCCTCCAGGCAAGAGTACTGGAGTGGGTTGCCATAGCCATACCTTAAAACCATTACATCATAGAGAGTTCTTAGCTTTCAAATACTTAAGCTAACCATTTTTATTAATTGCTAGTTGTTACTAACTCTTTTTATCTAAAGAGGACTTCAGAGTTTTTTAAATATCCACTTTTGGATATATACCCTTTCTAAGTTCCTGTCAGTGATCAGTTTAAACACATTCTGAAGCATAATTGAATGGTTTACATTTACTAGTTATTTTTCTACACTGTGTCAAATCTCTTCCCTTTCTAAAGAACATTTGTGTTGGTAGGAATATCTTTTTTTTTTTATTTATCACACAAATATGAGTGCCTGTCATGTAAAGGTACTCTATTAGACTTCAGATACGCAGTGGTCAACAAAAAAGTACAATCCCATGCTTTCTGGTAAAACAGATAAAACATACAGTTACAGATTTTGACATGTGCTATGAAATAAGTCATCAGTATATTTTGGGACCAGTTAATACGATACAAATGTAATTTTTATTCGGGACTGGGGTATGCTTTTGAACTTTTCCTTTTCTCACACTTTTCCATGTTACAGAAAAGATAGTTAAAAGTTGATTCTTCAGAGGTTAATTCAGCATACAGAATAAATTGAGGCAATTGAAATCTCATCTAAACTAGATTATGTAGATTTGGGGCAGTCAGTTTCCTCTCAGACAACTTGTATGCAGATAATCCCCACAGGTAATTTAATATTACTTAAACCCCTCTGAGTTTCATTGTAAACATGTATGAAGTTGGCATGTGTGTGCGCATGTATTCATGAGAGAGAGAGAGAGAGAGAGAGAGAGAGTGTGTGTGTGTGTGTGTGTGTGTGTGTGTGGGTGGGTAAAGTACCTTTAAAGTTTTTAAAGACTATGTGTTTTTTTTTTCCCTGAAGTAATTAGCTTATAACACTAAAATGAGATTGTAAAATTTATATTAATTTTATTTCTAATAGGCAATTTATTTTGTTTTTGGAAGTTAATTGCCATTTTTGAAAAAGAAGTATTTTTTTCAAGTATAAGTAAATATAGATTTAATATTATGCTCACTAGTTCTTTTCATGTTATTAGCTTTATCATATAGGTTCTATCTAATAAAAGAGCTTAGCATACTTTAAAAATTTTGGTTTTAGAATTTTGTGCTTATTCAAATTTATTAATTTTAATCATAAGAGAACCAAGTAACCACTGAACTTTGAGAACACAACCGAAATGCTAACTTAGTGTTATTTGAGTTAGGGGCCTAGAATTTCTATAGTGATAAATGAGTATTTTGTCCGTCAGTTATAGGATTTAGCCCAAACTTAGAAATTAATGGTTAAGCCAGCACTTTTTCTATAAACATTTGACCATATGATCATATTTAGCAACTAAAAAGGCTTTTACTTAGATTTCATGTATACTTGCTGAAGTTGCAGTAGTTTACCATTTTTATCCGTCTTTTTTACAATTTTTAACAGTTCTTCCCCTTGAAAGATACTCCAGTAGTTATAAACGTGACCCTTTTGTTGTTTTTAAATATTAACAAACAGTTCAGAAATAAGAGAAACAGAAGGATTCGATTTTAGTTGGCAGACCTTAGATGACTAGAAATTCAGAGAATTACAGCGCTGATGAAAAGCTGATCCCATATTGTGGAGCTACTGTCTGACACGCTCCTATCTGCTTTCTGCTGGGTCTCACAAACTCCTGTCCCTTTCCAGGCTGGATTGATGTCACCTGGGATGCTGGTGGCTCAAACTCTTACCGTATGGGCGCAGAAGGAAAATTTGACCTCAAGCTTGCACCAGGGTACGACCCTGATACAGTGGCATCACCCAAACCTGTTTCATCCACTGTTTCAGGCACAACGCAATCATGGAGCAGCTTGGTGAAAAACAACTGTCCAGACAAGACATCTGCTGCTGCAGGCTCCTCAAGTAGAAAAGGAAGCAGCAGTTCTGTGTGTAGCGTGGCCAGTAGCAGCGACATCAGCTTGGGTTCGACCAAAACGGAACGGAGATCAGAAATTGTAATGGAACACAGTATAGTTTCAGGAGCTGATGTCCATGAACCAATTGTTGTTCTTTCATCTGCTGAAAACGTCCCTCAAACAGAAGTAGGGTCATCTTCCAGTGCAAGTACCAGCACCTTAACAGCGGAAACGGGAAGTGAAAATGCTGAAAGAAAGCTAGGCCCTGACAGTTCAGCTCGTACTCCTGGGGAGTCTAGTGCAATATCCATGGGAATTGTTAGTGTTAGTTCTCCTGACGTTAGTTCAGTATCTGAGTTGACTAATAAAGAAGCAGCTTCGCAACGGCCCCTTAGCTCTTCAGCAAGTAACAGACTGTCAGTGAGCTCTCTGTTGGCTGCCGGGGCCCCTATGAGCTCCAGTGCAAGTGTGCCTAACCTGTCCTCAAGAGAGACATCTAGCTTGGAGAGTTTTGTAAGGAGAGTGGCGAACATAGCACGGACTAATGCCACCAACAACATGAATCTGAGCCGAAGCAGCAGTGATAACAACACTAATACTTTGGGGAGGAATGTGATGAGCACAGCAAGTAAGTGAGCTTTTCCTTATAGAACCCAGTGCTTTTTCCACTCTGAGGGATGCAAAGTAGGATTTGTTTAGTGGATTCTGGCTCTAGTCTTTAACCAGATCACTAAACCCTGTTATATACAACTGTGTCACGTTTAGCACTTCAGGAATATAAGGTTAAGTTCTGTAGAATTGTGACATTTTAGGAATTCTGATCAGGACCTGATAAAGAACCTCTTATTCTAATTCTGAAGAATAAAATAACACATTTCTGTTTCTCACTCCTCTGATTGTTAATTACAAGAGGAAATAGATGGCTATTAACTGTCATCAGAGTCAGTCAAAATCAGAGCATAATACTGGCATAACTTTTACTTAGGTCCTGAATTGATACTAGCTTATGAAAGTTTTTAATTCTAATTAAAGCTACCAATGGGTCAGAGTAATTCCCTTGGAAAATACCAAGGAGTATTGTCAGTGCCTGTTTCACTTATTTTAAAAGCTAGGCTTAACATTCTAAAAAATAATAATACTATAAAAACAAGAATTTCTAGTTGGATTTCAGTTGGGTTCCCAAAGTTGTTGCTTTTCAGCCTTTTAATAATCAATGTTTCATGACCGCATTCTTTTTTCTAAATATACAGCGTAGTTTTTCTAAAGTTTACACAATCCTCCCTTTTTTGTACTAATTTGCTTCATTTTTATCCTTAGCTTCTCCTCTTATGGGTGCTCAGAGTTTCCCTAATTTGACCACACCCGGTACTACATCGACAGTGACTATGTCAACATCCAGTGTTACTAGCAGCAGCAATGTAGCTACAGCAACAACCGTTTTATCAGTTGGTCAGTCTTTAAGTAATACTTTAACCACCAGCCTCACATCAACCTCCAGTGAGAGTGACACAGGTCAGGAAGCAGAATATTCCTTATATGGTAAGTTACAGTATGAAATATTTAGATATTTATGTGGTGATGTTTTTATCACATTTTACTCCTGGGGTGTTTTAAATTTTCGATTAGAAAAGGATTATTCTCTCTTATAAATATGGCAGCTTTATATGTGATGAAAAAACTCAAAGTGATATGAACTGTTAAGTTATCTGGTTGTAAATAGACATCTAGGAACGTCTGTGTGTCATCCTTTTCTTGGCTTTTTGTCACTAGTGAACTTTTATTAGAAGAACCGTAATAATTTGACATCTTTATAAGAAAAGAAATGTGATAGATTAATAAGCTTTGTAAATTGATGATTCTTTGTACGTTGTAATGTAAGAGGAAAAATACTCCTGTGTGTCTTGTGTACTTACAGTACCTTGCTCACAGACAACTTCACTTCTGCACCTCTGACCACCAAGTGTGTATAAAGTTTTCCCACAATTCTGACACTACCTGCCTACCTGGAGATAGTATCAGATCCCACAGGTTAAAGTCTCAGATCTCCAACACTGCCCTCCCCTCACCTTTGCCCCTTTAGTCACTGACTGGCTATAAACTGAAAGTTTCTACAACCCCCTCTTTGGGCTAGATTAATTTGCTGGAGTGGCTCACAGGGCTCAGAAAAACATTTAATGTACTGGGTTACTGGTTTTTTATAAAAAGGATATATAGGGGAGGTTAGGACTCTATACTACCACTGCCGGGAGGCCAGGGTTCGATCCCTGGATTGAGAACAGGAACAGGCAGATGGAAGAGATGCACAGGGTAAAGTCCGGGAGGTCCCAAGCACAGGACCTTCCATCCCCTTGGAGTTTAGGAGCCATCCTGGTCTGTCATTTTGTTCATGTCTACCAACCTGGAGGCTTTTTGAGCCCCCAACCTTTCAGGGCTTTTATTTTTTGGAGACTTCACGATTTAGGCACCAGTGATTAAATTACCGGCCATTGGTGGTATGGTCACCAGTCCCCAGAGGCCTAAGGAGCGAGATGAAAGTTCCAGTCCTCTGATTGTGGTTGGTTCCACGAAAAACCTGCCCCATCCTTAGATTACCTAAGGCTTTCTAAAAGTCTCCTCATTAAAACAACTCCAGGTATAAATAACAAACGACACCTCTATTGCTCTTATCTCAGGAAATACCAAGAGTTTAAGAAAACTCAGTATATAGAACAGAGATGACCAAATTTTCCTTATTATAAACTACCGTATCACAACAGTTATCAAAATCTTCTGGAAATTATTCTTTATTTAGGTAACATTTGAAATATTCAGATGAATTAGTTCTTGCTTAGAAGGTTTTATAGTTACATTATTGAATGTAACTGTGGTATGTAGTCAGTGATTCAATTAAAATGTTTCTAATCATCTTATTAGAATGGTAAAAATTTTTATAGTAAAATACCAAAGCAAATAAAAATCATCTAGTCCCTACCATTGTTGTCATTTGATACATCCATCATTTGATGTATCTGTTCTTTAAGAAAAAAGGAATTCAGTCTATGCTTTCTGGACAGCCCTTTTCACTGAGTACCCTGTAAAAATATTTTAATATAGTTCAGTGAGTTTCTACAACATAGAATGGCTGCCAGATATTCCTCTATTAGACTGTATGATCATTATTTAATATTGATTGGATATTTAAGTTACAGTTTTTGATTACCATCAGCATTGTTATGAGTGAGCCTCCTTTGTATTTTTGTGTATCTGTCATAGGGTAAATTCCTAAAGGAGTAATTGTTGACTTTCCTTCGAAAAAGGTTGTACTCCCATCATTATTGTTTTAGAATACCGTTTATCACAATCCTTGATCACTTGTTCTTTTTTCAAAATTACTTTTGTTAATTTCAAATATAAAAAGTTTATATGAAGATATATTTTAAGTACTATCTTGTGTATGCATCATTTTAACATGTTTTCATTTTTTTGAGAATGTGGTTTCTTGTATTCCAAGCTACCAACTGGATCTGATGATCTATGATTTTAGGAAAAGCAGTATATTTCTGTTTCCACTTTATATTTTAAATAAGTATGTAGCAAAATGACAATGATAGTTATACCAAAATATCATAAATTAAACAGATAAGCATTTCTACTTTGGTTTTTCTCATGGAGGCCTTCTGCTTCTCCCTATTACTATGTTAACTTTAAGCTTTAGTTCTGTTAATAAATCATAATGGGAAAGAATATTGAGGAGTCAGGGCTACTGACTGCCTTTTAAAAATTATTCTTTGGTGATTAAAATTTCCTTTTCTGCATTTCTAAAACTGGAGTACTCTTTGACAATGCTGTGGTATGAAGGATCAGAGTAACATTTGCATTATAAAATAATTTCTATATATGCAAATGTTCGCTGTGTTACGTTTTGAGAGACATGATTTGTGTGATATAATCAAATGTGTGAAATAAGGAGCTTTTTAAAATATATATATTATCCTTGTGAAGTGAGAATGTTAGTCGCTTAGTTGTATTCACCTCTTTGCAACACTATGGACTGTAGCCCGCCAGGCTCCTCTGTCCATGGAATTCTCTAGACAAGAATACTGGAATCGGTAGCCATTCCCCACTTCAGGGGATCATCCCAACCCAGGGATCAAACTCATGTCTCCTACATTGCAGGCAGATTCTTTACCATCTGAGCCACCAGGGAAGCCTTATATAATATCCTTATACTAAGATAAAAAAGAGAAGATGAGTAAAACCACTGACTTCAGTGAATTGTAACACATGAAAAATGGAATTTATATACATACATATTTTTTCCTTTAAGAAATAAACCTAAAAGTGGAATTTATTTTGTGTACCTGCCATGTCATATTCATGAGAACCATTACCTAAAATGCAGTATGGCACTTTCCATGTTTATTGTTTAGTCACTAAGTTGTGTCTGACTCTTTCGCCACCTCCATGGACTGTAGCCTGCCAAGCTCCTCTGTCCATGGGAGTTCCTAGGCTAGAATACTAGAGTGTGTTGCCATTTCCTTCACCAAGGGATCTTTCTGACCCAAGAGTTGAACCCGTGTCTCCTGCGTTGCAGGTGGATTCTTTTATTGCTGAGCCAAAAGGTTAGGGGTAATATATTTCGTTAAATTTAAGATGCTATTAATTATAAGATTATTTTATGTCATTAAGGAAAAAATGTTGCCAATTTAGCTGTGAATATTCCAAAATCAGTATGTGTCTTATAAGCAATGGCAAGTCATAGTAAAAGGCATTGAATTTTTAGTCTTGTATAATTATTAGACATAAAAAATTGTATTTGGTTCAGAAACCTGTAAATGCAAGTTCCTACTAAATAATAATAAATTGTTTTTTGGATATTCTTTTGTAATGTATATACAGCCTTCTTATCCGTAGAAGTTTGTTTTTTTAATTCCAGATCCAAAAAAAACTCCTGTTTTAGTCCCATTATTCCTCTTTTTATTTTCAGTTCCTATGGAGAACAGCTTCTCAACATGTTCATTATGTAGGGCAGTGTAAATTTGACCTAATCTTCACTGAAGTATGAAGGGGAGAGAGCCTAATAAGGAGGGAGACAAAAGGGATTCAAGTTTATTTTTTATGTGCTAGATAATTTGGATGATATATAAAGCTGTACCTACATCATTCCATAGTAAATAGGCATTATCTTTAAGTACTCATAATTAAGCAGTCTCTCCAGTCACATAGATAAATTCAAATCTCTCTGATCAACTTAAATTCTGTTCTTTCACTTTCACAGTTGATACTTATATATTCATTTGTTTATTTTTTAAATGTCTGTCTCCCCTGTAAGCTCCATGGGGGCTCATACCATGTCTATCTTGTTTACAACAATGTATCAGTTCAGTTTAGTTCAGTTGCTCAGTCGTGTCAGATTCTTTGCAACCCCATGAATCACAGCACGCCAGGTCTCCCTGTCCATCACCAACTCCTGGAGTTCACTCAAACTCATGTCCATTGAGTCAGTGATGCCATCCAGCCATCTCATCCTCTATCGTCCCCTTTTCCTCCTGCCCCCAATCCCTTCCAGCATCAGGGTCTTTTCCAATGAGTCAGCTCTTCCCATGAGGTGGCCAAAATATTGGAATTTCAGCTTCAGCATCAGTCCCTCCAATGAACACCCAGGGCTGATCTCCTTTAGGATGGACTGGTTGGATCTCCTTGCAGTCCAAGGGACACTCAAGAGTCTTTTCCAGTAGCACAGTTCAGAAGCATCAATTCTTGGGCACTCAGCTTTTTTCTCAGTCTATACCTAGTGCCGAATGCAATTCTTGGCACGTAGTAGGCACTCAAACAGATACGTGTTGAGACAGCTAATGATTCCAAAGTGTTCTCTTTCCACCATTGTGTTTCCACTGATTTATACAGAGAATGTGATAGGGCTGCTTTTATTTTTTAAAATACCCCATAATGTTGACCTTTTTAAAAAATGATTTTTTGGATACGGATTTAGTTTATTACCATCCTTTATCCCACGTCGTTTTCTGCCGTGCTTGGGACTATTTATGGCTGTTACTCATCCTTTGTGTGTGGTGGTAGAAGAGTGGCATCACTAATGTGGCCTTTATACCTGAACTCTTGAATTTTCCCTGTGTATTATAAAACAGGGTCACAAAGGTACTCTGGTATGTTTTGTTACTTGTGTTCAGAGGAGGATTGTTGGTTTTGTTTTCTAGATTTCCTTGATAGCTGCCGTGCCAGTACTCTGTTAGCTGAGCTAGATGACGATGAGGACTTGCCAGAGCCAGACGAGGAAGATGATGAAAATGAAGATGATAATCAGGAGGACCAAGAATACGAGGAGGTTATGGTAGAGAGAGAGTCCCCCATTTTCTTAACTAAAATAGGATGTTGATAATTGAAATGAAGAAAAGAAAAGCAACATGCTAGTTAAACTTTGAAGCAAGAAAATAGAGCACCAGTGTGAAAGATGTGCTGATGTTTTTACAGGTTTAAAAATGTGAAGAACTGCAGTAATCCTAAATAATAGAATTTTCAGGACTTCCCCTGGCAATTCAGTGGTTAAGATAGGGGACCCAGGCTTGATCCCTTGTTGGAGAACTAAGATCCTACATGCCATGTGGCATGGACAAAAAAAAAAAGCTATACTTAGAATTTTCTGGTATCTACTGTTTTGCAGACAGTATCTATATTATCTCATGAGTCTTTAAACAGACCTATGAGATAGAGACATAGAAAACATAATTTGCTCTAATTAATCAGAGTTAAGTAGGAAAGTAGAACCCAAGCTCAGGCAGTATGATCCAGAACCCCTAGTGTTTGTTGACTTTGATTGTCTTAAAATTGAACTTTTACTTGAAAATGCCTTTTAACTTCATGTATAATTTTAATTTCCTTTTATAAAATGTTAGACGATTAAAGCATTTTTTGCTAAGTTGGGTTTTAGTGGGGTGGAGAACTTCCAAGAAATGCTTTTGTATACCTTTCTTGGAAAATATATAGAGCATGGACACGTTTCTTCTGAATGTTAGTATATGATGTATGATGAATTTAAAACTTTTCTATAAATGGCTAATGAAGTTTTCTAATGACAGTTTTGATAACATAGATTTATAGTTTGGGTTCAGGCTGAAGAGGGATATATATGAGTCACGTAATTAGACATGTCTCTTTCCATTTTCTGTATCAGATTCTGAGACGTCCATCCCTACAGCGCCGAGCTGGCTCCCGCTCTGATGTAACACACCATGCTGTCACCTCACAGCTACCACAGGTCCCAGCTGGAGCGGGGAGCCGACCTATTGGGGAGCAGGTAATATCTTCATGTCTGCCTTCCTACAATGGAGTTTTTTCCTTCCACAGTAAAGCACTGACTGAAATGTCTAGAAAAATCTACAGAGGGGCAGGGTGAGGGCAGGAAGCAACCAGAGTTAACGGAAGGATACTTGCCCAACTACTTGGGTTCCATATACCAGGCAGAATCCATGATTGCTCTCTCGTAACGCAGACACAGTTTTCTTACTTGAAACACCCCCCTTGGCCTTCTTCTGGTAGTAAACATATATTAAAATCAGTTCAGTTCAGTTCAGTCACTCAGTCACGTCCGACTCTTTGCAACCTCATGGACTGCAGCACGCCAGGCCTCTCTGTCCATCACCAACTCCTGGAGTTTACTCAGACTCACTGATTTGGTGATGCCATCCAACCATCTCATCCTCTGTCGTTCCCTTCTTCTCTTGCCTTCAATCTTTCCCAGCATCAGGGTCTTTTCGAATGAGTCAGCTCTTTGCATCAGGTGGCCAGCGTATTGGAGTTTCAGCTTCAGCATCAGTCCTTCCAATGAATATTCAGGACTGATCTCCTTTAGGATGGACTGGTTGGATCTCCTTGCAGTCCAAGGGACTCTCGAAAGTCTTCTCCACCACCACAGTTCAAAACCATCAATTATTTGGCACTCAGCTTTCTTTATAGTCCAACTTTCACATCTTGACTACTGAAAAAACCATAGCCTTGACTACACGGACCTTTATTGGCAAAGTAATGTCTCTGCTTTTTAACATGCTGTCTAGTTGGTCATAACTTTCCATCCAAGGAGTAAGCATCTTTTAATTTCATGGCTGCAGTCACCATCTGCAGTGATTTTGGAGCCCCCCAAAATAAAGTCTGACACTGTTTCCACTGTTTCCCCATCTCTTTGCCATGAAGTGATGGGACTGGACGCCATGATCTTAGTTTCTGAATGTTGAGCTTTCAGCCAATTTTTTCACTCTCCTCTTTCACTTTCATCAAGAGGCTCTTCAGTTCTTCTTCACTTTTTGCCATAAGGGTGGGGTCATCTGCATATCTAAGGTTACTGATATTTTTCCCAGCAATCTTGATTCCAGCCTGTGGTTCATCCAGCCCAGAGTTTCTCATGATGTACTCTGCATAGAAGTTAAAGAAGCAGGGTGACTATATACAGCCTTGACGTACTCCTTTTCCTATTTGGAACCAGTCTGTTGTTCCATGTCCAGTTCTAACTGTTCCTTCCTGACCTACATATAGGTTTCTCAAGAGGCAGGTCAGGTGGTCTGGTATTCCCATCTCTTTCAGAATTGTCCACAGTTTATTGTGATCCACACAGTCAAAGGCTTTGGCATAGNTTTCCTATTTGGAACCAGTCTGTTGTTCCATGTCCAGTTCTAACTGTTCCTTCCTGACCTACATATAGGTTTCTCAAGAGGCAGGTCAGGTGGTCTGGTATTCCCATCTCTTTCAGAATTGTCCACAGTTTATTGTGATCCACACAGTCAAAGGCTTTGGCATAGTCAATAAAGCAGAAATAGATGTTTTTCTGGAATTCTCCTGCTTTTTCGATGATCCAGCGGATGTTGGCAATTTGATCTCTGGTTCCTCTGCCTTTTCTAAAACCAGCTTGAACATCTGGAAGTTCACGGTTCATGTATTGTTGGAACCTGGCTTGGAGAATTTTGAGCATTACTTTGCTAGCATGGGAGATGAGTGCAACTGTGTGGTAGTTTGAGCATTCTTTTGCATTGCCTTTCTTTGGGATTGGAATGAAAACTGCCCTTTTCCAGTCCTGTGGCCACTGCTGAGTTTTCCAAATTTGCTGGCATATTGAGTGCAGCACTTTCACAGCATCATCTTTTAGGATGATGAAATAGCTCAACTGGAATTCCATCACCTCCACTAGCTTTGTTCTTAGTGATGCCTCCTAAGGCCCACTTGACTTCACATTCCAGGATGTCTGGCTTTAGGTGAGTGATCGCACCATCTTGATTATCTGAGTCATGAAGATCCTTTTTGTACAGTTCTTCTGTGTATTCTTGCCATCTCTTCTTAATATCTTCTGCTTCTGTTAGGTCCCTACCATTTCTGTCCTTTATTGAGCCCATCTTTGCATGAAATGTTCCCTTGATATCTCTAATTTTCTTGAAGAGATCTCTTGTCTTTCCCATTCTATTAGCCATTGCCCTGCTTCATTCTGTACTCCAAGGCCAAATTTGCCTATTGCTCCAGGTGTTTCTTGACTTTATACATTAGCAGTCCTGTCTCCTATAATGAAAAGGACATCTTTTGGGGGGTGTTAATTCTGGAAGGTCTTGTAGGTCTTCATAGAACTGTTCACCTTCAGCTTCTTCAGCATTACTGGTTGGGGCATAGACTTGAATTACCATGATATTGAATGGTTTGCCTTGGAAACAAACCAAGATCACTGTGTCATTTTTGAGACTGCATCCAAGTACTGCATTTTGGACTCTCCTGTTNTAGAACTGTTCACCTTCAGCTTCTTCAGCATTACTGGTTGGGGCATAGACTTGAATTACCATGATATTGAATGGTTTGCCTTGGAAACAAACCAAGATCACTGTGTCATTTTTGAGACTGCATCCAAGTACTGCATTTTGGACTCTCCTGTTGACTGTGATAGCTACTCCATATCTTCTAAGGAGTTCTTGCCCACAGTAGTAGATATAATGGTCATCTGCATTAAATTCACCCATTCCAGTCCATTTTTGTTCGCTGATTTCTAAAATGTTGACGTTCACTCTTGCCATCTCCTGTTTGATCACTTCGAATTTGCCTTGATTTATGAACCTAACATTCCAGGTTCCTATGCAGTATTGCTCTTTACAGCATGGTTAATAGCTATTTTCTAAGATTTGTAGTTTTCACAGTAGAGTAATAGAAGTATTAGCCTATTAGCTAACATTTATCTTTAATTATGTGCTAGATACTGCTTATATATATTAACTAATTCAGTTCTTTCAACAACCCTTTTAAGTTATTATTAGTCCCAGTTTTCAGATGAAATTATTACTAGAGATCACATGTAGAAGTTTTAAATCCCAGATAAAACTGGTTTCAGACCTATCAAATGTCAGTTTGATCTGCTGTAAAGGTTCATCTCAATTAACTGTTATGAGGGGGCTAAATGTGTACATTTAAGTATTTACATAATTATTGTTTTAAAATTGTTACATTAGACATTTATAATATTTATATTTCGTTGAATTTTTGTTGATAAAATTAATAAAAGTGAAGGAGAAAAATGTTCCTTAAAAAAACTTTTATTATGGAATTAATATTAAACATGCTAGAAGTAGAAAGTAGAAGTAGAAAGAAATATTGCAGTGAATCTCCAAGAAGTCATCATTTGACAAATCCAACTTTGTCGAACTTGTTTGAACTATTTGCCCCAAAGTAATTTAAATCAGCTTCAAGCACTGTATGTGTTTTGTATGTAATTCAGTTTACACTTTTTAAAAAAGTGTATTGAAAAATAATTATATGTTCACAATGAGTTGCAGAGACTGAAAAGTCTTGTGTGCCTTTTGTCTAGTTTCTTCCAGTGGTTACATCTTACATAATTACAGTATCGAAACCAGGAAGTTGACCCAGTGTGTGTGTATGGTTCTTTATCATTTTATCACATATGTAAATCTGTGCAACCACCAGTAAAGGTGCTTTTTTTTTTTAAGAAAATATTCATGTGTACTTTATTGTCAAAAGTGTTAATAAGGTCTGATTTACAAAAGCATAAGCCTTATTACAATTTCATTTGTCTTTTCCAATATTTTTGAGAACTTTAAAGAAGAGCTGTTAAACACAATTCATAAAACCTCTGTTTATAAACATTTTCTCCAAAACCTACTTACTTTTGATAAATCATTAAGAAATGTGTATATATCTATACATGTTTGTGTTGGCTCATTTTTGTGCTTAAGAAATATGGCTGAATAAGAATATAAAATACCAATAGAAAGAAGTACTCAACATATACCTTATTTTATAGATAGCATACCATTGTTGCAATAATGAAGAGTTTTATGTTTATCTGTACGTGGAATTTTACCTCAATAGGAAGAGGAAGAGTACGAAACTAAGGGGGGCCGCCGGAGAACATGGGATGATGATTACGTGCTCAAGAGGCAGTTTTCAGCTTTGGTTCCTGCTTTTGATCCTAGACCTGGTCGAACTAATGTCCAGCAGACAACTGATCTAGAAATTCCACCCCCAGGTATAAGATCTTTTATCTTTTATCTTTTGTGATTTGATTTTAATAGATTCCAGATTAAGTAGTAAGTACTATATAGTTTAAAAAGTAAGATCATACTTATAACAGGTTTCAGGAAAAACTATATATCAGCTACAGATCCTTAAAAAATACATCTTTTAAAAAAAGGAACAAAATACAGTATTTTTTTTCAATTTTTATTGGAATATAATTGCTTTTCAGTGTTGTGTTAGTTTCTGCTGTACAGCAAAGTGAATCAGCTACACACATATATATATGTCCTCTCTCTTTTGGATTTCCTTGCCATTTGGAGAAGGAAAAGGCAACCCACTCCAGTACTCTTGCCTGGAGAATCCCATGGAAGGAGGAGCCTGCTGGGCTACAGTCCATGGGGTCGCAAAGAGTCGGACACGACTGAGCGACTTCACTTTCCCATTTGGAGCACCACATAGCACTGAATATATTTTATTTTTTATTGAAGTATAGTTGTTTTACAATGTTGTGTTATTTTCTGTTGTATAGGAAAGTGATTCAGTTATACATATATGTACTCTTTTTCATATTTTTGCATTATGGCCAATTACAGGATATTGACTATAGTTCCCTGTGCTATGCAGTAGGCATTTGTTTATTTTATATATAGTAGTGCTGCTAATCCCAATCTCCTAATTTATCCCGCCCCCACTGCCTTTCCCATTTGATAATTATAAGTTTGTTTTCTGTATCTGTGAATCTGTTTCTGTTTCATAAATAAGTTCATTTGTGTCATATTTTAGGTTTTACACGTTTAAGCGATACCATACGGTATTTGTCTTTCTCTGACTCATTTCACGTATTTGTCTCTAACAGACTTTACTTAGTATGTTCATATCTAGGTTCATCCATGTTGCTGTAAATAGTGTTATTTAATTCTTTTTAAGTGATAATAAATCATATTTATTAATAAATAAATATTTTATAAATAAATAATCTGAGTGTTGGTTAATAATTTTTATGCATTTCTAGTTCATTATGTGTGTGTGTATATACACACCACCTCTTCTTTATCCATTCATCTGTTGTTAGACACTTGGGCTGCCTCCATGTCTTGACTTTTAAATTAGAGTATTTTGAAAATACACTGTTTTATAGTTGTATAAAGTAATGCCTCATTTAAAGGTAGATACTTTGTATTCTTTTTTCTACTAGATTAAAATTGTTAAACATTACTCCCATTCAGCTTTTCTTTGAAAAGCTATGTAGTGGTTTTAGTTATGGCCTCTGGAGTCAGTCAGCCTGAGTGGTAGCTCCATCTCTTACAACTCTGTTTTGGGTGTGGTAGGCACACTAATGGCCCCAGGCACTCCACTGCCCTCCCGCCTCCACCCTGAAAGCTGTGTAGGTCCTAACCTCTAGAGTCTGTGAATATGTCACCTTAACATGAGAAAAGACTTTGGAGATGTGATTAAGAATCTTGAGATGGGGAAATTATCCTGATTTTCGGATGAGCCCAGTGTAATCACAAATGTCCTCATAAGAGGGCGACAGGAGGGTCAAAGTCAGAAAGCCGCAATCATACTATTGAGGGGCCATGAGCCAAGGAAAATGGGAAGCTTCTGGATGCTAGAAAAAGCAAGGAAATGGATTCTTCCCTGGAGCCTCCAAAAGAAACAAAGCCTTGCCAGCTCATTTTAGATTTCTTACCTCTAGAATTATAAAATAATACATTTGTGTTGTTTTAAACCTCTCAGTTTGTGGTCATTTGTTACAGCAGCAATAGGAAACTAATATACTGGGCAATCCCTACCCTGTGCATCTGTTATATGAGGAAAATAGTAGTCCTTGTTTGACCATGTAGTTAAAAGGATTAAATGAGATAAAATATAGAAAGTGCCTAGCATGGTACCTGATGTGTATCTCAATAAATGTCAGCTATTGCAATCAATATATTATCCTTCAAGAAAACTTAAACGTTAGTGTGGAATGTACTTTTTACTTGATAGAAAGATACTTAAGTTAAATGTGAAAGTACACTTTATAATATAACATGTGGTATATGATGTAGTATAATGGTGAGAAAGAGTATGAATAAAGATGTCTCAAAAAGGAAAGTCTATTCTAGGGAGTACAAATAGGTACAAATTTTCAACAGAGCTCTTTAGCAATGTATTTCATATTTTTACTGCTACAAATTGGTATCATAGAAGTATTCACTGTATACATAGATGATTACAGAAGTATTTTTTAAAACTTGGAAATGACCATTATGTTTTGAGAATGGAATTGTTTCAGCTCAAATACAATGGAATGTCATGCAGTGAATAAAATAATACCTTATAACACTGTATCATGATATGAGGAAAAGATTCCTGAGATTTAAAAAGAGAGTACATCACTAAATAATTATGAATCTAATTGTCTTTGTGTGTATGTCCTTCATAACACACTCATTCAGTATACATAAAAAGTTGATAGGTCTTTAACTGAGTATGTGATTTTCTCTGGATGTAAGATATTAATAATTTTAAAGTTTTCTCATTTATAAAAATAAAATTTTCTGAAATACTCATAGTTGTCATGTATATTGTAATAAAAACAAGAGATTCATATCATATGCATAAATTCTTCTCTAGTACCCTTTAAGTAACATAGATGTAATTCTTCTCAGTTACAAAAAAAATTGACACCAAGAGAATCTTAAGTAGCTGATCTCTTTAACTTATTTATGTCAGAAGAGCTTAGATTTCATGTGACCTGTCTCCTGATGGCACAGTACTCTTTCTGGACTGCTTGTTTTAATGTTTTTTACATCTTCTGTATTTTTAGGAACACCTCATTCAGAGCTTTTGGAAGAAGTTGAATGTACTCCATCACCTCGATTAGCCCTCACTTTAAAAGTAACAGGTCTTGGAACAACTCGTGAAGTTGAATTACCACTCACTAATTTCAGATCAACCATCTTTTACTATGTACAGAAATTGCTTCAGTTGTCATGTAATGGCAATGTGAAATCAGATAAACTTAGGCGTATTTGGGAGCCAACATACACGTAAGAAGTTTTAATTTAATATTTTAAGTAGATATTTTCATAGTATACAAGCCAAGTATTGTATTTTCTATTTTTTTGTATTATAAGAACAGAAAAGATTAAGTTCTCTCAGTTTATTAATAGATAAGAACATTTCTGACTCCTGATATATAAAGGCTAAAGCTCACAACTGGAAGGAACTTCAGACTAATTCCTCATGTAATGATTGTTGAACTCTTTGACTGGGATTGTGTATGAAATAGTAAATATTTTCTATATTTGTTTGGGGTCTCTTAGTTAAGCATACCTCTCTTTGTTCATTCATTTATCTGTTCAACAAATAATTGTCAGTGACCTTGGGCAAGATTTATATAACATTTTAGTACTTTGTTTTCTAATCTGTAAAATGAGAGTAGCTGTGAGGAATCCGTAAGTTAATATATATAAAGTAGATTCAGTACTATCTGGGATGTAGAGGGTGCTTAGTAAGTATTACCTATCATAATCTAATAGTAATATAAATTTATATAATTTAATATTATAACTATTATAGTCATCCTGCATGACTTTATTTTTCTTAGTTTCTATATCTGATGTTCTGTTAACATCATTGATAATCTTATATAATGTTCAATAAAGTAATCTCGGTCTTTTTGAGACAGAATAGAAGGTCATCATGGCATACTCTTCCTTCAGTTTTAACTGGAATAATTAAAGTTGACAATTTGATCTCACCTGCCTTACATGAACATAAGGGCTCTTGGTCCTTCTTATTCTTATCCATCAAATGATACAAACACGTCTCATTTTTATAACAATATGTGAAAGCTATAAGATATAGCATATTCATTTCTTTAAAAGTTCCAGGTTTGATATATGTTTTCTTCTTAATAGTGCTATATTTATAAGCCACAACTTTTTCAGGAATATGATTTCTGCTACTTTGCCCGGTTTAACAGATTAATACTTTTTCTTAATATGCTTGATCTTAGTCAAAAGGTGGAGAAGTGATGCATTTTTTCTTAATAAATTCTCCGAGTTCAGTGTTTAAGCATATAGTGACCTTATCATATGTTTTTAAAGAATTGAAGCCTTATTGGAAATAACACAGATCATTTGATTTATGAATTAACTTGAATAATATCTTCATGTTTAGAATTATGTACAGAGAAATGAAGGATTCTGACAAAGAAAAGGAAAATGGAAAAATGGTAAGTATTTTTAGGAAATGAATCTTTATTCTTGGCTACTTAGTAAAAGAAAAAAAAAAAAAGAAAAACTAACACTGTGTTTCAGTTGAACAGTTGAGGGAGAAATCAGCAACATGGGATTCTTCAGATTAGCTTAAATGCATGATCTTGAAGCCAGCTTATGAAATGCATGTGAAATAGCATAGACTTTATAATCAGGAAAGGCCAACATTTGGTTTTTCCTATTGTAGGGTTGTTGGTCTATAGAGCATGTGGAACAGTACCTTGGCACTGATGAATTACCAAAGAATGACTTGATAACCTACCTGCAGAAGAATGCAGACGCCGCTTTCCTGCGCCACTGGAAATTAACTGGCACTAATAAAAGTATTAGGAAAAACAGAAATTGTTCTCAGCTCATAGCTGCATATAAGGTATATATTGGCATCAAGACACTGTTTTGATTGGGAATGGCTTTGCTTTGTTTGCAGCTTTTTAAGTATTCTTACAGAAGAGCAGTTCATTGGGACATACTAAAAAATGAGGTTGAATTAACATTGTTAATATGCCAATGCTAAAATTTGAATTTTTGTTTGTGGCATTGGATCTAAATACATAGTTTTAACTGTGGCTTTCAGTAGTTATATTTTGAGAATTTTATTGGTTTAGAATACGTTAAGCCTTGACTTGGGTGATACTGTTTTTACTTTAAAAGAACGCAGGTTTTTTGTTTTTTTTTTTTAAGAATTCGAGCTTTTTCCCATTAATACTAATAGGATGATATATTGTTTTTCTTGAAAATGATTAATGGCTGGTTTTCCTGTTTCTATAGGATTTTTGTGAGCATGGAACAAAGTCTGGGTTAAACCAGGGGGCCATTTCTACTCTTCAAAGTAGTGATATTCTTAATTTGACAAAAGAACAACCTCAGGCCAAAGCAGGCAATGGGCAGAATTCATGTGGCGTGGAAGACGTCCTTCAGCTCCTGCGTATTCTGTATATAGTTGCAAGTGACCCTTACTCAAGAATATCCCAGGAAGGTCTGTAAGAATCCTTGTTTCATTTCTGTGGCATTTAAACAAATAAGTCAGTTTATATTTTTATTAATTCTGTTACTTTTACAGAAGGTGATGAGCAGCCTCAGTTTACTTTTCCACCAGATGAATTCACTAGCAAAAAAATCACAACAAAAATTTTGCAGCAAATTGAGGTAATAAAACCAGATAGTTGAACTCTTGAATCTGTTGGACTTTCAAAGTATTACCTTGCCTTCTTTTTCTTCCTCCCACCATTTCTCCTGTTAAGAATCGACTTCCTTTTGTCTTTGTTAATAATAAGAATTTGTTATTTGTTAATTTGCAGGAACCACTGGCATTGGCAAGTGGAGCTCTGCCAGACTGGTGTGAACAGTTAACCAGCAAGTGTCCTTTTCTAATACCATTTGAAACTAGACAGCTTTATTTCACATGTACAGCATTTGGTGCATCAAGGTAGGAAGTGCGTCTTTTTATATTTTTGGAATAAATGTCTTTTTTAATGTTTTATGTAAACTTAAAATGTACTTATACTTTATCTCAAGACTGATGCAGAGAATATATTGGTTTCTTGTAAAGAGTTGTCAATATTTGGGAATTCCCTGATGGTCCAATGGTTTGGACGCCACGCTTTCTCTGCCAAGGGTGAAGGTTCAGTTCCTGGTAGGGGGGAACTATGATCTTTCAAGCTTGTGTGGCATGGCCAAATTAAAAAAAAAAAAAAAATGTTGGCAACATTTAAACATTTTTTGGTTTCTGATTGTACATAAGCACTCTTAGAACAGTGTGGATTTAAGTACTGTGTTTTCCATAAGCTAGCATTTATTGTACAGTATTTAAGTGGTTTACATAAATTTTTAGTTATTGAAATTCCCAAGAATATAAAATTTAATGCCTGAAAATGGCTTTGACATAACATTAAAATATATCTTTTGGCCATTATTTTTCTCTTGCTACCATATAACATACTATAAATTTTACGGTTTCCTTCATTAGATGAAATTTCATGAGGGCAGGAATTTCTGGCAGTTTTACTCACTGCTCTCATTGTACTGTATGTAATGTATGTATATTGTACTGTTCTCAAGGTACTTGTTCTATAAATATTTGTTGAATGATTTAATACCCAGAGTAATTTCAAAGTAGATGTAAAAAAGTTATAATTTAAATGGATCTGCCTGTTTCCCTAATAAGTTACATTTATTGTACCATTTTATATCCTTTACCAAGCATTTGTGCGCATAACACTGTAGGCAGTAAAGAACACTGAATGCTAACCATTAGACCACCAGGAAACTCCCTGATTTTTATAAGTGAGGAAATTGATTCTCAAAGTATATAGATGATTGGTCTCAGGGTACCCCAAAAGTTATAGCACATATGGTAGATCTTTCATCTTGTTATTCTTAGTTCAGGAGTCTTTCTTTCATCCTAGATGGGTTAGCTCTGCATTGTTAGGAAGAAAGTGTTTCAAACTCACAATACTTTCAGTGGTGGATTCAGTTATTTAATAAAGATAGCTTAACCATTTTTTATATTCTCTGATTTAGGAAATGTTTATTTATGTTATTAGGTATTATGAGTTTGTCAATATTTTTATGTGTTGTGTGGGACTGGACCACAGACCTTTATTTTGATCTGCTAATTGCTAAGATAAAAAGGGAGAATACAGACTCAGTATTTTCTCAGTTTGTTTAAGGAAATTAAAAAAAAAGATTAGTGTATTTGATCACCTGATAAAATACTATTTTTAAAACATTCTTAAATCTTTTAATTTTGTTGCTTGTGTAGTAGTACAATCAGCTGTTGCTGTAGGCTACAGCTACAGAGATGTTTTTCTATTTCAGAGCAATTGTGTGGCTACAAAACCGACGTGAGGCCACTGTGGAAAGAACAAGGACCACAAGTAGTGTGAGGCGAGATGATCCTGGAGAGTTCCGCGTTGGTCGTCTCAAGCACGAAAGAGTAAAAGTTCCACGTGGTGAATCACTGATGGAGTGGGCTGAGAATGTCATGCAAATACACGCAGATCGGAAATCAGTGCTTGAGGTACCACTACATAAATTTCTTTTAGTGTGCAGGAATGACAACTAAAGAGTCAATCTGTTCTTCCACTGCATAAAAACTACATTAAGAGAAAAAAAAACTGCATTAGATACAAGTGTAGAGGGATTCCTCTGTCTTCTGAGCAAAGGCCTTCTCCTCTGGCAGGGCATCTTTCATGAGAGGATGTCAGCTCACCTCCTCAGGGTTAGGATCTCATGGCTTAATGAGTAGCAGAGAATATCTTCACTCATGAAGTGGGAGAGTGCTTGGTCTGTTTGAAGGACACCGCTCATTTCTTAGCAAAGCCTGAACCAAGTAATTGTATTCCACAAAGGATTCTGATACTCCAAATTTTATCTTTATATTAACTAATGCTGTGCCACAAGATACCTGCTTTCTTTGGAGCACATGTGTTTTGTAGTATTGTTTAACTTCAGTTGTCCTTGGTGTTGTATCATGGGTTTTTATTTCTGTATTGAGAAATTTTAAGCAAATGGCAGTAGGAAATTCAGTATATTTACTGCAGAGATGTTATTGTGGGCATTGTTGATTATATTCCTTATATATGAGAGACAAATAAATACCTCTCCTGGCACAGATGTCAGCCACCTGGTTTGTGATTTTTTGGATCACAGACTGTGATAAATATGATACATCTCTAGAAAATGTATAAGGCTTATGGCTTTCACTTTAAAATTTCTGTGCCTGGGATTCCCTGGCAGTCCAGTGGTTAGGACTCCACACTTCCATTGCAGGGGACACTGGTTCAGTTGCCACGCGGATCAGTCAAAAAGAAGAAATTTCTGTGCCTTCATCTGTTCTTTTACCCATATATTCCTCTAATGTAGATGATTCTTAATTATTATTTTACCATGTACTGTTTATTTTTATAAGCTGCCTCAAATTTCTAGAATACATGGACTATGTATAAAAATCCTTAAAGTGATTGCTAGAAGTCAGAAATAAGTGAAAGAGTTTAGGTTTTAGTGTCACATAGACAGACACACAAACACACAGATCTGTGTACCATCATCTCAAGCAAATTATATTACCTCTTTATCTAAAATTTGGTTTGCTTTGATGTGAAAAGGAGATGATAGTTTATTTTGTAGGTTTGTTGTGAGAAGTAAATTGATTTATGAACAGTGCTAACCATAGTGTTTGAATATGGAATAGTGTACAACAAATCAAATTTCTCTTTAGAAAAACTAAAATAAAAACTCTTGTGTGGCTTTTATCATACCACTGCTATTTTTTTAAAAAAACATATATTACAGTAGGACTGGATTTTGGCAAGAATGGGATCGTTACAGAAATGATTTTTTTTAAAGCTTACTTTCCCTCATAATTTATATGTTCCTGTTTAGGTTGAATTTCTAGGAGAAGAAGGAACTGGTTTGGGGCCCACGTTAGAGTTCTATGCCCTGGTAGCAGCAGAATTCCAGAGAACTGACTTGGGAGCTTGGCTTTGTGATGACAACTTTCCAGATGATGAATCTCGTCATGTAAGATTTATTTCCTATTTCATGATTTGATTTGCGATTCAGGTTTTAGAAAGTTAAAAATTGGATATGCTTTTAGAACATAAGTCAGGTGAAATTTCTGACTCTGCTTTTATTATTGAATAATCTTGATATTATTAAAAGATAAAATTTAGTCAACAAAACATATTTAATAAAGTGTGTTTATAGATACTATCTAGCACAGGTAAGATGTTTAATGTTTATGGGTCTTTTGATTTTATTTGCATTTCTCCTCCTAAAAATATCAGGTCGATCTTGGAGGTGGATTGAAACCTCCCGGATACTATGTGCAGAGATCATGTGGACTGTTTACAGCTCCATTTCCACAAGACAGTGATGAGCTTGAAAGGATCACAAAACTCTTTCATTTCCTTGGAATTTTCTTGGCCAAATGCATTCAAGACAATAGACTTGTGGACTTACCTATTTCCAAACCTTTCTTTAAACTTATGTGTATGGGGGACATTAAAAGTAACATGAGCAAACTGATTTATGAGTCACGAGGTGACAGAGACCTACACTGCACTGAGAGTCAGTCTGAAGCCTCTACAGAAGAAGGGCATGACTCACTCTCAGTAGGAAGCTTTGAGGAGGATTCCAAATCAGAGTTCATTCTAGATCCCCCCAAACCAAAACCGCCAGCTTGGTTTAATGGAATTTTAACTTGGGAAGACTTCGAACTAGTAAACCCACACAGAGCCAGATTTTTAAAAGAAATTAAAGACCTTGCCATCAAGAGACGCCAGATTTTAAGCAACAAAGGTCTTTCTGAAGATGAGAAGAACACAAAATTACAAGAGCTAGTGCTGAAGAATCCATCAGGTTCTGGGCCTCCACTTAGCATAGAGGATTTAGGGTAAGCTTTATATATCTATTAATTCACTTATATATATACTTTTATATATGTGTATATATATATACTTCAGCCCAATGGATGAGTAAGGTCTAAAGCTTTTGTTCCTTTGTCTTCAGTAATTTGCAATAAGCCTGGTCCCCAGTGGTTGCATTAACTAACTAGGATACTGCAGATTTTTCATAAAATTCTATTAATTTGTATCCACGTAATTATTATATCCTTG
Organism: Oreotragus oreotragus; assembly: GCA_006410675.1. Lineage (NCBI taxonomy): Eukaryota > Metazoa > Chordata > Mammalia > Artiodactyla > Bovidae > Oreotragus > Oreotragus oreotragus. The sequence goes on along the minus strand of SJYX01006600.1, from coordinate 161,080 downwards.
TTAAGTTTAACCATGATTTTGGATTGATTGCAAGGCTTTGCTTTCCTTTTTTTCCTTCCTTCTTTTGATAATATTGAGAAGTTATGTTTAATATATTCAAGGTTTGATTTGAGGTGAGAATAACAACAGAGCATTAGTAACTTGCATAAAGCCTGTCTCTTATACACATCTTATTTAATAAAGTGTGTTTATAGATACTATCTAGCACAGGTAAGATGTTTAATGTTTATGGGTCTTTTGATTTTATTTGCATTTCTCCTCCTAAAAATATCAGGTCGATCTTGGAGGTGGATTGAAACCTCCCGGATACTATGTGCAGAGATCATGTGGACTGTTTACAGCTCCATTTCCACAAGACAGTGATGAGCTTGAAAGGATCACAAAACTCTTTCATTTCCTTGGAATTTTCTTGGCCAAATGCATTCAAGACAATAGACTTGTGGACTTACCTATTTCCAAACCTTTCTTTAAACTTATGTGTATGGGGGACATTAAAAGTAACATGAGCAAACTGATTTATGAGTCACGAGGTGACAGAGACCTACACTGCACTGAGAGTCAGTCTGAAGCCTCTACAGAAGAAGGGCATGACTCACTCTCAGTAGGAAGCTTTGAGGAGGATTCCAAATCAGAGTTCATTCTAGATCCCCCCAAACCAAAACCGCCAGCTTGGTTTAATGGAATTTTAACTTGGGAAGACTTCGAACTAGTAAACCCACACAGAGCCAGATTTTTAAAAGAAATTAAAGACCTTGCCATCAAGAGACGCCAGATTTTAAGCAACAAAGGTCTTTCTGAAGATGAGAAGAACACAAAATTACAAGAGCTAGTGCTGAAGAATCCATCAGGTTCTGGGCCTCCACTTAGCATAGAGGATTTAGGGTAAGCTTTATATATCTATTAATTCACTTATATATATACTTTTATATATGTGTATATATATATACTTCAGCCCAATGGATGAGTAAGGTCTAAAGCTTTTGTTCCTTTGTCTTCAGTAATTTGCAATAAGCCTGGTCCCCAGTGGTTGCATTAACTAACTAGGATACTGCAGATTTTTCATAAAATTCTATTAATTTGTATCCACGTAATTATTATATCCTTGTTAAGTTTAACCATGATTTTGGATTGATTGCAAGGCTTTGCTTTCCTTTTTTTCCTTCCTTCTTTTGATAATATTGAGAAGTTATGTTTAATATATTCAAGGTTTGATTTGAGGTGAGAATAACAACAGAGCATTAGTAACTTGCATAAAGCAACAGATTCTGTTTTTTTAAAAAAATCTTATATAAACATGTTGCTGCCATAATTCATTGCAGAAATCTTTAGTTCATTAATTTTGTGCCATAAGGAGGAAGTGAAACATGGAAACAAGAAAGGTGATGTTTCATGTGACCTCTGCAAAACCAGGTTTGGTAACAGTTGTCCAGATAGTTTCCTGCACAGGGGTTTGCATTTTAAAAGGCCCCATATTTAACATCCATCTGGTAGAGTGATTTTGTTATTGTTGAGTGTAGGGAAGGGTTCATGGTTTTGGCAGCAATGTTTTAAAATTAAACACCAGTGTTAGTTGAACGTTAATCTAATTCTTTTTTTTCTGCCCTCCCAGTTTAAATTTCCAGTTTTGCCCTTCCTCAAGAATATATGGTTTTACAGCTGTGGATCTCAAGCCAAGTGGTGAAGATGAGGTACAAATTTGCTTTTAAAATGTTTGTAAATTCAGAAAAATCCTCTTAAAATATTCCTAGATATTAACAATTACCATGACAAATTTTCCTTTGCAGATGATAACAATGGATAATGCAGAAGAATATGTGGATTTGATGTTTGACTTTTGCATGCATACGGGTATTCAGAAACAGATGGAAGCCTTCAGAGGTAACTTTTAAGGGTCTTTAGCTTAATCCTTCTCCTTTTACTTTGAGACACCGAAATTAAGGTACTGCTATGCTCAAAAATTAGACTATGCTAGTAATCTCTAGATTTGTCATCTAGTGTTTTGTCTTCCCAACAGTTAGGTCCTACAGGGTACCCAGAACAGATTGAAGCATTTTCAAGCTGTAGCATACCCTAAACTGCTCTTCCTCAGTAATGAGGGACCTACTTTGGCTTCTGTTTTTTCATTTGTAAGTGGATGTAAGGTTGCATATATGATCAGGATGAATTAAACTATATTAGAACCTAAAGTCTTAAGGTAAAGAGTGAGGCAAAATATATTGAACTATTTATCACATACTAGTTTCAAAAATGAGAACTTTGCTTTGGCTGGCTTGTATGACATAAAGAATTGGTTGGGAAATTATCAGAATTTGGCTACTGACCATACTGTCTGAATATTCTCTCTACATATACATCTGTGATACTAAGCAAAGATTTCTGTACTTAAAATCCTAGCACAGTTTTTATTTCAAGCTGCTTTAATTTTTAGTTGCTTTTTCAAATATTTATATTTGTCTTCTGTCCATTTAGTTGAGTATTTTTATTTGAAATTTGTGATCTGAAATTGTAACTTGGAAACTCAGTTGTGTTTTGTTTTTTTGCTGTGTGTAAAATGTAGATGGGTTTAATAAAGTTTTTCCAATGGAGAAATTAAGTTCCTTCAGCCATGAAGAGGTCCAAATGATTCTTTGTGGAAATCAGTCGCCATCCTGGGCAGCAGAGGATATTATTAATTATACTGAACCTAAGTTGGGTTATACACGTGACAGGTATGTGTTGGTTATTTTCTAAGATAAATTGTTTATGTTTATCTTAGAATGGCAGGTTCTCTAAATGACTCAGTGAATTATATGCATAAAATGAGAAAGCAATTAAGTCTCACCATTATCAAGATGCATATTCATGGATAAGCCTGAGTTTATATAGAAAGTCACCTGAATCTTGGCTAATGTTAAGATTCCTTTACTCACTATATTTTAATTGTTCATCATCTTAACAGTTGGGTCATTTATAAACCCTTAGGCTTTATTGCTTTTATATTAACCTTTATTTTTAAATATTTTAAAACTTACAGAAAAGTTGAAGAATAGTTAAGAATTCTTATGTATTCTTTACCCAGAGTCACCAGTACTTAACATTTTGCTGTACTTTTACATTATATCTCTCTATACACACAAACACACACACACATTTTTTCTGAACCATTTGAGGATACGGTGCATATACCATCTACCTTTACTCTGCAATGTATTAATGTACATTGTGAGATTCTCTCACATATCCATACTTGTTAGGAAATTCGTGATTCCATATTAGCTAATCCATAGTGTACATTCTAGCTCTGTGGATTATTCCAGGGCTGTCTAATAGCCCTCAATTCACTCCTGTTCGCCGCATATCAGGAAATTGTATTTAGTTGTGATTTATAAGTTTTCAAAGTAATGTAAATGAGCAAGTATTATTTTAAACTTAAGTAACATTGTATATATAGCTTTTTTAAAGTAAACTTTTTATTGAAGTATAACAGAGAAGTATACAAATTGCATGTAGAACCTGAAGAATTTTCACAGAATTCGGTACCCAGAATGAGAAAAAACTCCAAAAATCTGTCCCCATTTACTATTCCTAGTCATTAAATCACTGTTTCCATTGAGCTTTTCTGATTTGCTGGCTTTGTTGCAATTTGATTCCTATATGCCTTTGTAAGACAGTCTTTGAAGGATATTTTTTAAGTAGTTTGCATCAGCTCATTTCATACTTACCCAAAAGTCTCCAGATATGTGGTTCTTTTGACATGTGGATATTCGTTATCGAGGGTTATTGCTGGCTTATAAAGTAGTGGGAGTATTTTTCATTTAAATCAGCTATCAGATCACTTTAACTCTGTTTTTCTTCTTGTAGCCCTGGCTTCCTTAGGTTCGTGCGGGTTTTATGTGGTATGTCTTCAGACGAGAGGAAAGCATTTCTGCAGTTTACCACTGGTTGTTCAACTCTGCCCCCAGGGGGACTGGCTAACTTGCATCCCAGGCTCACAGTTGTACGCAAGGTAAACTCTAGCTACTGGGCAGTGTAAACCAAATTTAGTACCTAAGGGTTGAAAGAAATGCGTATTTGAAGTCATGGTCTTCTAGTATTTTCCATTCTGTTTCTGTGTAGGTTGATGCTACTGATGCAAGCTACCCATCAGTGAACACATGTGTGCATTATCTAAAGTTGCCGGAATACTCTTCGGAGGAGATCATGAGAGAACGTCTGCTAGCTGCTACAATGGAGAAAGGCTTTCATCTAAATTGAGCTTTGAAGTGCAGTGGGAGACATCAGAGACTTAAAATTCTAGTGAAGCCTCTTGTGTTTGTTTGCAGAGAAGTATATGATCCTCCATGCTAATGACACTTGCCTTTTTTTCCACCATTAAGGCTTTAAGAACACGTGGAATAAGTTTGTTAGCTGCTAATGACAAAACAAATCCTTTAACTATCCAGCCAGCAAGTACATAGCACAGAACACTGTGTTTTGCTACAAGGGCTCATGTGACTGGAATAAGGTGGTTCTACTTGACTGTTCCAAAGAGCAGCTTCTCAGATCTTCAGTGTTCACTGGCAAATTTCTAACAGTGTGTTTGTGTAAAGTTTGTCATTTCATACTTCATACACTACAGCTGCCATCACTGATCCCTGTTTTGCTGGCTTTTAAGCTACTTGGTCAGAAATCCTGCTTCCTTAAAACATAGAGAGTTAATGAGCATCTCAAGCTTTTTCTTTTCCTCTTTAATGATGCCTGCACTATCAGAGTATATCTAGTGTTCGCTCTTCTGTTTGGCATATAATCATGCACAGCCTTTTTATTTCTTTGAGGTGGGAGTATATTTTTATTTCCTAAATGCCATACTATAAAGATCAAATTCTTAAGTGTGTTTGTGCAGTTCAAAAATAAAAGATATATTAAGGGGGGGGAGGAGAAAAACACTGGTTTAGATGCAAGGCACACTTAAAGCAAGTTTTACTTTTGGTTGTATTTTCTTTGTATATTATAAACATTTATTTAACTTGTTGCAGTTTGAAGTAAAAAAAAAAATTTCCAAAATGTATGCTTAACAATAATCATTAAAATGTTTGCAGCGTACAAAACTGTGTCATGTGACTGTTTGACTGCAGCCATCAGACTAAGAGCTTAAATACTTGTCATTTTGAATCACTGACACTTCATTTTTTGAAATTACTACAAGAAGAAATGTTTTTTCTATGTAAATACACTTTACTGAGACTAGAAAACTAGCAGAAATACATAGCCACTTGCTTGTGATCCAACTCTTACGTTCTGTCTTAAAGTATTCTTCAGCTAAAAATAGCCATGTTTTTGTGTTAACTTTTAAAACACCAAACTCCTTCTTACCATTTGTATCTTCAGTGATGTGTAAGTCTAAGATCCAAGAATAATTCTTGAATGTTGTGTTGGTGTGAAAAGAAACCACTGGGATAATACTGTTTGCTCCTTTTTAAAAGAGGGGCTCTATTTCCATTTTCGAAATTGTTTGATTTATCATATCTATGCTTAGGTAAAAGTAAAGTCACTAGGCCTGATTTAGCCAGATGGCTTCTATAGGAGTAAAAAGCATTTTGGGGAATCACCCACTATTTACCTGATTAAAAGGTACCTTTCCTTTCTACATTGGGCTTCCCTGGTGGCTCAGAGGTTAAAGCATCTGCCTGCAATGCAGGAGACCTGGGTTCGATCCCTAGGTCGGGAAGATCCCCTGAAGAAGGAAATGGCAACCCACTCCAGTATTCTTGCCTGGAGAATCCCGTGGACAGAGGAGCCTGGTGGGTTCAGTCCACGGGTCGCAAAGAGTTGGACACGACTTCACTTTCACTTCACTTTCCTTTCTACATTAGAGATTTCTCCCACTGCAGTCAATCACTTGAGGAGTGTTTCTATTCTCTGAATGAGAATACTGTGACTGTGTAATCAGAGGTAGCATTTAAATAATTCACCTTATTGTTAGCGTCACAGTTCTCTGTGAGAATAAAAGTTAATAAAGCATAATAGCAATATTTAAACGTATGACCTGCTTTAATCCAAAAGCAGTAGTGGTGACTGTCTCAAAAAAGTCACGGATGCATGACTAGAACTTTACACTAATCCAGTTTATGTGTGTAAAGTAAGTAAGTAAAGTCACTCAGTCGTGTCCGACTCTTTGTGACCCCGTGGACTGCAGCCCACCAAGCTTCTCAGTCCATGGGATTCTCCAAGCAAGAATACAGAGTGGGTTGCCATTTCCTTCTCCATTATGTGTGTAGTGCTGCCATTATTTAAGTCTAAAACATCTGTCAGTAGCCAACTTTTATCAAGACCAAGTCTAGTAAGTACATGCGTGCTCAGCAGCCCAGTCATAGCTTAACTCTTTGCAACCCCACGGACTGTAGCCCCCCCCCCCCCCCCCCCCCCCCCCCCCCCCCCCCCCCCCCCCCCGTGGTTTCAGGAACAGCCACTCTACATGCGAGTTGGGAGGGGTCTCTCATGATTCC
>SJYX01006600.1:104199-154309 GCA_006410675.1 Oreotragus oreotragus | reverse complement strand
AAGACTAAAAATATGATGTGAAAATTTTATGGAATTCAGTGTCCATAAATAAATGGTTTTATTAGAACATAGCCATGCTGATTCATTTATATATTATCTATGGATCTTTTTGCATTACGATGGCAGAACTGAGTTTTTTACAGCAGAGGCCATATGGCCTTAAATACTTATTCGATCTGGCCCTTTGCAGAAAAGGTTTGCTGAATCCTGGTCTAGCACATTGCTACAACTTGTTATACAGAGAGTAACTCTGAAATGCCAGGAATCTTTCTGTAGAATGAAAAGTCCAAAGACAAGGTAAAGCTGCCCAATCTGAGACATAACTTTTATGAGTGTGAAAATCATTTAGCTGGTAGTCACAGTTGAACAAGAAACCTGAAATGAGATGACCCAGGCTGTCACAGACGGAGAGTCACATTATCGTTCACTTTGTATGAGTCCAGTATTACGAGACTACTTGGGTCTCCACATGGAGTATTTTTTCCAGTGGTATCTACCTAGTATTTTTTTGTTGTTCTCTCAAGGTACTAAAATCTGTGCCAACATGTTATTTAAATGCTATTTTGGTATGACCCAAAAATTAATTTTATGCACTCCCTCGTTACTTCTGGTGTACCAGTTTCAGCAGTTACCTGAATGTGCTACTGATTAAGTGCCTATCAACTAGGACAGTGTTTTCCAACTTAAAAAAAAAAATTTCCAAAATGTATGCTTAACAATAATCATTAAAATGTTTGCAGCGTACAAAACTGTGTCATGTGACTGTTTGACTGCAGCCATCAGACTAAGAGCTTAAATACTTGTCATTTTGAATCACTGACACTTCATTTTTTGAAATTACTACAAGAAGAAATGTTTTTTCTATGTAAATACACTTTACTGAGACTAGAAAACTAGCAGAAATACATAGCCACTTGCTTGTGATCCAACTCTTACGTTCTGTCTTAAAGTATTCTTCAGCTAAAAATAGCCATGTTTTTGTGTTAACTTTTAAAACACCAAACTCCTTCTTACCATTTGTATCTTCAGTGATGTGTAAGTCTAAGATCCAAGAATAATTCTTGAATGTTGTGTTGGTGTGAAAAGAAACCACTGGGATAATACTGTTTGCTCCTTTTTAAAAGAGGGGCTCTATTTCCATTTTCGAAATTGTTTGATTTATCATATCTATGCTTAGGTAAAAGTAAAGTCACTAGGCCTGATTTAGCCAGATGGCTTCTATAGGAGTAAAAAGCATTTTGGGGAATCACCCACTATTTACCTGATTAAAAGGTACCTTTCCTTTCTACATTGGGCTTCCCTGGTGGCTCAGAGGTTAAAGCATCTGCCTGCAATGCAGGAGACCTGGGTTCGATCCCTTGAAAAGAAACCACTGGGATAATACTGTTTGCTCCTTTTTAAAAGAGGGGCTCTATTTCCATTTTCGAAATTGTTTGATTTATCATATCTATGCTTAGGTAAAAGTAAAGTCACTAGGCCTGATTTAGCCAGATGGCTTCTATAGGAGTAAAAAGCATTTTGGGGAATCACCCACTATTTACCTGATTAAAAGGTACCTTTCCTTTCTACATTGGGCTTCCCTGGTGGCTCAGAGGTTAAAGCATCTGCCTGCAATGCAGGAGACCTGGGTTCGATCCCTAGGTCGGGAAGATCCCCTGAAGAAGGAAATGGCAACCCACTCCAGTATTCTTGCCTGGAGAATCCCGTGGACAGAGGAGCCTGGTGGGTTCAGTCCACGGGTCGCAAAGAGTTGGACACGACTTCACTTTCACTTCACTTTCCTTTCTACATTAGAGATTTCTCCCACTGCAGTCAATCACTTGAGGAGTGTTTCTATTCTCTGAATGAGAATACTGTGACTGTGTAATCAGAGGTAGCATTTAAATAATTCACCTTATTGTTAGCGTCACAGTTCTCTGTGAGAATAAAAGTTAATAAAGCATAATAGCAATATTTAAACGTATGACCTGCTTTAATCCAAAAGCAGTAGTGGTGACTGTCTCAAAAGTCACGGATGCATGACTAGAACTTTACACTAATCCAGTTTATGTGTGTAAAGTAAGTAAGTAAAGTCACTCAGTCGTGTCCGACTCTTTGTGACCCCGTGGACTGCAGCCCACCAAGCTTCTCAGTCCATGGGATTCTCCAAGCAAGAATACAGAGTGGGTTGCCATTTCCTTCTCCATTATGTGTGTAGTGCTGCCATTATTTAAGTCTAAAACATCTGTCAGTAGCCAACTTTTATCAAGACCAAGTCTAGTAAGTACATGCGTGCTCAGCAGCCCAGTCATAGCTTAACTCTTTGCAACCCCACGGACTGTAGCCCCCCGCCCCCCAACCTCCCCCCGCACTTCTGCTCCTCTGTCCATGGGATTCTCCAGGCAGGAATACTGGAAATGGTTGCCATTTCCTGCTTTAGGGGATCTTCCCAACCCAGGAATTGAGCCCGTGTCTTCTGCGGCTTCTGCATTGGCAGGTGGATTCTTTACCAGTCACCTAGGAAGCCCGTAGTCTAGCACAGGGGTCAGCAAACTCTGGCCTGCTATTTGCTTTTGTGTGGGCCATGAACTAAATATGGCTTTGAAGTAGTTTTAAGTAGTTGAAAAAAATCAAGACTAAAAATATGATGTGAAAATTTTATGGAATTCAGTGTCCATAAATAAATGGTTTTATTAGAACATAGCCATGCTGATTCATTTATATATTATCTATGGATCTTTTTGCATTACGATGGCAGAACTGAGTTTTTTACAGCAGAGGCCATATGGCCTTAAATACTTATTCGATCTGGCCCTTTGCAGAAAAGGTTTGCTGAATCCTGGTCTAGCACATTGCTACAACTTGTTATACAGAGAGTAACTCTGAAATGCCAGGAATCTTTCTGTAGAATGAAAAGTCCAAAGACAAGGTAAAGCTGCCCAATCTGAGACATAACTTTTATGAGTGTGAAAATCATTTAGCTGGTAGTCACAGTTGAACAAGAAACCTGAAATGAGATGACCCAGGCTGTCACAGACGGAGAGTCACATTATCGTTCACTTTGTATGAGTCCAGTATTACGAGACTACTTGGGTCTCCACATGGAGTATTTTTTCCAGTGGTATCTACCTAGTATTTTTTTGTTGTTCTCTCAAGGTACTAAAATCTGTGCCAACATGTTATTTAAATGCTATTTTGGTATGACCCAAAAATTAATTTTATGCACTCCCTCGTTACTTCTGGTGTACCAGTTTCAGCAGTTACCTGAATGTGCTACTGATTAAGTGCCTATCAACTAGGACAGTGTTTTCCAACTCAGGAAGACCTCCAAAGCACTTTGATCTAGACTGGGCTTTCCCCAAACCTTGGTTTCTCGATGCATACCATTCACTGTTATGGCAGGTCAGAAGCCTTTCCTCTGCCTTCCAGAACTGAGTCCAGAACAAGATCTGCTTTTGGAATTCATTATTGACTGGTTGCCTTGGTCTTCATAGATGCAAACTTTTGAAGTATATAAGTGAACTTTTAGAAACAAAGAATTTGAACAAAATTTCTCCTACACATACACGAGAGAGTGAGAAATTAATAGTGAATGAATTAGTACCTAGAATGTCCATTTATGTCCTCTTGGAGGGCAGAGTGTTGTAGGTAAAGTAACTCTTGGAATTCCATAGGATGGCAGGATATCTTCATGTATCAAGACAATATTTCTACTTCCTCCATTGTACTTGCCCTCCTACCCTAATGTGCACATGAACATGCAGTTACCTAAGGCAGTTCTGCATCTTCTACTGTTGATGAAGCAGCAAAAGCACAACTATAGAAAGGTTTGGGAGGATCAGGGCATTGCTCTTCTATAGTGGCTTAGCAGTCTTCTTTGCTTTAAGACATTCCAGGAGAAGGGGTTGAAGGAATAAGAGCGGGTGGATGCATTTCAGAGTAACCTGAATTGATACTCTCTTGCATTCCAGTTTTAGACTTTGAACTAAATTTCATTTACCAATAAATTTACTAATAAGATAAACCCTTTACAACATGGCACACAGGATAGTCCTCTGCTCAGTCGCTCAGTTGGGTCTGACTCTTTGCAGCTCCAAGAACTGTAGCCCACCAGGCGGCTCTGTCCATGGAATTACCCAGGCAAGAATACTGGAGCAGGTTTCCATTTCCTCCTCCAGGGGATCTTCTGACCTAGGGATTGAACCTGTGTCTTCCTGCACTGGCAGGATTATTTACCACTGAATCACCTGGGAAGTCTTCAGGATAGCAGTAAGGGCTGTCTTAATGTTTGGCCACTCATTATAGTAACATTCTTTATAGAGTTAATTACATGATGGCATTGTAATTGTTAAGTACCTATAAAATGTATATCAGGTTTTTAGAAACTGGAATTTTTCATTAGGTACACACATTTGGTAAACTTTTGACTTTTTAAAGACAGATAGCATTCAGAAAACTTTTATTTTTCAAGTTAATTTTAACAGTTTATTGGCCAACGGAAAGCTCTCTCATTTTCTTCCCACCCGGTGGTGCTATTCCTGAATTTATCTCTTCACAAAGTCAAGCAGAGACCAAAAAGTTTCCCTTAGTACTACACAAAATCTAAACAAGTGAGGGGAAAAAAATGCTCATGGTCAGAAAATAAAACTTGTCTCTCTGTTTAGAGAAAATTTTTCTTTGTACATCGTATTTTAAAATACACTTTTGTTTTCCGTTTAGGAACTGTGGAAAACACCTGTTTCAAAGTCTTTGGAAGGATAGCCCGTTTTGCAGTGTTTGGTCTTCCAGGTTCTTGGGAGCCAGCGATGCTGAGAGGCACTCCACGGTATTCTTTTTTCCTCTGAGGCGATGTTGTCTGGCAGAGCCTCTCTGTTTTCAGCTGTCTGACATCTTATCAAGAATTAGTAGAGGGGCAAGAATTCTTGCCCTATTCGTTTCCACAATGCAGCCATTTAATACCATCTCATCCAAAATGATGTGTACTTTATCCAAATTAAACATTATCTAGGGTTATTATTAAGGAAATTAGTTATAGAAATGTTAACATTCAGTAAATAGTAACTTATGACTTGGAATTTTTCTAGTGTACATTAGTCTAAACATGAAGTTTTTTTAAGATTTCTTAAAATTAAAATTGGTGTTTATACTAGAAATTATTACCTTCATGTACACAGATACATCTAGTTTCCCCTTGGTTGGGCTCACTGGACAACAGACATAGAAATGGAGCAGCTATATGCCCTTTAGCCAGAGGGAGAGGGAATGTACTAAGAGCTGAAGAATAAAGCAAGTAAATTTTGGTAAGAGTGTGTGACCTGACTTCAAGAACAATGTCTTCCCAGACAGCAATAATAACAGTAAATAGCCATGACTTACTGAATACTCATTATGTTCCAGGCATTGTGTTGAGTGTTTTACATATATTATTTCAGTCTTCTTTTTGTTTCTGTGATGTATATGCTAACATTATTCTCATTTTACATAGGAACAAAGAGGCTCAAAGCTATTGTCCATGGTCACATGGCTAGTAATTGTAACTTGGGAATTTACATCCAGAGTTTTGGCTCAGCTGCTCTGCTTCTAGACTTCTCAGGAGAGGCCCAAGGCTGCTGAGTATACACCTTCCCTCTACCCTCAAACTTCTACCCCCAAAAATGCCTTTTCAACACAGCACCCTTAGCATGAGACAGGCTAAAGGAAAAAACAATCACTAGGAGAAATGAATGAAGAAAAGCAAGGCAATGTTGACTTAATTCCCAAGGAGATAAAAATTCCAATTTACAAGGGAGTACTTATAAATGGAGCATTCTGAAAATACTCATTTGAGAATTACAGAGCCACTTTAGCTTCCTGATGTTCCTGGTAGAAAGTCAGGACAGGGCATAGAGGAAGAAGAAAATATTGTTAGACTATGACATCTAGCTCGGAGAAGGCAATGGCACCCCACTCCAGTACTCTTGCCTGGAAAATCCCATGGACGGAGGAGCCTGGTGGGCTGCTGTCTATGGGGTCGCACAGAGTCGGACACGACTGAAGCGACTTAGCAGCAGCAGCAGCGTGACATCTAGCTAATTAGAAACAGCGAAATTCTTCCCCCAGAAGCCCCTTCATTTGAGTACCTAACTTTTCCTTTGTGAAATTGAACTGGAAGAGAGAAACTCTGAGGGTGATGATGACACTGGCTGAACATTTCTCAAGTGTACACTTTACTGTCTTAGGTTTTCATTACCAAAGAGCAGAATCTTGGTCTGTTTAAAAAAAAAAACAAAAAACTGATAGATTATTTCAAATAGACAAACTTCATTCAACAGGGAGTGATTAAATGTACAAGGAGAGTTCATAATTAGTAAATCTTTGTAAAATGAGCCACTAGTAATTCCAGATGTTCAAGGCTATTGTACTTGTTTGGTGAAGTACATCTACAGAGAATGAGACAATCCTGTGAATGACTTTTAAGTTTCTATTAGGCTCTGTGTTAATACCTCATTAAGCTCTGTGAAAATAGTCCTTCCGCAGAATAAACTGTTTTTCAGGAGCCCATGGGAACTGTCCTTAAGTGACCCAGAAAAGAAAAAAAAAAAGCTTTGTTACACCTATTAATAATGTCTTCCAATTAGATGGATGATTGCTTTATCCATGGCCAACCTGGGACTGGAATATTAGGCCTTTGACTTAATCCTGTTCACTGGACCCAGAAGCCAGAACTTAGAAGCCAGAACAAGGCAGGAATGACAGCAAAGTATTTAAAAAAGGCAGAAGCACAGGTGGGTGCATGAAAAAATGCCCTATAGAATTCCCCTGTTGTATTTTTTTGGTGGCAAGGTGTTGTTGTTTAACTATAGTGTTAATTATATGTTAACTAATGTGTTAATTACTGCTATAGAGCAAAGTGATTCAGTTATACATACACATTCATACATATATATGTAACACTGATATTCTTTTTAAAAGTTCTTTTCCATAATGTTTTATCATAGGACACTCAATATAGTTCTCTGCTATACAGTAGGACCTTGTTGTTTTAAGGCCTAGTGCCTCTGAAAATGTCAGTCCATTCAGGGTGATGCTCAGATAGAAGGAGATCTCATTTTAATGTAGCCTATTTGAATTGATGCAAACTGCTCTGAAAGACTGCTCCATCTCTGAGCAGTCTCTGATGATCAGCAATTCAGATATCCCCTTGAACAATTAGCCCAATGTTTTGAAATTCAGATTAGAATTTACTGCTTAATCTTATCGACCACTGACATCTTTACATTACAAGGTCAAGATCCTTCAGTAAGTTCTGAATTTCCCAACATCTTGGAAACATGAGTTGCTCAATGAGGTCATTCTGTACTGTGGGCATGTGACGGCCTGTCTATCTGACTATCTGGCTCAAACCCCTAATAATCATGCAAGTTTCTGGAACGCTACAGGGAAACCACAGACCAAATCCAATGTGAGGCAAAAGCCTGAAAGCTGATTTCCTCTTAGAATCATGTGATGCTGAGGCCTGGTGTGCTGCAGTTCATGGGGTCGCAAAGAGTCGGACATGACTGAGCGACTGAACTGACTGAACTGAACCTTCAGGTTATACTGAACTCATCTGACTTAAAAAACCCTTGAGGAAATTTGTTTCCTCTCATGGGCACCCTAAGGTTGGAGCTGACAGGAACTAAAAATAGCTTCTTAGAGACCAGATTCATAAAGCCACATCTTTTCTCAACCCAGAAACCTAACAGCCTTTCTGAATTCTGGGTAATGTGGATTGGAGTTGAATACTGTAGGGCCCCAGAAATATTTGTGCCACTTGAAATCAATTTTTTAATTAAAGTGATTGAAATGTTTCTGGTTTATATATTGGAATGTTGATCTCTGGGTCATGAAACACTAGTATTTTAATGCCACTCTGGTGGTCTAGTTCTCCTTTAGGAAGAGAAAACTGAGGAGCATACATTCAAAGAGGACCTCAAAAGCAATTCCAGTCAAGAACTCTGCCTAGGAACTAAACTTCATGATTCCATATTTTGCTCTCAGGTCCCTTGTCTTTTTATTTTTCTTTCTTTCTTTTTTTTATAAGATCATTGCTAAGCACAGTTCTTTAAGTAGGGTGGGGGGGGGAACGTATTCTCATTTTTTTATACTTTAACTCAATTTCTCATATAATTAGATTAAGTTGCAAAGAGCTAAGTTGTTCACATTTCCCACAGAAAATCAGGTACTACTGTAAAGAAGATTATCATCCTGAGGATTCTGCATAGTTTTGGATATATTCCCTGTAATAGTCTTCTGTTCACTTTTACGCTTTGTATGGCCTTTTGTTAATTAGGCCACTGAAAAGGAGTATTGTCTTTTTTTGTTAAGTAGGCTTCCCATACCCACTCCTATTCTGAGAGCAACAAAGACATTTGTGTGTTTTGTTTTTTTTTAGTTTACATAGACTTATGTAAAATAACACATATATCAAAGTCAGAATAGAGGTCCATGAACCTATCATTTCTTGTGGTGCCCCCCCTCCACACACAACTCTCTGTTGCTTCTCATAACTTGCTTCCACTGTTCCGGAGTAAACAGAACTAGAAGCATGGAACCAAAGGAGGTGGGGTAAGACAGAGGGACCTGGTGAGGAGGGAGACTAGGGATAGTAGGTGGTGAATATGGTATCTGTAGGACTCAGAAACACATGTAAAGGAAACAGAGGTGGCGAAGGCTAGGGAGAGCCAAGGCAGTCTCAAAGGCAGAACTGTTTAATCTGGAACTTTCATATCCCTTTCCCAGGTGAATGGCTTGGAACAATCCCTTGGGGACCGTTCCTAATTCTGCTAACTAACTGCTCCTAACCTGACTGGAACTCATGCTGGAGAGGCCCAAAGCCCTCTTACCCCTCCGTGCCTGCCCTTCCCAAAGACTGGATTAGGTGCACAAATTCCCCTGGGCCCACGGGCCAGCTTTCTTTTGCAGCCCTGCCTCCAATGGACATAGGTTTAAAAGAGAGGGAAAAAAAAGATGTTTAGAAATTTCTGAGATGAACTTCAATTTTGGAAAGCAAGCTCTTATAAGGACATTCAGGTACTCTCTTCAAAATGTTTCGTGATTTCTGACTCCTCCAACCAACCAAAGCCCAGTGTTTCTCTAAAAGTTCTTCTCTAATTCAGAAAACACCAAGACAACAAACGGTGTCAGACACTTTATGCAAGTTTTCTTAGAGGCGAAATTGCTGTCTACTCCAGATGATTATGAACTTTCAAACACTGTGTCAAATGTAAGCTATCAAATGTGTAGCCCTAGAATCAAAGGCCCTGGAAGCCCAGAGACCAGCAGCAACCCTGTCACAAAGCAGCAGTACGGGTGCCGAGCAGGCACCATCCCTGAGCCCCAGGCTCCTCGTCTAAAAAGCGAGGCTTTAACTTGATGACTATGCCGTTTTCTTCCCACTCCAAAGTAGGCAAACCCTCTGACTCTTCAGGGAGAGGAAAGCTAGTTTACTCCTTTTGGATATTTTCAAACCATTCCTGATGTAATCACATGCTTCACCATACCTCAAAAGAAATTCTTTTGTAATAACAATTAATTACTGTAAATTTCTGAGAGAACATTTTAGTTCCTTTAGAAGCTGCCGCTTCAGCGTTGGATGACTTCCCTGGAGAATTTCTTTGGTCTTCTTGCCGATGTTTCTGTAGCCCCAAGTGATTTCAAGTACTTTGTGATTTCTCATGAAGTCAGGCTGGAGTTATCTCCTATTTGGAGAAGCCCTATTCTGGTTTCCGGGCCTCTAAAGGTATTTGGGATATTAGGAAAGTAATGAAGGAACGACAGCCGCGCTCCCCACCGGGGCCTGACAGGGCCTGACGGCCAATCTTGGTAGTATTGCTTACTGCTGGCAGGGTCCCTTTGTTCCTCCTGGGGTACACCCTGCAACTAGCTGAGTCACAGTGCAGACAGGATGGAGGCCTTCCCTGCTCCCCACCCTCAGCTACAGTAAAGAATCACCCATATGAGCTTTAAGGTTCTGGAATTAACTGCTCAGGCTTTTGGGCTTTAAGCACTTGTGAAATAAAAATATAAGTGTTCTAAAGATTTTTTTTTAAGATATTTTTGAATGAAGAAGACATTTCTGGATACTAGCTGCTGCTGCTAAGTCGCTTCAGTCGTGTCCGACTCTGTGCGACCCCAGAGACGGCAGCCCACCAGGCTCCACCGTCCCTGGGATTCTCCAGGCAAGAACACTGGAGTGGGTTGCCATCTAGCCTGTATTTGTGGGCACAAGAATATAAATAGGGACCCCAGCCTATTCCTGACTTTTCTTCTCATGCTTGTGTGTGGAATATCCCTCTTACCATCCCAGCCTCTCCATCATTCCTGCCGTCAGTCCTGGGTTACGAATAGGAGAGAGGCCTGCAGAGGCCCTGGCGGCAGGCACTGGGATGTCCAGGTATCCACTAAATTCTTGGGATCCAGAGAGCTCAAGGGTGGTCAAGGAGTGGATGCGGGAGCCTGCAGGCTCTGGGTGAACACCCTTATCCCACAGAGAGGGATGCTGCTGAAGGAGAGCTAGAGAGGGGTCCTCTAAAGCACGAGGCCCAGGAAGGGGACCCTGCTTGTCCAGGCCTAACGGCAGCACTACTGCATTCCACTCTAGCCCAAATAAATGAAGTTTTAAAGCCTCTTCAAAGGCACCAAATACTAAAAGGGGTGTCAAGGTTTCTGGTGCCTTCACACACAGGTGTGCACCAAGCTGGGGAGGAACTGGGCTTTTCCCACACAACGCTGTTCATTGGTGCCACCCTCTGACAATTTAGCAGAAGGGGGCTCGAACTGCTCCTTTGAATTATGAATTGTCTGGAGAGTTCAGCAAACCTGGGGCTCTGGAGCTGAACACATTTTGAGAGGCTCATCAGTTGGTTCCTAAGAACTATCTTGATTCGCAGAATTTGAAGTCTTTAATCAATCTACCAAATATCAGGTAGGGCCAGCTTTCCTGAGAGAAGCCCTCAGGCACCAACCAGCCCCACAGGAGTGGAATGTGAAGAGGGTACAGCAGCTGCTCCAGTGCAACACCAATGATTTAGGTCACTGTCGTGCCTGGTCCCTGGGGGGCAGGCTGCCCTACCCGACACTACTCTGCACCCCAGAGTTCCCACTCAGTACAAGGGTTTTCAGCAAGCCAGAATCTCTGTCCTGATTTCTGGAGCTTAGGTCGTTTCTTTTTAACATTCCATCTGCTTTGTTCTATGACGTTAGTCTTACCAGAAGTAGAACAAGCCCGTACTAGGGAGATATGTAAATTGTACTTTGAATTTCCCAGTGTCTAACCCTGCAGGCTCTGGAAAACCGCCCCCTCCTTTAAAAGCTACAGGGTGGTAATGTCTCTGGAGAAAGACTGTGAGTAAGGAGCTTCTTGGGAATTCCGTGAGGTTAAATCATGTCTGTTCCCATATGGATTGACACAGAGGGCTTTCCTAATCTAGGCAAACACAAAGGTCATGACCTGTTCCGGGTAGCTGGCTCCAGGTTGCAACTGGGTCAGCTGCTGGTTCAACATTTCAAGGCCTAAGAAGCTACTTTCCGGGCACAATGTTGGTTGCTCTGGCAGGTTCCCAGGTACAAGCTACCAGAGCGCTGATGCAGGATGTCTATGGATGGCACCTCTGAAGGGCTCCCTTGTCTTCCTGTTAAAAACTGGTGTGGAGAAGTCTTCCCTGGATATCTTTGATGTGACAGTTTAAACAAAACTATGTATGAGGCAGAATAGAGTTGTGGATTTGTAATGTGACTTTTTTTCAGATGACTGAGGGTAGAAACCCTTTAAGAAGGTCAGTAGAAGACTGGTGCCCCTGCCCTGCCAGCTGCTGTGCTTTTAGACCATGGGAGGGCCACGTGAACTTCACCTCAAGTACAGACAGATACTTCCAGATCTGCAGACTTAGCTCCCTTCTCTAAGTGATGAAAAATTCCTAATCTGTCAAGTGGATGTGCCTACGTAACTGCTGAGGGACAGTAAATAGGATAAGTCAGGGTGAAAGAGAAGGCAAAAATGAAGCTAACTAAAATGATGGGAAGAGACAGAAATCATGTGCTTTAGTGTGAAAATTAAATTCAAACAAGAATGCTGGCGCTCTATTACACTTACCTACTTTGCCAACTAAGGTCTGTCTAGTCAAGGCTATGGTTTTTCCTGTGGTCATGTATGGATGTGAGAGTTGGACTGTGAAGAAGGCTGAGCGCCGAAGAATTGATGCTTTTGAACTGTGGTGTTGGAGAAGACTCTTGAAAGTCCCTTGGACTGCAAGGAGATCCAACCAGTCCATTCTGAAGGAGATCAACCCTGGGATTTCTTTGGAAGGAATGATGCTAAAGCTGAAACTCCAGTACTTTGGCCACCTCATGAGAAGAGTTGACTCATTGGAAAAGACTCTGATGCTGGGAGGGATTGGGGGCAGGAGGAGAAGGGGACGACCGAGGATGAGATGGCTGGATGGCATCACGGACTTGATGGACGTGAGTCTGAGTGGGCTCCGGGAATTGGTGATGGACAGGGAGGCCTGGTGTGCTGCGATTCATGGGGTCACAAAGAGTCGGACACAACTGAGCGACTGAACTGAACTGAACTGATGCTATGCACTAGACAGATACAAAGACAACCCCATTTCTACTTCTAATAAACACCTAGTCAGTATATAAGACACATCAACATGATGAATCCAAATATAATACATGCCCTACTACATCTGACTCACTTGAGTTAGGAATATCTAGACTTGAAAGACTCTCCCATCCTGCTCTAGGTGTAAGGCAACTCAGCTCAGTTACCTAGAGTCGTGGCAACATCAAACACTAAACCTGAGAGGGTATTAAAGCTCTTCCAATTTAATTTCATCATTCTGAGATGAGGAGTTTATGTGTTTTGTCTGATACACACACCCAATTGGTGGCAGGACTGAAAGCAGAACCTGGGTGTATTTTTGGCAAAATACCTATTAAATGCTTTTGCTAACTTACTGTGCGTGGATGCTAAGTGGCTTCAGTCTTTGTGACACTATGGACTGTAGCCCACTAGGCTCCTCTGTCCATGGGATTCTCCAGGCAAGAATACTGGAGTGNTTGGTGGCAGGACTGAAAGCAGAACCTGGGTGTATTTTTGGCAAAATACCTATTAAATGCTTTTGCTAACTTACTGTGCGTGGATGCTAAGTGGCTTCAGTCTTTGTGACACTATGGACTGTAGCCCACTAGGCTCCTCTGTCCATGGGATTCTCCAGGCAAGAATACTGGAGTGGGTTGCCATGCCCTCCTCCAGGGGATCTTCCCAACCCAGGGATCAAACCTGTGTCTCTCTAGTCTCCTGCATTGGCAGGTGGATTCTTTATCATCAGTGCCATTACTCCTTAAATCAAAAGGCATTTTTATTATTCCCCTATATAAGGAGGAAAATATTTATTTTGAATTGCTTTAAAAGATTTAATTAAAATGGAATATTACATGCTGAATAAAAATACGCCCAAATATGCAGCCTGGTCTTGGGTCTCCTAGGTCAAAAGGACCACAGATTTAGGTCACTCACCACTAGAGGGCACTCAGATTTCCCTGGTTAACTTACAGAGGCTTCCAAACACAGCCTGCAGATGAACTTTATCAACATGCCAATTTCTATCAAGAGTAAAAGGTAAATGGCCATTTCCCTAGAATATACTGGCATACTGGTGCTGGACATAGGTTTCTAATGTGTGTGTGTGTGGACACACACACAAATATAGGTATGTATATATGTGTGTGTATACGTATATATCGGAGAAGGCGATGGCACCCCATTCCAGTACTCTTGCCCGGAAAATCCCATGGACAGAGGAGCCTGGTAGGCTGCAGTCCATGGGGTCACGAAGAGTCAGACACGACTGAGTGACTTCCCTTTCACTTTTCACTTTCATGCATTGGAGAAGGAAATGGCAACCCACTCCAGTGTTCTTGCCTGGAGAATCCCAGGGACGGGGGAGCCTGGTGGGCTGCCGTCTCTCGGGTCGCACAGAGTTGGATACGACTGAAGTGACTTAGCAGCAGCAGCATATGTATATATGGGCTTCCCTAGTGGCTCAGAAGATAAAGATCTACCTGCAACGGGGGAGACCTGAGTTCAATCCCTGGGTGGGGATGATCCCCTGGAAAATGGCATGGCAACCCACTCCAGTATTCTTTCCTGGAAAATCCCCATGGACAGAGGAGCCTGGCGGGCTACAGTCTATGGGGTTGCAAAGAGCTGGACACAATTGAGCAACTAAGCACAGCACACATGTATATATACATACATAACTGCTATAATTAGTATATATTTATCAAAATTAATGTTACTATTTTAGATTCAAGCCTAATGTTTTCTCAAAGAACTATTCTATTTATTGCTTTTAAGTGGTAAACACATTTCTTAAGTAAAAATTAAAAAAAGACAACTTGCCTCTAGAGCACTCACACAAAGGTCAGTGGGTGGGCTCCTGCCAAAATCAGCAGTATTCTAAGCAAATCATGCTGTTCTCGGGCCCCTTGGATACTTTGATTTAAAAGGGAAAAAAGAAGAGGAGAATTTCCTTTGCTATAAAAGGAAATGAACACAAGCCAGGCAATTTCATCAACCTTCCAGTTTATCATCCCTGGAAGCCTTCTTGATCATGTGGGGAATTTCTGGAGATTTATACCTGGAATAATGAAAATCCATTCTCTGTAGGCGGACTAAGCCTTTTCTGGCTGTTTTATTTGAATTCTGAAAAAGTCTATTCCATATATGTAAGTTAAATTAATATATAACAGTGATCATTAAACACCATCACAGCATTGCCCTGTATGAAAAATACAAGAATTGTCATGCAAAAGGGTAGAGAGTTTCTGCAAATCACCTGTACCTCTATGTCTTGTCAGAGCTATTGACGGTGAGTCTTCTGGATACTGGATTCCCGGCCTTTGGCACTTACCTGATCGGGACTAGCCTGGCGTTTGCCAACTAGTGTGGAAAACTTGGCTCACAGCACTGAAAAAGGATACATCTAGTTCACTCTGGAAAAGAGAAAAGAATCCAGAGATGAGAAGGAGACACCGGCCCATGATGCAGAGACACCGTCACTGAGCAGAGACGGCGCCTGCCCTGGCCGCCGGCCTGGAAGCAGTGGGCACAGGCTGCTCTCTAAGCAGGAGCTGGAGCCCACAGAGGCCGAGTTTGGGATGGTGATTCAAAAAAAAAAAAAAAAAGAAAGAAATAGGCTGCCACTTGGAGGACATTTATAGGCCAGAACAATTCACTTTTAGAGTGTAGAGGGAATACACTAATTCAACCTTTATAGAACATAGGTAATTTGATATGTATATCAAAAAATGTAATAATGTGCACACAGTGTGAATCCATCAGTCTGACTTCTAGAAGTTTATCCTAAGGAAACAATTAGATAATGGCACAGTGAGGTGTGCTAGGATATCCAGGGTAATGTTATTTATAGTAGCAAATTACTAGAAACAAGCTAGGTGTCTATCAAAGGAAGGACTAGTTCATAAATGATGGCAAATGATCATCATCATCCACAAATGATGACACAGATACGTAAGTCCTGCCTCTTTTGAAGCTAACTGGGCTGGCTCTGTATTGAAACATGATGCTAAGATGCTTCTTTCAACCCAGACAGCATGAGACTGATCTCCAAGTTTAAGATCTGGAAACTCTGAAGATTAAAAATAGACCAAGAAGAAAGTTTAAAACTCACAAACCTAAAAATAAATCTTAGATGACAAGGCATTCTCCAGGAGTGGGATGGATTTTCTTTTATTTCCCATGGTACTCTTCTCTCTCCTCCTTCTCTTCTTTTTGCTACTGTCATCCTAAACCGGGTCATCCCTTAGTACTATCCAAGTGCTGTATAATCACCTGGCTTAAATTAAATTCAAACCTTCACTTCTGTGGTTTATGTGGTCACCGACTCTCTCCCAAAAATAACAGCTATCATTCAGCAACCTGCTATTTATTCTCAGTTACTGAATA
Organism: Oreotragus oreotragus; assembly: GCA_006410675.1. Classification (NCBI taxonomy): domain Eukaryota; kingdom Metazoa; phylum Chordata; class Mammalia; order Artiodactyla; family Bovidae; genus Oreotragus; species Oreotragus oreotragus. The sequence continues at coordinate 138,336 of SJYX01006600.1, read as the reverse complement.
TCATAATTTTATAAACCTTAGCAATGATAGTGCTTGGACCGACTCTTCATTCTCCCAGGTTTAAAACATTGCTATTTGGGGAAATTATATTCTACTTGATAGGTGTTCTCTTAAAGCGGCTAACCATGGCCAGCTCTGAATCACAGACCCTGACTTGCAACCAGTCTGTCTTAACAGAGTGGTCGTCAAGAGATTAGCGTCTCTTTCAGCTCTGGAGGGCACCCATGCCTTCCTGGCTGGATGCACTACCGTGTCACACGCCACTCAGCCGCTTCCCAGCTCCAATGGTTGAATTAGGAAATGGCTGACAGCAAGCCTCATGCATTAAGACTGCTCTCAAACTGAAGCAGGCATCAGAATCACCTGGAAGGCTTGTTAAAACACCGTTTGCAGCACCTCAACCCAGACTGATTCAATAGTCTGGGGTAGGCCAAGAGTTTATCTTTCTAACAAATTCCCACGTAATACTTATGTTACTGGCCTAGAAACCATACTTTTCAAACTGAGAACAATCCCAGGGAGGCAATGAAAACTGGCTACTTGATTGTCCCACAAAGAAGGGGTTTGCCAAACTTTACTTCTGGCGCTAGGAGTTAGGCTGAAGGTACAACTTTCAATATGAGTTTTGCCCTATAGTGTACTCAAGATTACTAATTATGGAGCAGATTCCACTCACTGCCTCAAAAGGAAGGAAGCAGCCTGGAAACAGTTCCTTCCTAATCTCTTTATTTAAGAGCAAAATGAAATAAAATAATTAAAAAAAAGAAGCCTGTGTCACTACTGCTTCTTAAAAATGTCTAACCAAGTCTCAGGAAAGCCTATGGTAGCAGAATAAAACATCTTCACTGATTCTTTTTTAAAAGACTGTTGGATTTCAAACTAACCACAACGCTAAAGTCATCAAGATATAGCTGTACTGGCAGAAGGATAAACATACAGATCGTTATACAGAAACATACAGAAGACCAGAATGGAAAATCCAGAAATAAAGCCTTACATTTATGGTCAACTGATTTTTTTGACAATGTGACAAGACAATTAAATGGGGGTGGGGTGGGGAGAATAGTCTTCTCAACAAATGGCACATGGACAACTGGATATAACATGAAGTTAGGCTCCCTACTTCAAACCATGTACAAAAATTACTCAAAATGGCTCGAAGACCTAAAAGGAGAAGCTAAAACTATTATATAAATGAAACAAATATAACATTGAAATCAATAAGGTTTGAGTTGGGAAAAAAAGAAAAGAACACATAAAGAGTAAATCTTTATGACTTTAGGTTAGGCAAAAGCCTTTTTAGACATGACACCAAAACATAGGCAGCAGAATAATTCAACTTCTTCAAAATTAAGAACTATTGTGTTTCAAAGACAGCATCAAGAAAGGGAAAAGAAAACCACTGAATGGAGACAGCATTTTCAAGTCATGTCTGATAAGAGATTTATACTCAGACTACATCAAGAACTTTCACAACTCAACAATAAGAAAGACAAATAATGCAACTGAAAAATGGGCAAAAGGTATGAACAAACATTTCTCCAAAGAAGAGATACAGATGGCCAATAAACACATGAAAAGATGCTCGACACTGTTATCCATCAGTGAAAAGCAAATAAAACTCACAACTTATTTATACCATTTCATACCCACTGGGATGGCTATAATCAAAAACACAGATAATAACAAGGTTTGGTGAGGATGTGGAGAGTTATAACTCTCATATACTGCTGATGAGAATTTAAATCATGGAGCTATTTTTGAAAACAGTTTGGCAGTTCATCAAAATGATAAACATGTCATTAGCATATCACCTCACAATTCTACTCCTAGGTAGATACCCAAGAGAACTGAAAACATGATTCCACACAAGAATGTGTGTACAAGCATTCATAGTGGTATCACTTATAATAGACAAAACGCATAAATAACCCAATGTCCATCAACAAGAATGAATTAACAAAATATCCATAGAACAGAATATTATTCAGCAATAAAAAGGAAAGGCGTACTGACAGACATTACAGTGTGATCAATGTCTTGAAAACATTATGCTAAAGTAAAAAATTCAGTCATAAAAGACCACCTATTATTGAACTTCATACAATTCTATTTATATAAAATGTCTAGGATAGGCAAACCTGTAGTGACAGAAAGTAGATTAGAGATTATCTGGAGCTTGGAGCAAGTGGAGTAGACAAGTGGGAGAGAAATGCTAATGGATACGGTGTCTCTTTCTGGGGTGGCAAAATATTTTTAAACTTTGTGGTAATGGTTTCACAACTCTGGGTACATACTAAAAACTGTACACTTTGAAGGGGAATTGTATATCATTAAGTTACATTTCAGTACAACTGTTAAAATAAAGGGCTGTTGGAAAGGAACTCATGTATTCCTTAAAGGGGAGTTGGTTCTGATCCTCACAGCAAGGGTTTTCATGGAAATGAATCTTAAACTAAAAGGGTCTTGGTGTCCTAGGAAGGGAAGCGGAAGAAAGAAGAAGGGATCGATTTATGTGGCAGAATATCTTAACTGAGAGAAGGACACAAGAAGTTCTTAGTTTTATAGAACTGGCTCTGTGTAGAGATCTGCTGCTGCTGCTGCTGCTGGTGAGTCGCTTCAGTTGCGTCCTACTCTGTGTGACCCCATAGACGGCAGCCCACCGGGCTCCCCCGTCCCTGGGATTCTCCAGGCAAGAACACTGGAGTGGGTTGCCATTTCCTTCTCCAGTGCATGAAAGTGAAAAGTGAAAGTGAAGTCGCTCAGTCGTGTCTGACTCTTAGCGACCATGGACTGCAGCCCACCAGGCTCCTCTGTCGATTGGATTTTCCAGGCAAGAGTACTGGGGTGGGGTGCCATTGCCTTCCCCAGTATAGAGATCTAGACATAACATAGTTTCTAACACTTTGGATGAGCCAGAAGGAAAGGTAAAGAAAATCTGGCATCATTTGATTTTTTAACTTTTACACATTAAAGCTCTATACTAACACACGTTTTTTTATATAGACCTATTTCTTGGAAATTGGGCAAAGGATGAAAACCATTTTTAAGTCATTAAACTTACCACTCGGCTGAAGTAGTCATCTAAAACTTCCACAAAGTTATGGATGAATTCATAAATTGCCATCTCGTTCTGAAATAAAAAAGGAATGGTGTAAATAATTTCAGTGTGACGTATAGGGAAAACAGAAATGGAGCCGCCCCGTCAGCAGCCAGGTTTTAGAGCATTTGGCTTGGTAAACAGATAATGTGAGCAAAGTAGCTTCCTAATGACAAATATTCAGAATAATTCTAGGACTTATTTGTTTAAAGGTAGCTTATCAACAGGGGAAATGTAGAAAACCTAACCTCTAAGATTTTTTGAAAAGTCCGTGATGAATCTAGCTGCATTGAAACTAGATTGAGCCTAGTGATTAGAATTTGAGGTTTACTCCCTGACTTCAAGACCAATGAATGGCTAAAGCCAGTTGTTTTTTTTTTCCTTCAGGGTCTTCACATTGTCGCTTTTCTGTCTGTAGAAGATGGGGAAACTGTTTCAAAGTTTGGTGCGTGGGTGAAAACCAATCAACTGGTATTTTAGATCTTAAACACCCTTTTCAGGGATTCCATGGCCAAAGGGGCTATTGATCTGAGACTGACATTTCTGAAAAGGTGAACTACACCTGATGAGACGTAATCACAGCACATTCACAATCACAGTTTGCTCTGGCTTCTGTCACATCAGCCGAGGTTGAACACCACCATTGTCTGGCCTCTACCCTTGGCTTGGCGGCCCCCCTCTGCCACGCAGAACGAGGGCAGGAAACTGGCACTGCTTAGGGTCCAGGAAGGCATTCTGTGGTCTCGTGCTTCTTCACAAGCGGCTCATCTAATCCAAGAAAAATCCTAGTTTATCTCTTCCACATAGCTTTCCCCAAAACCCAATACCCTTAAAACAAAAAACAAACAAAACAATATCCTTCCAGAGTCAAGATAATGCTCGTGGAGGTAAGTGGGGAAGAAAATGTCAATTTAAAGAAGAATAAAAAGCAGACAGTTATTCCTAATTTTCTTATATGTTCCATAAGCTCTTCTGTTATCTTACCTCTGTGTCATTAACTCCAACCACAATGAAGAGAGCCGCGTACTGCCGGTATATCAGCTTAAAGTCCTTATATTCAATGAAAGAGCACTAGACAAAACACAATTAGATATTAATTCCTAAGGTTGACGAGGATTTCTTCAAAATGGCATGCATAATTCTAGGTTCTGATCTGAGTATCTGTCAACACATTCCTAGAAACACACAACACTAAAATGTTACACGAGGCTTCGCAGGTGGCACCAGTGGTAAAGAACCTGCTCGCTAGTGCAGGAGACATAAGTGACAGGAGTTAGGTCCCTGGGTTGGAAATATCCCCTGGAGGAGGCATGGCAACCCATTCTAGAAATCCTGTCTGGATAAAATCCACGGACAAGAGAAGCCAGCGGGCTACAGTCCATGGGTTCGCAAAGAGTCAGAACATGGCTGAGCAACTAAGCACAGCACAGCACAGGCTCATTTTAAAAATTATTTAAAGATGGTTTTTATGTGACAGATACTAGATAAAAATTGTCCATTGTAAATAGTGCTTTATAAGAATTAATAAATAACTTACCACTATTGACTAGTGCAGAAAACAACTCACTTTCCATTCATCTCTCCCTTAATGTCATTATGTAAAGAGAGAGAGGAAGACGCTGGATGGATAGGAATTCAACCAGCAGGATGAAGGCACAGTGTTGCCCTTCCTTTAGACTTTTGGGTTTGCTTGACCAAACGTGATTAAGAACTGTATCACTTTTTGCACTGGGATGTGTTGCTCTATGACATTCAGATATACCTGGGAATGAAGCTCCAAGGTTTTTTTTTTGACCGCACTGTGTGGCATGCAGGATCTTGGTTCCCTGCCTATGGATCAAAACCATGGGCATGGCAGTGAAAGGGAAGAGTACTAACCACTGCTGCTGCTGCTGCTGCTGAGTCGCTTCAGTCGTGTCCGACTCTGTGCGACGCCATAGACGGCAGCCCACCAGGCTCCCCCGTCCCTGGGACTCTCCAGGCAAGAACACTGGAGTGGGTTGCCATTGCCTTCTCCAATGTGTGAAAGTGAAAAGTGAAAGTGAGGTTGCTCAGTCATGTCTGACTCAGCGACACCATGGACTGCAGCCTACCAGGCTTCTCCATCCATGGGATTTTCCAGGCAAGAGTATTGGAGTGGGTTGCCATTGCCTTCTCCGCCTAACCACTGCACCGCCAGGGAATTCCTGAAGCTGCAAGCTTCAATTATGGCATTTTTTCCATGGGAAGCCATTCGACAATCTATATAATTGAAGGGTTTGAGGCTTTTATTTGAAATTAGGATAAAAACCATTAAATCCAGGACCATTCCACAGCTTTAGGTTCACTGCAGAGCCAGTATAATTTCTGCTCAGTCAGATCTTTCAAGGAATCACTTCCTATTTGAAAGAACTGAGGAAAAATTTTCAAAGCCTCTCAGGAGTTTCTGACATTCAAAAAAAAAAGTATCAAAGCACTTCTGTGGATAAAATAAAAATGAAGCTGAGAATGTTACTTTTGGGTTCCCTTTAAGATCTAAGATAATTTAGAATGTTTCAAAAATATCTAACAGTATACTCATTCCAAAGGATATATTTCAGAGGGTAATCTATCAGTGAAAATGATGTTTGAAATTGTGGAGTGCCTGCATTCTGTAGAAAGATTCAAACAGAAATGCTTCTTCAGTCTGTCTACCCTTACTTAAAGTCTATGGCTATTAACACAGTTCTTTAATAGTTTCAGTTTCCTTTTGACAACTACATAAAGTAGTGTGTGCCATGGCAGGCCAAAGCAGTAATTCAAAGAGGACTCGGAGATGTTCCGACTGGAAAATCAATTTAGAAGCCAAGGGAAACACAGTGTCGACGCGTCCCTTCTGAGCATTGACGTACCTGAATATTTTATGACTTACCAGTGGTTCCTACAAGCAGCCTTTCTACATAGTCAGTGAAATGGAGAAATGGCAAATTAATGGGTGATTTATATAGGCTTTCTGATTTTGCCTTAGTTTGCTCCATGATTTCCAAAGGATTCCAAGTTTGGGGCCTGGACTAAGTAATTCTCCAATTAAAATCCCTTGTAAAAGTAGACTCAGTTTTTAAAATTCCCATTTACTATTATTTTAATGATTCAATTTAGCCTCAATTTTGGCAGAATGGATCGATTAGTTATTTCACATGCATTTGCTAACTTTCATTTCTCTCATCTATATAATAAGACAAGTTCAAGTCAAGTTTGATTTGTTTTTAAATTACTTGTTCCAGTTTTATGTTGGTGGTAAATGTATAAAAATGATAAGCAGAATAAAAAACACCCCACTCCACATGAGAATCATGTTATTATCCTCTGGCACAAAGTGGGTCTTGAGTGTCTCCCTCTGTCCTGGTCATTTGACCTCATCTTTTGGCTTAAAGAAAGCCATCTGCTACAGGCATTCCTGAGAGTTCCAAAGGATCAGTTCTCACGAACAAAAAACAAGGTATATCTATTAGCAGGAGTAAATTTGCCACTTCCATAGTGCAATGAGACAAATATGCTGACCTAAATACGAACCCAAGACTTTCCCTGGTTTTCTTTGCTTTTATTTTCCTTAAGGGGATGTAAAGAGAGCTGTGCACCAGTCTTCATTTCACTTCATTTGTTATTTTCTCTAATAGCTATTGAAAGAATGGGGTTCAAAGAAAACGATGGCCCTTGAGACTCAGTAATAACAAATCTGCCACACTGAGTTGGATGCAGAGATGAAAGAGAGAATCAGACTTACTTGTTCATTGGATCGAGAGAGACAGCTCTTTATGACTTCTGTTTCCAGAAGTGTACGTTTATTAATCTCCACATGTTCATAGTACTTAGAAAGTCGGGTTTGCCCTTGTTTATTCACCATGAGGAAAAATTTTATCATTTTTTTTCCTCTGGCCACTATTTTTTCAAGTATAATTCAAAAGATATGGCAAGGGATGGCTGTAACCAGAACCTGAAGGACAAAAAGAACAACAGAAAGACAAGATCAAATTTCTCAAGAATCGTCTTAAATGTGTTCCACAGATAAACCAGAAGTAAAATGTCTTCTGATAACATTGGTCTTCACTCCTGTGAACTAAATGAGGTTTTAATAAATAAAGATAAGTTTTTCATTAGTTATCCTCCAAAAACATTTTTGAGTATCCACAGTGCTTCTATTCATATTCATTCCATTGTTTCATCAATCTTCTTGGGTGCCAACTACGTGTCAAGCACCAGAAAGAGATTATGGAGATGAAGAAGTAATGATTTCTGATCTTCTGATCATGAGACCTAGCAAAGGCGCTGGGCAGTTAAGAAAGTAACAGCATTACAAAGTGCTAAGTTTTACTGGGACAGGCAAAATTCTCTGGTGCACAAAAGGGAGGGGCAAGGAGCATCACCGGAGAGTTGGGAACGGCTTCCCAGAGAAGGAGCATTTAAACAAGACCTTGAAGAATGACCCAGAGGGAGTTGACTCTGAGGCACAGAAATTAGGGGAATGAAAGCTTTGGGAAAATTCACTTTGGTTGCAGGTCAAGGGGCAGGAAGAATGGTCATAGGAAGCTGAGCTGCTCACGTAAGATAAAATTGGCTTTAGAAGTGATGCTAAGGAATATGAACTTTATTCTATGGACAGTGGAGGCAGGATCTGTACTGAAGTTCCTCTTTTGGTAGTGCTGGGAGCCACAGTAACATCAATTATTTGTCAAAGTCTTCAAACAAGGCCCTACAACAAGTCCTACAAGGTCCTGTACTGAGCAGTTTACATACATTATTTAGTTCTCACAATTTTCTGCAGCAGTGGAGTGAAGTGAAGTGAACTCACTCAGTCGTGTCCGACTCTTTGTGACCCCATGGACTGTAGCAGGGACTTCTGTTATTCCCATTTCAAGGACAAGCAAATTGAATTCTATGGATGTTATGGCGCCCAGTATCCCTGGATGACTGTGTGTTAGGGATGAGACACAGCTCAGAGGACAAGACAGACCCCTAACACTCTACTCCTAGGGGTTCATGCTTGCAGTTTTATTTCCAACTCAGCTAAAATGGAGCTCATGTTCATTGATCTTATACTTAACTAGTTTTCCAAATAATCAGTGCTGCTGCTGCTGCTAAGTCACTTCAGTCGTGTCCGACTCTGTGTGACCCCATAGATGGCAGCCCACCAGGCTCCCCCATCCCTGGGATTCTCCAGGCAAGAATACTGGAGTGGGTTGTCATTTCCTTCTCCAATGCATGAAAGAGAAAAGTGAAAGTGAAGTCGCCCAGTCTGTCCGACTGTTAGCGACCCCATGGACTGCAGCCCACCAGGCCACTCCGTCCACTGGATTTTCCAGGCAAGAGTACTGGGGTGGGGTGCCATTGCGGCAGAAGCACACAATACTGCCCGATGGCCAGTTCTTTCATCATGAGCATCAGAGCTGTCTCATCTAAAGCTAATACTATAGTATCATATTCACATTTTGCAATATCTTTGAAAATCAGTGCAAAAGACTAAGGTTAAGCATAGTTAGTACTTAAGTGAAATTTTAAAAGTTGGAATAATTTTACAGAAGAGTTGCAACAGATTATAATATTTGAACTAAGTTTTATATTATATTTTTGCCCTCCCAGCTCATCTCTCATATCCTAAACCCTGTCACACAGGTGGTTATCTCAAAACAATTCCAAACGTTAAGAGCGGGTTAGAACCAGATCCAGGCTGGCAAAGCTTGGGGCTGCTGCATTCACGTAGAACAGGATGCCATCTAGACCAGCTCAGCTGGGGATTTGCCAGCAGGGCCATGGGGGAGGCCTGCGGTCATTCACTCTCTTTTCCAGGAAGATAGACTCACTACTGCAGGTGGGATTGCAACAGCCTTTGTGTTATTTAATCACATGGCAGCAAGTGCTGCTTTTATTCTCCTTACAAATGACTGCCAGTAAATTATGGCAGATGACTAATAAATTGAGATTACCATCCTTTCTTTTACTCCCTTTCAGCAAAGTTATTTTAAAACCATCTTTATGAAAGTTAGAAATATACCCTGGATTCCAGCTGCCGGGTAAATGACCAAAAAAAAAAAAAAAATATATATATATATATATATATATATATAGTCTCAAAGGTACTCACGACCAAACCTTTGCCTTTAAATGCCCTAGCTGCATTAAGTGGTAAAATGAGATGTAAAATGACCCCACTAAGATGCTACACCAAGGGATCAAATTGGTTTCTACCTTGTAAGCACAGCATTCCTTTCCACTGACTTCAAGAGGAAGGGTAACCAACCAGGACGCACTGAACTGACACTCATTAGCACACAAGTTTTGAAAATAGTAGCTGAAGGCATCTAAAGACTGGAATACATCATTTTTTTTTGCATGCTCATAAATAATTATACAATTTACAACTGTAGGATTATACAGTGGTAATAAAGTGGACAAGCAAAACTGTAAACTATTTGTATTATAAAATATACAACACCAAAATATACATTGCAGAGACTCGGAGACAGGTACATGTTTGAGAACCGAAGATGAATGACTTAAGCACCTATCCTGGTTACTAATTATGAGGGAGGAGGGAGATTAAATGACTATGAAACCAGGGTAGGGCAATAAGAAAGAATCTGCTTAGACAAGTGCTGGGAGTGGTCAGGGAGCAGGTATGAACTTCCTCTCTTAATAATCTTTGCATTCAACAACACTGGGGAAGAGGTTTTGACTGCCAAGAAGTTACGAGATTCTACACCCAAGAACTTGTGTGAATGTACATGAAAAATCAAGGAAGAAAAAAGAAAGGAAACTTTACTGGGAAAGACATTACACAGAGGGTGCTAGGATGCCTACAGGCCAAGGTTAGGGGAGGTCGGTAGAGTCACAGCAGAATACGAGCCCCCTACATGATGTAAACTTAATGCTTAGAGAGAAGAGAGACTGGAAGGATGGAAGTAAATATTGAATTGAGCACAGTTTTTATATTTCTGATGATATATTTCTGGGAGTTAGAACTGGAAGAATCTTTATTGTTGTCATATCCAAAGATGATAAACATATTTCAACTTGGGTGCCAACTGTGATTAACTGTACCAAGTGCTTCGAGCACTGTGTTGGGAAGGATTCTGAAGCTGTTTTCAGGTTCTGAAGAAAACGATGTCATGAATAATTAGTAATGTCAGCTGTGGGTTACGAAGCAGGGTGTGGCAACATACATCCCTTGTATCTGTCATCTCTGATGTGCACTCCCTTTATGGGAAAACCAGTAACCTGAGATGTAGAGTGAAGTCCTGAATTCGGTTCTCTTGACTCATAATATAATGCTGCCTTTAATTTATCACGTTGCCTCTGCCTCACTCGGTGTATTAGTGTAATTAAATGTTCATTTAAGCTTAATAGGCATCAACTTCAGGTAGCTGTGGGAATGGTCAACTCAACATTCTCTTTTCTAAAGCTGCTGCACAAATAATTTGGAAAATACCAAACAATTCACTTGAAAACAGTAGAGCAGGAAGTTTCTAAAAATGAAGATGATATTTGGAGATGGCTCTCCTGGAGAAGGAAATGGCATCCCATTCCAGTATTCTTACCTGGAGAACTCCATAGACAGAGGAGTCTGGCAGGCTACAGCCATGGGGTTGCAGAGTCGGACATGAAACTTCACAACAGAACAAGAACATCCTCTTGAGCTCTAAATGCTTTCTATGTAGCCCAGAATCACAACAGTGTAAAACACACACACACACACACACACACACACTCACGTAATATCAGACAAAAATTTTTTTCTGGCCCCAAGAAAGTGACTGAAATAAAATCTCTCAAGTTAAAAAGCCAATTTCCACCCCCAAAAATTATATAGTATTCACAGAGTATAATAGTTAAAAGCATGAACTAACTAGAGAGAACTTGACTGGCTCTCCTACTTATTAGCTTTGTGATTCTGGGCAAATTACTTAATCTTCCTGTACTCAATGTGAAGTAAAATGGGACTAATATTAGCACTATTAGACCTTCTAGGCTGTGAGCAGTAGTTAGTATATGTAACATTCTTGGAACACTGTTTGGTAGTTGGCATCAAGTGAGTGCTAGGTAAGTGTGGGCCCACATCATTATGATAATATACCACCTTTTCCTGAGACAAGCCTTTCCCGGCTATCCCAATCTCTCTTTTTAATCACAAAATGTTGGCTATCTTTTCTTTTAAACCATCACTGCATTTTACAAAATCTGTCACCCTAAATAGTCATTATCCAATTACACTCTGAGTTCCCCTACCAGACCAATGAGTTTCACTTTCTTGTGATACATTTTAAATTGTGACATATTTAACATATACGGGTACATACATATTTGAGCAGAAGTTCATAAAACAACACTTGCTCACACTTTGTGGACTGTACTCTAGTGTCTTCTATGACATTTCATTGTGTAAAAAAAATGCAGTTGTGGGGAGTTTGGATTACACAGACATGGATTTTTTTCAAAATTCACCAAATGTGAGATTTACCCTTTTATTATATGCAAATTTTACGTAAAAAGAAACTAATACTCTAGTTAATGACACATATGCTGAGGTATTTGGGGAAAATATACTGATGTCTATAATTTACTTTGTTTTATTTGGGGGGACATGCTGTGTGGCTTGAGGGATCTCAGTTCTCTGACCAGGGATTGAACCCGGGGCTACTGTAGCGAAAGCCCACAATCCTAACCACAAGGCCACCAGGAAACTCCCTATAATTTACACCAAAAAATTAAGATAAATTAATGGATGGGTAGATAGACAGACAATTAGGTGTACAATAAAGTAAGTACAGTCGGCCCTCTAGATCTGTAGGTTCTGTATCCACATATTCAACCAACCGCAGATTGAAAGTATTTGGGAAAAAAATTCCAGTAAGTTACAGAAAACAAAACTTGAACATGCTGTGCAATGGCAACTATTTACATAGCATTTGCACTGTACCAGGCATTATCAGTAATTTAGAGTTATCTCTAGATTACTTTAAATTATTTTAAAGTATACAAAGGATGTGTGTAGGCTATATGCAAACATGACACCATTTGACATACAGAACTTGAGCATTCACAGATTTTGGTATGTGTGCGAGCCCTGGAACCAATCCCCCGTACATACTGAGGGATGGATGAAAAAGTAAAGCATTAACGGTAGAATGGAGTGGCAAGTATATGAGAAATCACTGTGAAAATCTTTTCAACTTTGCACTATATTTGAAAATCGTCATAATAAAATATTGAGGAAAAAAATGCTAGCTGTGGCCCACTGATGTCTTTCCATTCCATAGATTTTATTTTTTAGAACAGCTTTAGATTCACAGAAAAAACTTCAACATACAGAGTGTTCTCATATCTCCACAAAGAGTTTCCCCTATTATCAACATTTTAGTTAGTACGGTACATCAGTTCTGTTCAGTTCAGTCACTCAGTCGTGTCTGACTCTTTGCGACCCCATGGTCTGCAGCACGCCAGGCCTCCCTGTCCATCACCAACTCCCAGAGTTTACCCAAACTCATGTCCATTGAGTCAGTGATGCCATCCAACCATCTCATCGTCTGTCATCCCCTTCTCCTCCTGCCTTAAATCTTTCCCAGCATCAGAGTCTTTTCAAATGAGTCAACTCTTCACATCAATTGGCTAAAGTATTGGAGTTTCAGCTTCAACATCAGTCCTTCCAATGAACACCCAGGACTGATCTCCTTTAGGAAGGATTGGTTAGATCTCCTTGCCGTCCAAGGGACTCTCAGGAGTCTTCTCCAACACCACAGTTAAAAGTATCAATTCTTCAGTGTTCAGCTTTCTTTAGAGTCCATCCATACATGACTACTGGAAAAACCTTGACGAGACGGACCTTTGTTGGCAGAGTAATGTCTCTGCCTTTTAATATGCTGTCTAGGTTGGTCATAACTTTCTTATGTTACAATTAATGAAACTGAAACATTTTTATTAACTGAAGTTTATACTTTATTCAGATCTCCGCATGGCATGTGGGATGTTCCCTGATCAGGGATTGAACCTGTGTCCCCTGCTTTGGCAGGCAGATTCTTAACTACTGGACCACAGGGACGTCCAAGAGATGTATTTTTGAATGCATCAAAAGGACTTCCTGTTGAACTTTCCTGTAGGTACAGTGGATAAGAATCTGTCCATCAATGCAAGGGACATGGGTTGGATCCCAGGTCCATGAAGATCCCACATGCCATGGAGCAACTGAGCCCTCACACCTCAGCAACTACTGAGTCCATGCTCCAGAGCCCACAAGCTGCAACTAGTGAAGCCCCCACATCTAGAGCTCAAGCTCCACACAAGAGAAGACACTGCAATGAGAAGCTGGTGCACTGCAGCAAAGAGTAGCCCTCACTCACTGCAGTTAGAGAGCCTGTGCACAGCAAGGAAGACCCAGCACAGCCAAATAAAAAGAGAGAGAGACAGACTTCCTGTTGAACCAATCTAGGCCTTCCTGGGTTTTCGTCCCATTGGTCCAGTGCCTTGGCTCCCTTCCCTGCTCTGGGCTCAGTGCTTAATGAAATGGTTTGAGTGTCTATAATCTTCTACCACTTGATCTTTGGTATCTGCCCTTTGGCTATAACTCCAAGGGCCTTTGGCACTCAGTCCTTGCACTGTCAACTGAGAATAATAACTAACTTCCAAAGTGGTGGCAAGGATTAAATGAAGTAATAATATAGTTCTTGCAAAATATTTAGCACGCTGACTTCTTTCATTTCCTTCCTTTATGTGTGTTAAATTAGAAAAATGTGCTGATAAGGTTATATAAGGAGACAGATATGTGTCTGTGTGTGTGTATATATATATATATATATATATATAAAATAAGTGATCTCTTAATTTGTTATTAATTGGAAAAGACCCTGATGCTGGTAAAGATTATAGGAAGGAAGAGAAGGGGACAACAGAGGATGAGATGGTTGGATGGCATCACCGATTCAATGGACATGAGTCTGAGGTAACTCTGGGAGTTGGTGATGGACAGGGAGGCCTGGAGTGCTGCAGTCCATGGGGTCGCAAAGAGTTGGCCGTGACTTGGCAACTGAACACCACCACAATTAATTTGTTGTAAGTTTTCTATAATGTAACCTGGTAGAATGTAATAAAAAGAATCATGAAAATGATTCTACTTTTCAACTCAAGCATTTTAGTCTTAGGGATCTATCCTAAGGTATAATTAAAAAACCATATGCATGAAAAAGTTTAAAGCAATATCATTCACAGTAGTGAAAAATGAAACAAGCCCAGATACTACAAACTAAGAATCATGTTAAATGAATACCAACTTGGTGTCCTTTTACCATTAAAATAAATATGCAGATTATGAGATGAATGGGAAAATATGGACAACATAATGTTAAGTCACAAAAGCACACCACCAAATTTATACCCATATGATTAAAACTATGTAGAAGGAACATCTGAATAAAGATTAAAAAGGCCAGACAGAAACCATGCAAAAATAATAAGAAATAAAACAAACAACAACAAAAAAATAAAAATAAAAAGATACTAAACAGATGAACCTTAAAAACACTGTGCTAAACTGAAAGAAGCTGTCACAAAGAGGACACAGTCTATTTATATGAAATGTCCAGAACAGGCAAATCTACAGAGACAGAAAGTAGATAAAGGGTTGCCAGGGGATGCAGGCTTGAAGGGTGAGTTCTGAGAAATGTGGGGTCATGGTGATGGTTGCACAAAGAACTGAATAATATACTTCAAATGGATGATCTTTATGCTATATGAATTATATCACATTAAAAAAAATTATATTGCTAAGAAGAGACAGAGTGATACATCAGACAATGTGAAAGAGCTTCCAATAGCCAAAACTAGAAAGATGTGAATAGCAAATAACATAGTACTGGATTATAACTCAAAGTATAAAATAAGTATACATGCGAGTTCAGTCACTTAGTCGTATCCATCCAACTCTTTGTGACCCCATGGACTATAGCCTGCCAGGCTCTCCTGTCTGTGCAATTTTCCAGGCAAGAATACTGGAGTGGGTTGCCATTTCCTTCTTCAAGGGATTTTTCTGACCTAGGAACTGACCCCACGTCTCCTGCATTGGCAGGAGCATTCTTTACCACTATGCCACCTGGGAAGCCCCATACATGAGTACAGACCGATTTAAATAAATAAATAGGACAGAAGAATCCCAACATACATTTTGATACTCTCTACTGCAGGAGGTAGAGCTTAATTCCCCACCACTCCCCCATCCATTTGAGAGTGAGCCAAACCGAGTGATTCACTTTCAAAAAAAAGATGGGAATGGAAACTAGTAACTTTAGGAATTTCCCTGGCAGTCCAGTGGTTAAGACTTCGCCTTCCAATCCAGGGTGTGTGGGTTCGATCCCTGGCTGGGGAGCTAAGATCCCACATACCTTGCAATCAAAACACCAAAACATAAAACAGAAGCTATTTGTAACAAATTCACTAAAAGACTTGAAAAAAAAAAAAAAAATCTTTACAGTTGAAAACCTGGCACACACTACCTTAGCCAAGTAATGAAGGCTAAATCATCAATGATGTCATATCCCTCCACCATATTGAAAGGTTGTTGTTGAATTACGACACCAGGATTCTTGGCCCCCAGAGGAGAATTCAATCCTGGGCCAGAGACGAGGCTTGATCGCTCAGAGCTTTTGTGTAACAAAGTTTTATTAAAGTATAAAGGAGATAGAGAAAGCTTCTGACATAGGCATCAGAAGGGGGCAGAAAGAGTACCCCCTTGCTAGTCTTTAGCTGGATGTTATAGAGTCACAGCAGTCTGTTAATGAAAGAAAGGAATGTCTCAAAACTTAGAATGGCACCAGGCCCCTCACCCATAAGATGTATTTTGGGATAACCTTGGCTCCAAATGGTTTATCTTGGGCCATAAAATGATTAACTTGAATCTTAGATTAACTTGAATCTTGAAGAAGGGCAGATCACCATACAAATAGTTTCATTTACATAGATTAGAGGAACAATATCGTAGTATAACATACTGGTTTATCAAGTAGGTTCTGAGCCCAAAAGGCAGAACCAACTTGAAGACAGTTTGGGGTAAATGCATAGTACATTAGCATAGCTTAAGATAAACATTTCCATAAGAAAAAGGCATTGGTTAACTTCAGGTGAAACCAGGTATCATTATGGCAACACAGAATTTTAAGATTAACCTCCTTTTAAATTTGTATAGAGAAGGAAAAAATATCACTAGTTTGTTTCCTCCTGCCGCTTAAGAGAGAGAAAATGTCTGACACTTGCAGGCTATTTCCTCCGTTTGGAGACCCCTGGCCTTCCTGCCTGTTACCCTCTCAGTAGGATATGGTGAGAATGCTTCATCTCTGTGATATTCTTTCCTAAACCCATAACTCATTCAAATGATGAGAAAATACAACAACCCCACATTAAAGGACGCTCTAAAAAATATCTGAGTTGTACTCCTCCAGTCAGGATCATGAAGAACAAAGAAGGCAGGAGAACCTGTCACAGGTCAGAGAAGATGAAGGAGATAAGGACTGCATGCAATATGGTATCCTGCAGGGGCTCACAGAACAGAAAAGGACCCTGATGAACAGCCTGAGTCTGGTTAATAATAATGCTATCTATGTTGTTTTTTTATGACAAATGTACCACAGTAACACAAGAATATAACACTGGGGAAGATAGGCGAGGCTATACAGAAATTCTCTGTAATATCTTTACAACTCTTTCATAAATTAAAATTTATTATAAATATTGGAGGTTCCCTTGTAGCCTCGTGGTTAGGCTATCCAGGGTCTTCTGTGTTTCCATACACATTTTTAAATTATTTGTTCTAGTTCTATGAAAAAATGCCACAGGTATTTTGATAGGAATTGCACTGAATCAGTAGACTGCCTTGGGTAGATGGTCATTTTAACAATATCAGTTCCTCCTATCCAAGAACACAATGTATCTTTCTATCTCTTTCTGTCATCTTCAGTTCCTTTCATCAGTGTCTGCTGGTTTTCCAAGTATAAGTCTTTTACCTCTTAGGTAGGTTTATTCCTAGGTATTTATTCTTTTTGCGCCATGTGGCTTGTGGGATCTTAGTTTTCCAACCAAGGATGTAACCCACATTCACCCTCAGTGAAAGGGCAGTGGACTGGCAGGGAATTTTGATGTGATGATTAATGGGACTGTTTCCTTAATTTCTCCTTCTTATAGTTCACTGTCAGTGTTTAGGAATGTAACAGATTTCTGTGTACTAATTTTGCATCATGCATAACTGTTATAGCTCCTATGGAAAACAACCTGGCAGTTTCTTTAAAAAAGTTAAAGAGGAACTTATCATATTATCCAGAAATTCTACTTCTCAATATATACTGAAAATTAACTTGTACATGAATGTTCATAAAAGCATTGCACTTAATAGACAAAAAATAGAAACAAACCAAATGTCCACCAGCTAATGAATGGATTAAACGAAATGTGGTATATCTACAGACAGGGGAAAACTATTCAGTAACAAATAAGAAAATACTGCTGTGCTATTAATACAAAATGGATGAACCTTTAAAACATTAAATGAAAGAAGCCAGATGCAAAATACCATTGCACAAAGTCTATTAATATGAAATGCCCAGAAAAAGTTAATCTATAGAGATAGAAAGCATATTAGTAGTTACCTAGGGCCAGGAGAGAAAGTTTTGGGGGGAAACAAGGATGGGGTTCCTCTTCAGGATGATGAAAATCTTCAAAATCTGGACTTAATTGCATGGTAATATCTACACAGCTTTGTACATTTACTAAACTTATATATGCACATGTATAGTATACAAAGTTCAGGGCTACCGTAATAAGCATGAAAGGCAGCAGTTACACCAAAAGGTATTTGCTTAAATGTAGATGGTAGAATTAGGGGCAATTTTAGTTCTCCATCCTTACCTCTGCTTTCTTCCCTAAGTTTTGAGACACATCTTACTTAATGTGTTACACATACAAAAAGTTTGTTTAATAAATGTTGAGCTGCATTATATAATTTTACAAAATTAGCCAACTCAATACTAAAAGTTTAATAATGAAGCTATTGTTTCATTTACTGTGGCATTTCTAAATGCCATACTTCTTTAAAATACATACTGTTTTTCAAAATCGATGTGCTGAGAGCATCTAATCAGTACGGCCTAACCCAGGAAAAACATAAATAGCAAGTGCTAGATACTATTTGCCACACTCCATAGGCCTCCAAGTAATTTAGCTGTTGCTGAATTTCTCCATCCATAAATGAGAGGAAACAATACTGGTCAGTAGCAGATTTGCGTCTAATATGGAACACCTCCCTTGGAATTCATATGTTATATATTCTTTTTTAATACACTAAAATGGCTTGTTTCTTTGCTTACTGGAATTCTATGATAATTCAGTTTTCTCATCTACCAACTGGGGAATAAAGACAGCTGCTTCACAGTCCTTTTTGTGAGGACTTAAAGAGATGAAGGAAACGTAAAGCAGAGTCCCCTCTTTCCCTCCTCAAGACTTCTTCCCCAGTGTAGATTGCATACTCTTCCTCCTGAAGTTCTAAGACTAGAGAAATCTGCCTTCAAGAAATCCATCACCATCTGCTTTTCTTTCCATCCATTCTCCTCCTTGCTCCCTATCTCTCTCTAAATCTCTCCTTTATGATTTAGAATGCATGTTCCAGCAGCTTCAGCCGAAACTTTCACTTTCTGCTAAATCTGTGGGTCACTCAAGAAATATTTCAGTCACATTTGACTTATCTTGCTTGCAAGCCTATTTTACTTAAGTAGTTTTAAAAATCATTAAAATATTTTAAAGTGTTAAATTCCAATCAAATTCAGGATTTGTGGGAACCCTGAAGCTGACAATTGTGCAGAAAAATTGTGAAAGTACTTTGAGAATAAACCTTAATAGTCTGGTCTACCATTTTCCTGGTAGTATAACTGAAAAATTTCTAAAGCTTCATGTGACCCTCAAATCTTGACCTAAAGCCATTTTGGTAAATTGATCAAAAAGTCTTATCAGAATTTCCCTGGTGGTCCAGTGGTTAAGACTCTGCGGAATGACACTGCAGTGGGCACAGGCTCGATCCCTGTTCGAGGAACTAAGATCCTGCATGCCCTGCAGCATGGCCAAAAAAATAAAAAGTCTCATTGAATTCTGGTTTGCTGCTGCTGCTAAGCCACTTCAGTCGTGTCCGACTCTGTGCGACCCCATAGACGGCAGCCCACCAGGCTCCCCCATCCCTGGGATTCTCCAGGCAAGAATACTGGAGTGGGTTGCCATTTCCTTCTCCAGTGCATGAAAGAGAAAAGTGAAAGTGAAGTCGCTCAGTCTGTCCGACTGTTAGCGACCCCATGGATTGCAGCCCACTAGGCTACTCCGTCCATTGGATTTTCCAGGCAAGAGTACTGGGGTGGGGTGCCATTGCCTTCCCCCGGAATTCTGGGTTAAGAATTTAAAATCCAAATAAGCATGGGTTTTTGTACGTCAGCATCATTAACCCTTAGGAATATGCAAATTAAAACCACAAGATACCACTTCACACGCATTTAAAACACATACATAAATAAAAGCCGAGACAAGCTGAAAGTTTCACTAAAAAGGACAGCTGTTGTATTTTCGGAGATGTTCAAGTATCAGACTTTCTATCCTAAATCAAGGGGTATCTTTACAGTAATGTGATTGAAGCAAGGGAGAAAAGCCATATTTCAAAAACTAAGGATGAAGACTTTATATACTATAAATAGACCATTACACTGTCCGTTTGAAAGTACTTGTTTTATTTTTATTCATTAGTCATATGTGTGTGTGTGGAGTGGGGGATGGAAGAATGGAGAACAGCCTGTTAGTCATTTGCCAGGGAGGTGCTATCAGATCTGGTGGTAGTGGGAGCTGTGAAGTTTAAGGAAACAAAATGTTAAAGGCTGGAGATCATAGTCTGTTCTTGTGGTTGTTACCTTACCTTCCACTGTTAGAATAGAAAGTTGCTCTCAGGTAAGTAACCAGACTCAACCTTCCCATTACTACACAAAATGGAGTAACAACAGGCATCTTTCAAAATCAAAATCAAAATTTTTCTTCTAAAATTATATTCTTTTCAGCTTTATTTTTTATTAAACAATGATTTTATTGCTTTAGTACAATATACAAATTTATGCAACCAGGGCAGAGGCTGTGGATGACTCGTATTTCCAATCGGTGGGTAGGACTCGTTTGGTCTTGTAGTAGCGAGCCAACCGGTGAATATGGCTCTCAATCAGAATCAGACGGAATGTTGAGGGTAACTTATTCTGAAATTTAAAATAATATTAAAAAAAGGGAACTAAATGTTTACTTCGACAAAACATGGGCATGGGCTAGAAACAGTGAAGAGATACTTCTGGTAGTTAATCTTATTCCAAATTGTTTGGTTAAAATCAGCCACGCAAATTAAGTATTTGTGCTTAGCAACTAAAAATCTTCATAGAATTTTTTGATTAATAAAGACATTTAACATTTTAATTGTAGAGAGGAGGCAGTGGGGGGGCAAAGGTCTAGGGGTCTTATAGGTAGGCTCCTTCCAGGATTTGATACTGTATGTTACAATGTGTCAGTAAGGAGGAACTCCAGCAGGCTGAAGTAGGATTACTATGTATTACTTTCCACTCCCATAAAATGGTCTATCAAGTTATTTCTCAGATTGGAAATACTTCTAACAAGATGTTCTGGATTTTGATAAACTTAACTCTGCATTTCTTAAATTAGGTTTGTTAAATCTTGTTAAACATCTGATTTCCAATGAAAACTGTGAAAGACATACACAGATAGATTATTCTTGCACATTTCCCCCTCTCTCAAATAGTTCTGTGTTAGGGTTCAAGTGATAAGCGTGTAAGTAGCCTTACAAGGTCAAATACAATGTTACAGGTTTTAATTTCAACTCAAACTAAAGGAATTGAGAATTAAATTTTGATTTGCTGATGGCTCCTACAGTTTTATGGGCTTCCCTGGTGGCTCAGAAGTTAAAGCATCTGCCTGGAATGCAGGAGACCCCGGGTTCGATCCCTGGGTCGGGAAGATCCCCTGCAGAAGGAAATGGCAACCCACCCCAGTACTCTTGCCTGGAGAATCCCATGGAGCGAGGAGCCTGGTAGGCTACAGTCCATGGGGTCCCAAAGAGTGGGACATGACTGAGCGACTTCGCTTACTTTTCCTACAGTTTTATGTCAAACAAAGAAGAAACAAACAAATAAACAAAATGCCACTGGGACACCAAAGAATCTTACTTTATACAAATGTCTATCGACTTTCCTGGCAGTCATATGTTCAGTGTCCCCTACAGGGGACCCAGGTTCAATTCCTGATTAGGGAAATAGGATCCCACATGCCATGCACCCAAAAAAAAAAAAAAAAAAAGGAAAATGTCTATTAATAGTTCTTAATAGAACTTAATCCAACTATTAAATCTATAGAAAACACAATTATAAATTAAAGCACAAAACTTAAATTATAGAAAAAGTTTCTATAAAACCATCACTCCATTAATTTATCTGCAATTAATTTGTTTCAATATTATAAAGTCTTTTAATCTAATGTTCATATTACCTGGGGGGAGCAAATTCATAACGATGTGGATATTTTCCTTAAAAATATGTAAGAAAACAATACTATAAAACTACATTTATACACTCACATTATTAAGATCTTAATTAAAGTGTGTCCTAAATTAAAATGAAGTACTATTAAAAGTTACATGAACATTTTTTAGTCCTAAGGATATCGCTAGAGAATTATGGCTCCATTTTGCAGATAATCACTTTGAGAGAAACAATGAAACATAAAAATGGCTGTATTAAACTAAATCTGGGGATCAGTTTACTCAACCAACAAGATCCATCTTTTTTGTTAGTTACATGGCCACAACTAACTCTAATTCAAATAATTAATTAAAGCTCCCAATATTTGATGATGGTCATGAAAGAACTCCACTGCTATAACCTGAAAGGCATTAGTCACCCTTTCTGATAAGATGTGCTAATAACCCAATAAAACTACTCTTGAAGACAGATAATAACAATAGAAAACATACAGTGTTTACCAGACAACTGCTATTTTGAATACTTTACCTATACTCATTTAATTCGCATAATAGCTTTATGAGTTAGGGAATGTTTTTATCTCCACTTCACAGATATGACGCCAAAGGTCACTAAGTAAAATGGCTGAGGAAGGACCCAATCACGTTAGCTGGGCTCCAGCATCTGTGCTCTCACTCACTGCTCTTTCTCCAGGTTTGCCTCAAGACTCCAGTGATTCAGTGACAGCTATTATTGTGACCATGGACACACAGTTTCACTCCCCATTCACTACTGTAGATCAAGTTCTATCCAGTTGTATCTTTTATTCAAAAGCTTTCACTGGCTAATATGTATATTTTGGCAGTTTTCATCTTGACTCCAGAGCGTATCACAAGGTGTAATTCTAACAATTTGCTCTTAGTTGATCTCAACATGGAACCTACAGTCTGAGAAGTGGCTCAGTCAGATAATGTGCAACTTTAAGACAGTAAAGCTCCTACTGCTGCATTTGGAACAGTGTGTTTAATATTTGTGGATTAGACCTCAACTTCCAAAATTCTTCTGTCTGACTTACTCTCTTAGCGAGTTCCGCTAATCTCCCTTTCTACTTCCAATAAATAAAACATACCCAGCAAATGCCATCCAGGGTAAGTCTGCAGACATGTATTTGAATTTAGTATCATTCTTGTTCAGATCAGGTGTCAGGGTAAACACAGAGCCTTTCAGGTGGCCTACTTGGTGGCCCTTTACCCAGCATCACTTTTTGCTTTTCTGAATTTCACAACATAGTATAGCAACATTGTACAGCTCCTGGCTAAAAATGTAAACAAGAAATTATAGCTGTCAGATGAGAGCCTCCCAACTGTTTCCAGTGGATATTCATACTTAAATTTATACTGGCTTATATCACACATCTAAGACTAGAAAAAGTCACAGTTATTTTAATAGAAGTCAAATGAGCCATTTCAATAGCAGGAATCTGATAAATAAATGTAGGTCAACTAGCAGGCCGGGGAAGGCAATGGCACCCCACCCCAGTACTCTTGCCTGGAAAATCCAATGGACGGAGTAGCCTGGTGGGCTGCAGTCCATGGGGTCGCTAACAGTCAGACAGACTGAGCGACTTCACTTTCACTTTTCTCTTTCATGCACTGGAGAAGGAAACGGCAACCCACTCCAGTATTCTTGCCTGGAGAATCCCAGGGATGGGGGAGCCTGGTGGGCTGCCGTCTATGGGGTCACACAGAGTCAGGCACGACTGAAGTGACTTAGCAGCAGCAGCAACTAGCAGGCAACTTAAATTTTGAAACACCAAGAGCGCAGAGAAGTGAGGGAGAGGAAACAGCAGCAGAACAGTTTTGGAAGTTCCTAGGATCTTCTCAGAGAAAACAGTTAAGAGCCAAGAGGAATGCAAAAAAAGAAAAAAGTGTGCAGTAACAGCTTTACCAAAAACCAAGTAAGAAATATCCCCTGGAGCTCTAGAACACTATCTCCTCTTAACACTAGAAGGAGGAAACCACAGCTGCGCTGTTTTAATGGCAGAAGTGGAGGTCTGAGTATGTGGTCTTGTTAAGGGTCAAAAGAGGCTTCCCAGGTGGCTAAGTGGTAAAGAATCCATCTGCCAATGCAGGAGATGGCGTTTCAATTTCTGGGTGGGGAAGATCAAGGAAACAGCAACCCACTCTAGTATTTTTGCCTGGACAGAGAAACCTGGACATTTTTTTCCTTGGACAGAGGACCCTGGTGGGGCTACAAGTCCATGGGGTCGCAAAGGAGTCAGACACAACTTAGCAACTAAACAATAACAACAGTCAAAATAGCCAAGGAACCCAGTACCAAGTCGTCTTTGAAAGGAAGGGTGACCCCCTCCCCTCCCCTGCTTGAAGTGGGAACCCCAGGAGAGAATCTGAGTACTACACGGAGAACTTGGAGGATCTCTTTTGCCAATGGTGGTGGTGGTGATTTAGTGCTAAGTCAAGTCCAACTCTTTGCAACCCCATGGACTGTAGCCCACCAGGCTCCTCTCTCTATGGGATTTCCCAGGCAAGAATACTGAAGTGGGCAGCATTCCCTTTTCCAGGGGATCTTCCTGACCCAGGGATCAAACCTACATCTCCTGCATTGCAGGCAGACTATCACTGAGCCACCAGGGAAGACCCTCTTTTGTCAATGAGTTCGAGGAAAGGTCCCATCCAGGATCCTGGAGGCTCAGCAACAGCCAGTGGAAGCTCTTTTATAGAAAGACAGACACCATACTGAGCAGAAACCGTTGGAGTAGGACACGATAATATGTTTCAAAAGACAGTTAGCTAACTCAGCTAACACTGACAATAGCTAGATCAGGCTGATCAAGTTTAGTACATTACAGTAGTAAAATTGAGACAACTGGGCATTCTGTGCCGCCTGCTATGGTGCAAGAGAAAGTACACTGTAGCCCCAATGGAGAAGTACTTTCATCCCAAAATATTAAAACTTGAACCAAATCCAGTCTCTAGACCTAACTTCCAGCTTATAGACAATGTGGAGGAGAAAGGAATATGCTAAATAATACAATAAAAATGCAATCAGCCAAATGTGGGAAATTCTAAAGGATAAATAATCTCATCTCTTCAACAAATGAAACGATGTGATGATGTGGGGCTGAGAGGAAGACAAATCCAAAAAAAAAAAACAAAACCTAAAGATACAGCAAATAAAGGAAATATGTAGGTTTTGTTTGGATCCTAGTTTGAAATCACCAACTTAAAAAAAATGTTTTTAAAGATAATTGGGGAAACTATGGACTAGGGATTAGACTGCATAATGGAATCACCATTAATTTTATCAATGTGATAATGGTATTGTGGCATGTTGAAAAAAAACAAAAGGTTCTACTGTGTTAAAAATACTTAGAGAAGTATATGCCAATGAAATAAAATGATGCTTGGCATTTACTTTAAAACATTCCCAGGGCTGGGCATGGGAGGGAGTGTGAGGGAGGCCGTGAATTCTGTTTCAGGGTATCTTTGAGCTTGCTGAGTATACACCATAAGCAAGACTCACCCTCTTGAGTTGAAAAAAAGTTATGGACAAGAAGTTATCACTGACATTACATGGTGATGGACACGTCCAAGAAGTCTTTGGGGATTTGATTCCTTTATGAATCATGCAATAT
Organism: Oreotragus oreotragus; assembly: GCA_006410675.1. NCBI lineage: Eukaryota > Metazoa > Chordata > Mammalia > Artiodactyla > Bovidae > Oreotragus > Oreotragus oreotragus. The sequence goes on along the minus strand of SJYX01006600.1, from coordinate 113,057 downwards.
ATGCATGTGTCGAAACGGCAATTGGTAGGTGACAGAACAATACTGGAATGGCAGTAATATAAGAAACCTGTCTCATCATTTTTAGAAACCTTGGAATGAGTAGAATTCACACATATAACACTGTGTAACACACAGAGGTTGTGTGCATCAAAGAAATAAATTGCTTCCACATGTCCCATCTCTAAAGGGCTAGATTTACTACCATATAAAAATCAAGCAGTGTATATTTTCACAGTAAACTTTTTTGTTAAACTTTTATAATAGTCAAAAAAATGTCTCACTCAGAAAAAAAAAAAGTGGAATAGGTGAAATAAGAATGGCAAAATATTGATAATTGTTGAAAATGGCAGTTCATTAAATGTTTTTCTATTTTTGCATGACTGAATCCAAAATTAAAAAGTTAAATAAAAAAGTCTACACACAATACAATTTATAATATACAATTACTATANAGAGAAACAATGAAACATAAAAATGGCTGTATTAAACTAAATCTGGGGATCAGTTTACTCAACCAACAAGATCCATCTTTTTTGTTAGTTACATGGCCACAACTAACTCTAATTCAAATAATTAATTAAAGCTCCCAATATTTGATGATGGTCATGAAAGAACTCCACTGCTATAACCTGAAAGGCATTAGTCACCCTTTCTGATAAGATGTGCTAATAACCCAATAAAACTACTCTTGAAGACAGATAATAACAATAGAAAACATACAGTGTTTACCAGACAACTGCTATTTTGAATACTTTACCTATACTCATTTAATTCGCATAATAGCTTTATGAGTTAGGGAATGTTTTTATCTCCACTTCACAGATATGACGCCAAAGGTCACTAAGTAAAATGGCTGAGGAAGGACCCAATCACGTTAGCTGGGCTCCAGCATCTGTGCTCTCACTCACTGCTCTTTCTCCAGGTTTGCCTCAAGACTCCAGTGATTCAGTGACAGCTATTATTGTGACCATGGACACACAGTTTCACTCCCCATTCACTACTGTAGATCAAGTTCTATCCAGTTGTATCTTTTATTCAAAAGCTTTCACTGGCTAATATGTATATTTTGGCAGTTTTCATCTTGACTCCAGAGCGTATCACAAGGTGTAATTCTAACAATTTGCTCTTAGTTGATCTCAACATGGAGCCTACAGTCTGAGAAGTGGCTCAGTCAGATAATGTGCAACTTTAAGACAGTAAAGCTCCTACTGCTGCATTTGGAACAGTGTGTTTAATATTTGTGGATTAGACCTCAACTTCCAAAATTCTTCTGTCTGACTTACTCTCTTAGCGAGTTCCGCTAATCTCCCTTTCTACTTCCAATAAATAAAACATACCCAGCAAATGCCATCCAGGGTAAGTCTGCAGACATGTATTTGAATTTAGTATCATTCTTGTTCAGATCAGGTGTCAGGGTAAACACAGAGCCTTTCAGGTGGCCTACTTGGTGGCCCTTTACCCAGCATCACTTTTTGCTTTTCTGAATTTCACAACATAGTATAGCAACATTGTACAGCTCCTGGCTAAAAATGTAAACAAGAAATTATAGCTGTCAGATGAGAGCCTCCCAACTGTTTCCAGTGGATATTCATACTTAAATTTATACTGGCTTATATCACACATCTAAGACTAGAAAAAGTCACAGTTATTTTAATAGAAGTCAAATGAGCCATTTCAATAGCAGGAATCTGATAAATAAATGTAGGTCAACTAGCAGGCCGGGGAAGGCAATGGCACCCCACCCCAGTACTCTTGCCTGGAAAATCCAATGGACGGAGTAGCCTGGTGGGCTGCAGTCCATGGGGTCGCTAACAGTCAGACAGACTGAGCGACTTCACTTTCACTTTTCTCTTTCATGCACTGGAGAAGGAAACGGCAACCCACTCCAGTATTCTTGCCTGGAGAATCCCAGGGATGGGGGAGCCTGGTGGGCTGCCGTCTATGGGGTCACACAGAGTCAGGCACGACTGAAGTGACTTAGCAGCAGCAGCAACTAGCAGGCAACTTAAATTTTGAAACACCAAGAGCGCAGAGAAGTGAGGGAGAGGAAACAGCAGCAGAACAGTTTTGGAAGTTCCTAGGATCTTCTCAGAGAAAACAGTTAAGAGCCAAGAGGAATGCAAAAAAAGAAAAAAGTGTGCAGTAACAGCTTTACCAAAAACCAAGTAAGAAATATCCCCTGGAGCTCTAGAACACTATCTCCTCTTAACACTAGAAGGAGGAAACCACAGCTGCGCTGTTTTAATGGCAGAAGTGGAGGTCTGAGTATGTGGTCTTGTTAAGGGTCAAAAGAGGCTTCCCAGGTGGCTAAGTGGTAAAGAATCCATCTGCCAATGCAGGAGATGGCGTTTCAATTTCTGGGTGGGGAAGATCAAGGAAACAGCAACCCACTCTAGTATTTTTGCCTGGACAGAGAAACCTGGACATTTTTTTCCTTGGACAGAGGACCCTGGTGGGGCTACAAGTCCATGGGGTCGCAAAGGAGTCAGACACAACTTAGCAACTAAACAATAACAACAGTCAAAATAGCCAAGGAACCCAGTACCAAGTCGTCTTTGAAAGGAAGGGTGACCCCCTCCCCTCCCCTGCTTGAAGTGGGAACCCCAGGAGAGAATCTGAGTACTACACGGAGAACTTGGAGGATCTCTTTTGCCAATAGTGGTGGTGGTGATTTAGTGCTAAGTCAAGTCCAACTCTTTGCAACCCCATGGACTGTAGCCCACCAGGCTCCTCTCTCTATGGGATTTCCCAGGCAAGAATACTGAAGTGGGCAGCATTCCCTTTTCCAGGGGATCTTCCTGACCCAGGGATCAAACCTACATCTCCTGCATTGCAGGCAGACTATCACTGAGCCACCAGGGAAGACCCTCTTTTGTCAATGAGTTCGAGGAAAGGTCCCATCCAGGATCCTGGAGGCTCAGCAACAGCCAGTGGAAGCTCTTTTATAGAAAGACAGACACCATACTGAGCAGAAACCGTTGGAGTAGGACACGATAATATGTTTCAAAAGACAGTTAGCTAACTCAGCTAACACTGACAATAGCTAGATCAGGCTGATCAAGTTTAGTACATTACAGTAGTAAAATTGAGACAACTGGGCATTCTGTGCCGCCTGCTATGGTGCAAGAGAAAGTACACTGTAGCCCCAATGGAGAAGTACTTTCATCCCAAAATATTAAAACTTGAACCAAATCCAGTCTCTAGACCTAACTTCCAGCTTATAGACAATGTGGAGGAGAAAGGAATATGCTAAATAATACAATAAAAATGCAATCAGCCAAATGTGGGAAATTCTACAGGATAAATAATCTCATCTCTTCAACAAATGAAACGATGTGATGATGTGGGGCTGAGAGGAAGACAAATCCAAAAAAAAAAAACAAAACCTAAAGATACAGCAAATAAAGGAAATATGTAGGTTTTGTTTGGATCCTAGTTTGAAATCACCAACTTAAAAAAAATTTTTTTAAAGATAATTGGGAAACTATGGACTAGGGATTAGACTGTATAATGGAATCACCATTAATTTTATCAATGTGATAATGGTATTGTGGCATGTTGAAAAAAAAGAAAAGGTTCTACTGTGTTAAAAATACTTAGAGAAGTATATGCCAATGAAATAAAATGATGCTTGGCATTTACTTTAAAACATTCCCAGGGCTGGGCATGGGAGGGAGTGTGAGGGAGGCCGTGAATTCTGTTTCAGGGTATCTTTGAGCTTGCTGAGTATACACCATAAGCAAGACTCACCCTCTTGAGTTGAAAAAAAGTTATGGACAAGAAGTTATCACTGACATTACATGGTGATGGACACGTCCAAGAAGTCTTTGGGGATTTGATTCCTTTATGAATCATGCAATATATGCATGTGTCGAAACGGCAATTGGTAGGTGACAGAACAATACTGGAATGGCAGTAATATAAGAAACCTGTCTCATCATTTTTAGAAACCTTGGAATGAGTAGAATTCACACATATAACACTGTGTAACACACAGAGGTTGTGTGCATCAAAGAAATAAATTGCTTCCACATGTCCCATCTCTAAAGGGCTAGATTTACTACCATATAAAAATCAAGCAGTGTATATTTTCACAGTAAATTTTTTTGTTAAACTTTTATAATAGTCAAAAAAATGTCTCACTCAGAAAAAAAAAAAGTGGAATAGGTGAAATAAGAATGGCAAAATATTGATAATTGTTGAAAATGGCAGTTCATTAAATGTTTTTCTATTTTTGCATGACTGAATCCAAAATTAAAAAGTTAAATAAAAAAGTCTACACACAATACAATTTATAATATACAATTACTATACTGAAAGCTATAATACAAAATGAGGAATAGAAGTTATTTTAATATGCTCAAAGGAATTCTTGAATCTTTTTTTGTAGGATAATTGTCATGTACTTTAGGTTGGCCTATTAATAGACAAAACTAGAGGTTACCATCTTTAAAAATGTGTTGTTATTATTTAAAAAAAAAAGTTTCTGTGAATGTTTGCCAAATTTAAAGTATTTTCCAAAGAAAACACTATCTTCAGCAGAGATTGCCCAGGCAAGGTGTCCGTGTCTCGTACCATTCTTCTGAACCTTCTCCCCGCTGCCGCCACAGGAGACAAACCACATTTCCAAGATTGTTAAATTATTACCGAGGAAAGTTTTGGCAATGTCCCACTGTCACATTTTCCAGTCATTTGGTTCTCATGTTTACAGACTTCGTCGTTCATTTTAAGCCAACGTTCAGGAGGAACTGGGTTCTTGGCAATCCTTTTTTTTCCCTTCAGTTTTGACATCTCTATGAGTTAGTTATTATACAGTATTATCACAGCCTACTGCCTTCTGACTCATATTACCCGGGAGACAATTCAGGAATGAACTTGGATTGGAATTTTATATAGCATGCTGAATTTCCTAAAGGTTTTGGTGCCTATCTTTCTATAATCTGCAAAGGTGCCTTGCCTTTTCTTTTCCACACAATACACTATTTGAATAGTTCAGGTATTGTGCATACATTTTTATACTTTTCCTAGCCACAGGCAGCAGCTTTAATGAGAAGTAGGTGCCTGATCTTATTATGCAGGTTAAACCGCGGTGCAGTCAGCTGCCTTCTTTCTGTTACTTCTGCACTGCACAGTTTGCTCCTTTGGTTTCGGAACACATGTCAACTTTTTTCCCAAAGATCTTTCTCTGGGCTTTAATATTGGTTTGTTGTCTATATTTATAAATGTAAATACTATACGATTTTCCCAAGTGACTGAATCACCCCCAAACTACCTTAAAAGTGATTTCAAAAGTGCAAATACTTTGTGAGCCAGAGATAGTAAATACTGAACCCATGGACAAGACAGGAAGAGGCACAATTGTGAAAGAAAACTTTACTTTTTGTTTTCAAATAAACATGTACACTCACTGATCTAAGAGTAGAAACACTTCCTATTCTACCAAGAGCTGTGGAAGTGACCCAGAACTCTTATTTCCGCTTTCTCTCTTCATGGAGATAAGAATATTGTCACAACCTTTTCAGATGGTGGAAAAACATGACTAGACCAGTGACTGTGAACCAGTCTGAGCTCTTTGTTAGAGGGATGTCAGGTACATAGTCAGCAAGGCATGAAACTGGATGTTCAGGTGAGTAATTACAGGAGGTTATACAGTTCTCCAAGTCAGGGTCAAAACACTTTGTATATCAGGTGTTGCAGTAATGAGGGAGAAGGTATCTGAGTGTAAGCCACTCTGACTTTTTTAAAAGCCAGAATTCCTTAATATACTTTTGCTGATATATGCACATGAAATATTAATATGACAAGTCTCTTTCGGGTCAGATGTAATAAGCACACAGGTGTCTAAGATTAGCTAATGGGGAAAAAAGACCCTTAAAATTCAAAATTGATTAAAGACATAAATAGGCAGCCATTCTTGAACATCAGCAGCTGTATACTGAAACTGGGAGAATCAATGGGAGTGGAGGAGAGATGATCAAGACTGACGAAAGGATACAACAAATAACAAGTTTCAAAGGCTGATGCTGAAGAGAGTAAATGACTCCGCCACAGTTTAGGGAGGACATTCCAGTCAGGTAAGCTGTAGGTGAGCTTGAGAAAGCTTATTACCTACAGAGGTCAAGATTCTAGGAGCTTGCTGCAAAGTGTCCACAGGAGTCATGGACACAAAGCACAATATCAATGGTGTAAAATATATTTTCCCCAAAGAGGAGATGATTTCGGTGCCTTTTACTACTAGTACTCAGGACAGTTCTGGTCATTGAACCTCAAGAGACAACTGGTACCATGGTAGCAAAAACTGATAAAAATGATTGAGGAGAAGAAAAAATATTTACGTAAGTCCAGTCTGAATTTACGTTATTCATCAAACATTTATTGGAGATTTCACTGTGCCAGGTACTGGGGGTACCATTTCCAACAACAGAGGCATAGAGACATAGGTCCTGCCCCTCCGGAGATTACAATCTGCAGATAAATGACTATGATCTGGGAAGAATATGGTTTAGGATTGCATTGTTGGACATTTATGAAACCATAGACAAAGTGAATGTAGAGAAGTTCAACTGGAATTCTTCAAATAGAGAGCACAAGAGATAGTTTTAAGACAGATCTGGACAAGAGTTTGAGAAGGTAAGAGAGCTTGGTGCAAAGTAATTTACCTAAAACTAGACTGGAAAGTCTGTGAAGGCAGAGATTATGTCTGTCTTATTCTCAGTCTGATACTAACAAGAGTATCTGAAAAATAGCAGCCAATTAAGATATTAAAAAAGAAAAAATACAAAAGCAAAGATTTATAGTACCTGGTATGCACAGGTCTTGCTTTCACAGTGTTTAGTATGAGTGTTACTGAGGAATACATATATAGACAACTTAAATACAATGTATATTAACAAACTGAAGGATAAAAACCATATGATTATCTCAATAGATGCAGAGAAAGCCTTTGGCAAAATTCAACACCCACTTATGATAAAAACTCCCCAGAAAGCAGGCATAAAAGGAACATACCTCAACATAATAAAAGCCATATGTGATAAACCCACAGCAAACATTATCCTCAATGGTGAAAAACTGAAAGCATTTCCCCTAACGTCAGGAACAAGACAAGGGTGCCCACTCTCACCACTACTATTCAACATAGTTTTGGAAGTTTAGCCACAGCAATCAGAGAAGAAAAAGAATAAAAGGAATCCAGATTGGAAAAGAAGAAGTAAAACTCTCACTGTTTGCAGATGACATGATCCTTTACAAAGAAAACCCTAAAGACACCACCAGAAAATTACTAGAGATAGTCAATGAATATGGTAATGTTGCAGGATATAAAATTAATACAGAAATTCCTTGCATTCCTATACACTAACAATGGGAAAACAGAAATTAAGGAAACAATCCCATTCACCATTGCGATGAAAATAATAAAATACTTAGGAATAAATCTACCTAAAGAAATAAAAGACCTATATATAGAAAACTATAAAACACTGATGAAAGAAATCAAAGAGGACACAAATAGATGGAGAAATGTACCATGTTCATGGATGGAAGAATCAATATAGTGAAAATGACTATACTACCCAAAGCAATCTATAGATTTAATGCAATCCCTATCAAGCTACCAATGGTATTTTTCACAAAACTAGAATAAATACCTTCACAATTTGTATAGAAATACAGAAACCCTCAAATAGCCAAAGCAATCTTGAGAAAGAAGAATGGAACTGGCGGACTCAACCTGCCTGATTTCAGACTATACTACAAAGCTACAGTTATCAAGACAGTATGGTACTGGCACAAAAACAGAAATATAGATCAGTGGAACAAACTAGAAAGCTCAGAGATAAATCCACGTACCTATGGACACCTTTTCTTTGACAAAAGAGGCAATAATATAAAATGGAGAAAAGACAATCTCTTTAACAAGTGGTGCTGGGAAAACTGGTCAACCATCTATAAAATAATAAAACTAGAACACTTTCTAACACCATGCACAAAAATAAACTCAAAATGGATTCACGATTTAAATGCAAGACCAGAAACTATAAAACTCCTAGAGGAAAACATAGGCAAAACACTCTGTGACATAAATTACAGCAAGATCCTCTATGACCCATCTCCCTGCTGCTGCTGCTGCTGCTAAGTCGCTTCAGTCGTGTCCAACTCTGTGCGACTCCATAGACGGCAGCCCACCAGAGTAATGGAAATAAAAGCAAAAATAAACAAATGGGACCTAATTAAACTTAAAAGCTTTTGCACTACGAAGGAAACTATAAGCAAGGTGAAAAGACAGCTTTCAGAGTGGGAGAAAATAATAGCAAACGAAGCAACTGACAAAGAATTAATCTCAAAAATATACAAGCAGCTTATGCAACTCAATACTAGAAAAATAAATGACCTAATCAAAAAATGGGTCAAGGAACTAAACAGACATTTCTCCAAAGAAGACATACAGATAGCTAACACATGAAAAGATGCTCAACATCACTCATTATCAGAGAAATGCAAATCAAAACCACAGTGAGGTACCATCTCACGCCAGTCAGAATGGCTGCTATCAAAAAGTCTACAAACAATAAATGCTGGAGAGGGTGTAGAGAAAAGGGAACCCTCTTACACTGTTGGGAATGCAAACTAGTACAGCCACTATGGAGAACAGTGTGGAGATTCCTTAAAAAACTGGAAATAGACTGCCATATGACCCAGTAATCCCATTGCTGGGCATATACACTGTAGGAACCAGAACTGAAAGAGATACATGTACCCCAAGGTTCATCAAAGCACTGTTCACAATAGCTAGGACATGGAAGCAACTTAGATGTCCATCGGCAGACAAATGGATAAGAAAGCTGTGGTACATATAC
>SJYX01006600.1:67813-103466 GCA_006410675.1 Oreotragus oreotragus | reverse complement strand
TGGAAGTTTTGGCCACAGCAATCAGAGCAGAAAAAGAAATAAAAGGAATCCAAATTGGAAAAGAAGAAGTAAAACTCTCACTGTTTGCAGATGACATGATCCTTTACAAAGAAAACCCTAAAGACACCACCAGAAAATTACTAGAGATAGTCAATGAATATGGTAATGTTGCAGGATATAAAATTAATACAGAAATTCCTTGCATTCCTATACACTAACAATGGGAAAACAGAAATTAAGGAAACAATCCCATTCACCATTGCGATGAAAATAATAAAATACTTAGGAATAAATCTACCTAAAGAAATAAAAGACCTATATATAGAAAACTATAAAACACTGATGAAAGAAATCAAAGAGGACACAAATAGATGGAGAAATGTACCATGTTCATGGATGGAAGAATCAATATAGTGAAAATGAGTATACTACCCAAAGCAATCTATAGATTTAATGCAATCCCTATCAAGCTACCAATGGTATTTTTCACAAAACTAGAATAAATACCTTCACAATTTGTATAGAAATACAGAAACCCTCAAATAGCCAAAGCAATCTTGAGAAAGAAGAATGGAACTGGCGGACTCAACCTGCCTGATTTCAGACTATACTACAAAGCTACAGTTATCAAGACAGTATGGTACTGGCACAAAAACAGAAATATAGATCAGTGGAACAAACTAGAAAGCTCAGAGATAAATCCACGTACCTATGGACACCTTTTCTTTGACAAAAGAGGCAATAATATAAAATGGAGAAAAGACAATCTCTTTAACAAGTGGTGCTGGGAAAACTGGTCAACCATCTATAAAATAATAAAACTAGAACACTTTCTAACACCATGCACAAAAATAAACTCAAAATGGATTCACGATTTAAATGCAAGACCAGAAACTATAAAACTCCTAGAGGAAAACATAGGCAAAACACTCTGTGACATAAATTACAGCAAGATCCTCTATGACCCATCTCCCTGCTGCTGCTGCTGCTGCTAAGTCGCTTCAGTCGTGTCCAACTCTGTGCGACTCCATAGACGGCAGCCCACCAGAGTAATGGAAATAAAAGCAAAAATAAACAAATGGGACCTAATTAAACTTAAAAGCTTTTGCACTACGAAGGAAACTATAAGCAAGGTGAAAAGACAGCTTTCAGAGTGGGAGAAAATAATAGCAAACGAAGCAACTGACAAAGAATTAATCTCAAAAATATACAAGCAGCTTATGCAACTCAATACTAGAAAAATAAATGACCTAATCAAAAAATGGGTCAAGGAACTAAACAGACATTTCTCCAAAGAAGACATACAGATAGCTAACACATGAAAAGATGCTCAACATCACTCATTATCAGAGAAATGCAAATCAAAACCACAGTGAGGTACCATCTCACGCCAGTCAGAATGGCTGCTATCAAAAAGTCTACAAACAATAAATGCTGGAGAGGGTGTAGAGAAAAGGGAACCCTCTTACACTGTTGGGAATGCAAACTAGTACAGCCACTATGGAGAACAGTGTGGAGATTCCTTAAAAAACTGGAAATAGACTGCCATATGACCCAGTAATCCCATTGCTGGGCATATACACTGTAGGAACCAGAACTGAAAGAGATACATGTACCCCAAGGTTCATCAAAGCACTGTTCACAATAGCTAGGACATGGAAGCAACTTAGATGTCCATCGGCAGACAAATGGATAAGAAAGCTGTGGTACATATACACAATGGAATATTACTCAGCTATTTAAAAGAATGCATTTGAATCAGTTCTAATCAGGTGGATGAAACCAGAGCCTATTATACACAGAGAAGTAAAAAAGAAAAACATCAATACAGTATATGTATTTAGAAAGATGGTAAAGATGACCCTATATGCAAAAGAGACACAGATACAAAGGACAGACTTTTGGCCTCTGAGGGAGAAGGCAAGGGTGGGCTGATTTGAGAGAATCGCATTGAAACATGTATGTTATCATATGTAAAACAGATGACCAGTTCAAGTTCCATGCACCAAACAGGGCACTCAAAGCCAGTACACTGGGACAACCCAGAGGAATGGGATGAGGAGGGAGATGGGAGGGATGTTCAGGATGGGGGACATATGTACACCTATGGCTGATTCATGTCAATGTATAGCAAAAACCACCACAATATTGTAAAGTAATTAGCTTCCAATTAAAATAAATTAATTTAAAATACAATAAATAAATGTAGTGAGTATTAGGAGTTCAGCATGGGATACTGTTACTAAGATAGGGTCTCTAAATAATAAGCTTCTTGGAGGAGGAAATATTTGAGTTTTGAAGGAAGACGGGAAGGAAAGCCAGTTGGGTATAGTATGTATTAAATTCTTGGAAATGAAACAGCATAATACATTTTCTGAACTCAAAATGGTGCAGTTTAGCTGGAGAGAAGAATGGGGTACCATGATGGTGTGATGGTAGATTAGGCAAATAAGATGGACTTTTATATGCTATGCTAAAATTAATACAGTGTAACCAGGGAATGACAGGATCAGACCTACCTTTTGAAGATCACTCAGACATCAGTGGTAGTAGAAAGTGGGTAAAGAGTAGAGGTGGAAAGGTTTAAACTAAGACATGTATGAAGATAATCCCATTATCTTCATACATGAGAAAGGGATTGGAAGGTGTTAGAATGAATGACTGTCAGGCCTCAGGTTTGAATGCAGTGCCACTTAACATGATGGGTAATAGCAGAAAGTTTGTTGTTTTGAAGGTGGGTGAGGAATAAAAATATAAACCCAGTCTTTATTTGAGCTTAATGCATAATCAGGAAATGTTAGTGGGTGTATTCCTCTTCTTTTGATGCCAATGTAAGAGAGGTCACCCACATCTTCTCATAAATTCCTTTTGGTGTATAATAGGTGTTGAGGCAGTATAGCATTTGTAAACTTTTTACCTGCTATGAGGCCCCTTCAAAAAGAACAAGATTGAATAAGCAGGTTGTATGTTAGTTGCTATAAAATGGAGAGATAGTTCTTAATGCTGTGATCTCAGACCTTATTTCATATATAAATAAAATATGGCAGCAAGGGTGAGAAGTCCAATCTGCTTTCCATTAAACAATAAAAGCAGTAAAGCAGATATGACAAAACAAGATGTATCATTTTCTCTCTCTGAAATTACACTCTATATGGTCGTGAAAATTTTATTGGTAGTAGAGAAGGAAAAAAATTAATGCAGTGAATTTTATATGCGATTTCCTGGCACAGATGTAATTAATAAATCTTCTAGGTTGTTAAATATTTTTGTCCTATTTTTTAACCAAATAATTATTAGCTACATTAACTTTTAGAAGCTTACTAGTTCATTAAGAATGTTTCCTGGCAACCTAAGCACATAAAAACACATACTATGGTACTTAAAGATTAACATTGTCTTTTATGTGTATATTATATTCACGCAAACAATCGAGAAAAACATTTTTAGCCACTCATCTAGGATTTTGTCTTCACAATGCTCTTACTTTTTATTTCCATCAAAAGATTCTGCTATGAACTGTTTTATAATAGCCAGGACATGGAAGCAATCTAGATGTCCATCAGCAGAGGAATGGATAAGAAAGCCATGGTACATATACACAATGGAATATTACTCAGCCATTAAAAAAGAACACATTTGAATCAGTTCTAATGAGGTGGATGAAACTGAAGCCTATNCCCCTAAAGTGAGTGAGTGAGACGGGCAGATGGAGGAGGGACTGTAATGGCGGCGGCCGGCAGCTCCCTGCTCTGACCCACGGCAGGCATACAGCAACGACCCCCTCCCTGCCCCTCTCTCTGCCGGCCTCCGCCCCGCCGCTAGCGCGGGGCCACCCTCTCCGCCCTTCCCCCAGCCGTCGGCGTCTCGCCCTGCGCCCCGGCCGGGGCCCCACACACAATGGACGAGCTCGCCGGAGGCGGTGGTGGCGGCCCGGCGATGGCGTCCCCTCCACGGCAGCAGCAAGGACCCGGGGGGAACATGAGCCTTTCGCCAGGGGGGAATGGAGCGGCGGGCGGCGGGGGTCCTCCGGCCGCCGAGGGAGCGGGTCCCGCGGCAGGCCCCGAGCTGTCCCGGCCGCAGCAGTACACTATCCCAGGGATCCTGCACTACATCCAGCACGAGTGGGCTCGGTTCGAGATGGAGCGGGCGCACTGGGAGGTGGAGCGGGCCGAACTACAGGTACCTCGCCGGGGTCGGTATGCGGGACGGCTGCGGCGGCTGGGTTCCCGGCCGGGGGTGGGGGGGTGGGGCCGGGACTCCCCTCATTCGGAACTCGAGGCCTTGGGAGACCGAGAGGAACCTACCTGTGCAGCTCGGGGGGCGATAGTCCTGGAGACGGCTCTTCCTAGAACCCCCCTCCCCCTTTCCCGCAGAAGCTTGTTACCCAGACCTCACTGGCTGCGCGGTGCGGGCTTCCTTGGGGCAGCCATTTTGGCTTTTAGTATGGCGTCTGCGGGGGCCCCTCCGGAGGCGTTCTGCGCGGGCCTCCGGGGTTTGGGGCCGAGTTCCTCTCTGTGGGAGAATCCGGCGTGGGGCTCTCGGGCACTGCGCTGGCTCCTGTTTGTGCCTCTTAAGATGGAGANTTGGGGCAGCCATTTTGGCTTTTAGTATGGCGTCTGCGGGGGCCCCTCCGGAGGCGTTCTGCGCGGGCCTCCGGGGTTTGGGGCCGAGTTCCTCTCTGTGGGAGAATCCGGCGTGGGGCTCTCGGGCACTGCGCTGGCTCCTGTTTGTGCCTCTTAAGATGGAGAACCGGAGGAGAGGGACTGGGTTGGGGATTTTACCACCTTTTCCCGGATCACCCCCCTGTTTCCGATTTGGCGTGACTGCCCCCCTCCCCCGGAGTTGGGAGCCCTTACTCTTTGACAGCCACGCTCCTTTCCAGGGCTGCTGCCGCGCACAAGGGCTTGCGGCTGACCTGTAAAGTTTTCATTTCCTACCGCCAACTTTTAAGTACCTTTTTACCTGGGATGCTGCCTTATTCACTTCGATTCCCTTTGAGTTCGTCCTTAGTGACTGACTCATCAACGCTGCTCTGTACTGACTTTTTATTTTAGAGTACCCTTCACCAGGCCTTCCTCTCCTCCATTCCCGTCTTTACACACAAAAAGCCAAACCAGACTATCTCTGCCGTCTTCAGGAAACGACTGAGAAAAGATTTAATGTTAGCTTGGAGTAAAACATATTTCTTTCATGTTACCAGCTCGCACAGGGGCAGCAGAGTTAAATATCCTTAGGAGCCTTTATAATTGAGCCGGACTCGGTCTTAAGGTGAAACTTTTGAGATATTGGTTCACCTAACTTTTGGAAGATGTTGGTAGTTTAAGGGCTTATGTCTTGGATTTCAGAAGAGCTACGTTTTTTTAAAAGGATTGTTCAGCTCTTTCGGATGTTTGTGTTTATTTTAAAATCACTTTCCAAGGCAAATTTAGGCTTAGAAGGAAAAAAGCATGCATCTAAATAGTGCTGCACCTGTTCTTCAGACTGCTGTATATTTAGAGTGTATGCGGTATTGTTCGCTGATATACATGTCGTATATATCTGGGGTGAATGATTAGGGAAATGTAGTGTTGAAAGAAGATTGGATTAGCTTAAAAGGGTTGTCCTCAAACAAATACATACATCTTCAGTTTGATATTGAACCAGTCGACTTTTTGTCTCTACAAAGTGGGAAAAGTCAAAACTTTTAAAAACTAAAACATATATTTTGACACTTTATCAAAAAGTGAATTCACTTTATCAGGTCAGGTTGGCAATTCAGTGTTTTAGTGCTTTGACATACTATTGGGCTATAACATGTCAAAAGTGTTGTTTCTTTTGTGTGTGCTCTGCTTTAAAATATCTGGGACAAACAGTTCTGTTGATGAACAACTTAATACACCATGTGCAAAAAATATGCAGTGAGGCATTTATTTCTGAAAACTGCATTTACAAATGCACTGAAGCCTAGGCTCACTAAATAATACTTCACCAGTCCCTAATACAGCGTTCATAACCTTTGTACTGTTGTGGAAAAGCTTTAATTTAAACACTTTCTAAGTCAGTAAATACATTCGTCATTGGTAAGCTTCACAAAATGTCTTACTTGTGTCTGAATTAGTAAAATCTGTGCAACTTGAGATCTATATTGTTTACGTTAGCTTTTGGTTTGCCTTCTAATTCTCCTCTTGACAGAAGTCTTTTAAGGAAAATTCGTTTTGCTTGCTTGCTTTCAGTCTATCTACTGTTGGCACAGTAGTTTGGATATAGCCATTTTAAACTTTTTGTTTACTTACTTTGAAGAAGTTACACGGTGTTTGTCTAGACTCTTGATTTTTTTTCCCCCTAAGAATTTTTATTATTTCACACTGATACTTTTGGAACAAAATGTTCATGATTGTGTGTTTTTGTTCTGTATATTTCTCTGTAATGTTTTATTGGGCTACTTAGTTAATTTAGAATATTGAATTTGTTTCACATGTCTAAAGTCTTTAGTAAGAATACTTGAGAGATGTCCATTTTAAAATGTATGGAAAATGTATTGGAAGAGTTTTCGTGAACCATGAATAAATTTAAACTGTAAACTTAGACTTAATTTAAGAAAGATAACATAGAAGTAAGATAACTTGCATGTCATTTGGTATACAGCCTTGAGTATACTGTTCATCTATACATTACTTAAAGTGTTTAGTACTAAAACTATTCATTAATGACTGCAAAGAGGCTAAGGTATACCTCCTTTTGATGTAAAATTTCAACGTGGATTTTATTTTTCCTGGCTTTGGAAAGGTTTTTAAACCAAAACTTTGCAATGTGGTTCTCTTCTGTAAAAGGAATTTTGAATAAAGCTCCTTCTTAGAAGATTGGAACTAAACCATAGAATATCTTAAAACTCTTATTTTTGTGAGGGTTCCTTACCTGGGACTCAGGTAGAAACTATTATGTTAGTAAGGCTCCAGGACAGTGATTTCTAAGTGAGAGTGCTACTGACAATCACTGGTAATCCCTCCAGCCCCAACCCCCCTAATATGCAGGCCTCTGTTTCATCTTCCAGAGATTTGGATTGACTTGGCCTAGAACTTGAAAAAAATGGACTGTTATTAGGATTTAGCCAGGTCACATTATATAGAATGGAACTGCCCTTTCATCAGTATTTTAAACTGATGAGGTCGATATCATTCCTGTTTTACAGATAAGGAGACACACTTCAACAATATAAGTACCTGTTTGCCAGCTATAAGTATTGCAACTCAGATTTGAACCTGGGTTCATCTAAATCCAAAGCCTTTGGTCTTCTCACCACTCTTGAAACCGCTGTTATTGTCTTAGTATTTTTTGTAGAAATAGAATCTGGCTTACAATTTATTATGGAGATGAGGGTTCAATCCCTGGGTGGGGAAGATCATCTGGAGAAGGAAATAGCAATTTACTCCAGTATTCTTGCCTGGGAAATCCCATGGACAGAGGAGCCTAGTGGGAAACTGTCCACGGGGTACAAAGAGTCACACCTGACTTAGCAACTAAACAACAACATACCGCTGCAGTCTGTTTCAAAAGAGTTTAATTGAGCCCCCATGACATGGGTAGGTCTAGTTATGACACAAGTGATAGGTAGAAAATATAGTCCTGGTATTTGTATTCTAACATTACTAATTCTCCAGCAAATGTAAGCCTTTAGCGTCTGTGTTTGCATACTCTGGCATACAGATTTGTCATAACTAGATACTGCCATTTAAAGATCTTAATAGGAGATATTTCTCTCAGACATAACTTGATTTGTTCCTTTTGAATTGGGGACAGTAAGTGTTTCTCTTCTAATCTGTTATTGTCAGAGTTTCCTTCAGATAATCTAGAATAATGATTTGCAAGTCCTGTTCCTTTTTTATTATAAAATTTTTGTGAATCTTCTATGAAATTACAAAAAAAGATTTTTCATTAAAGTACTCCTTTTATTGAGAGTTTCAGCCTTCATAAAGTCTTGCTGTTATGCAGTTTTTCTATTTCAAATGATGGTGACAGACAGTAAATCTGTTCCTTTTTTATTATAAAATTTTTGTGACTCTTCTATGAAATTACAAAAAAAGATTTTTCATTAAAGTACTCCTTTTATTGAGAGTTTCAGCCTTCATAAAGTCTTGCTGTTATGCAGTTTTTCTATTTCAAATGATGGTGACAGACAGTAAAAAAAAAAAAAATTATTTGGTAGAATTAAGAGTCCATAATCTTAAGTCATATTCTCCCTGTTTTTTAAGTCTTGGAAACAAAAGTCTGGAGACCATTAATACATAATTCTTTTCTCCATTTACTTTTTAATCCTGTATAATCTTTTTGCTCTATTGTCTCATTACTCCCCACTGAGCTTAATAGGACCCTTTTTTCTGTCAGTAGTTGACCTTCAAATTGCCAAATCTTGCTGCCTTCTTACGGATTGTAAATACTTAACCAGCACTTTCTGCTGTTGACGGTTCTTCCTCAAAATCGTTTTCTTTGGCTTCTTCTCTGTAATCCCTTATTTTTCTTTTGATCTACTTATCATCTCTCTTCATATGTTTCTTCTACTTTGGTTGGAGTTATTGTTACCTGGGTTTCTGGTTCTTTTTACTGTAAATTCTGAAATACACAGTGGGGTTTTGTTTGTTTGTTTGCTTGCTTGCTTGTTTTTGCTAAGTGTTATTCCAGTGCTTCAGTATTATAGTCCTTAAATCCTAAAAACCCAATGAGTTGGGCACAGTTGGTTTCTCTTGTTATTTTGTTTAGTTTGATGCTAGGCTATTGGGCCTAGAGGTTAAGTAATCTAAGAGTAGCAGAGCTGGAATTTAAACCTAGGCAGGCTGCCTCTGGAAGCCATGTTGTTAGTCACTACTCTCTCTTTGAGTTTCATATTTCTCAGAAATATTTCTAACTTTCTATGTAAATTTTATGCTTCGGAGTCAATACATCCATTATTTATTTCATCTCAAATGCCTGCCTCTTCCCCCCAACCAAGGTGCACTTAACTTGATCATTCTCCTTTATTCCCTGTTTTTGTTAATGTTTATTATCATCCTTCCCATTGGTAGATGCTAAAGAGATCAGTAGGTTCTTCTAAAAATGCTGAGTCTTTGGGTTTACTGATTCTAGTATGACTATTCAGTGAATATATTTGGGTGTTACTTTGTGCTGTGTACTGGATATATAATGATGTATGAAGCAAGGAACTTGGCTGCTGTTGGAGATTGTACTCTAGATATAATAAAATGTGATAAATCAGAAATTAACAGGATGTTGAGAAAATAAATAGAATGGGAAACCGTTGTAGATGGTGAGCTTTCCCTAAGCAATTATTGAGCAGTTTTTATATGCCAAGAATTATTTTAAGTTAATACATAGGTTGTTGTTTGTTGTTCAGTCACTAAGTTGTGTCCAACTCTTTGCAGCCCCATGAACTGCGACACGCCAGGCTTCCGTGTCCTTCACTATCTCCGAAGGTTTGCTCAGACTCATGTCCATTGAGTCAATGATGCCATCCAGCCATTTCATCCTCTGTTACCCGCTTCTCCTCTTGCCCTCAGTCTTTCCTGCTATCAGGGTTTTTCCAGTGAGTCAGCTGTTTGTATCAGGTGGCCGAAGTATCAGAGCTTCAGCATTAGTCCTTACAGTGAATGTTCAGGGTTGATTTCCTTTAGGATTGACTGGTTGGATCTCCTTGCTGTCCTGGGGACTCCCAAGTTTTCTCCGGCACCACAGTTGGAAAGCATTAATTCTTCAGTGCTCAGCCTTCTTTATGGTCCAGCTCTCACATCCATACATGACTGCTGGAAAAACCATAGCTTTCACTATATGGACCTTTGTTGACAGAGTGATAATCTCTGCTTTTTAATACACAGCCTAGGTTTGTCATAGGTTTTTTTCCAAGGAGGAAGTGTGTTTTAATTTTGTGACTGTGACTGCAGTCACCGTCCATATGAAATTTGTCACTGTTTCCACTTTTTCCCCATCTATTTGCCATGAAATGATACGACCAGATACCATGATCTTCATCGTTTGAATGTTGAGTTTTAAGCCAACTTTTTCACTCTCCTCTTTCACTTTCATCAAGAGACTCTTTAGTTCTTCACTTTCTGCCATTAAAGTGATATCATCTGCATATCTGAGATTGTTGCTATTTCTCCCAGCAATCTTGATTCCAGCTTGTGAGTCATCCAGCCCAGCATTTCGTATGATGTACCCATAACTCGTTTAATTTTTGTGAAGCCTTTATGGGGATATGGATACTTTTAGATCTCAAGTATGAGTACCATAGGTATTTCAGAGGAAGACGACAGCATTAGAAGTTCTGAAGCATGAAAGATCTTCATTGGAGGTGTGAACTTTACTATAGGGATTCAAGGGACTTTTTAATATAGATAGTCTCAATAGCCTAATACATGTATTTTCATTTAGAGACTGTTAATTTTTTGGAAATAGTGTCCTTTGCATATAGACTAAAAGCTTTGAAGCTTTTTCTAGTTAAAAAACAATTTTTTTGGGTTTTAATATCTTTGAAGCCTACTGACCCGAGGAAATAACCCTGATTTAATCCATGCTTATAATTCCTTTACTACCATTGTTTTAGTTCAGAGTGTTCCTCCTGCATGATTTCTCTGGAGAAATCTAGCACTTTTCTCCATATATGCTCCTCTCTTAAGAGTTTACCCTTTATATTGTAAGAATGATTATATTATTTGTATTCTTGCTTTAATTTTTAAAGCTGATGGAGAGTTTTAAACAAATTCACCGATAACATAGTTATCAGGACTTCCCTAATGGTGCAGTGGGTAAGACTGCCTGCCAGGGCAGTGAACGTGGGTTCAATCCCTGGTCTGGGAAGATTCAGCCGTGCTGCAGAGCGGTTGAGGCTGTGCACCGCAACTGCGGAAGCCCTGGCTTCTAGAGCCCGTGCTCTGGAACAAGAGAAACCACCACAAGGAGAAGCCCAGAAGCTCTGCAACGAAGAGGTGCCCCCGCTCACCACTAGCGAAAGCCAGAGCAAAGCATGAAGACCCAGCACAGTGGAACCAAAACCACCCATAAACTTGTCACTCATCACTCAGTAACAACTCATGACTAGTCTTATTTTACTTATACTTCTGTCCACTACCCTATCCCAAATTATTTCAAAGCAAATCCCAGAAACATGCAATTTCATCTGTGCATATTTCAGTATATATCTAAAAGATAAAGATTTTAAAAGAGAATTGTAGTTGCATCACCAAATTATTAAGAAAAATGAGTAATTTCTTAATATTATCAATTACCTGCTGTTTGAATACTAGTTTCCACACTTATCTTTGAACAGTTTGTTTGAATCAGGATCCAAATACCACATGGTGATTGGAACCACCCCCTCCATCTTTCTTCCATTTCCTTGCTACTTTCTGTTGAAGAAGTCGGTCTTTGGGCCTGTAAAGATTCCCAGAGTCTATGCTTTGCAGCATGCTTCCCTAACACAGCTTAACACATTCCGTTGTCCTGTTTGTTTCCCCCTGTAATTTAGTTAGTTGGATATAGGGGCTTGATCCAAACTGGCTTATTTTCTTCTTCTTTGGGGGTGGTGTTGGAGGATGAGAATACTTCACAGGTGGTGATGAGGTCTGTCAGAAAAGCACAAAACATCTTTCCTGATGTTAGCTCTTGATGTTAAGTAACTTGGGAACATTCATCCATTAGGGCCGCCCTAAGTTCTTAAAAAATGAGATTGCGATATAATTCACACTTGTCCGTCAGTATCTGTGAAGTGATTGGTTCCAGGACTCCCACACCCACCTTGCCCCTCTATCTCTGGATTCTGAAGTCCTTTATAAAAAATAGTGTTTTTGCATATTCTTCCTATACTTTAAATTACTTCTAAATTACTTACAATACCTAGTACAATGTAAGTAGTTGTAAATACAATGTAAATAGATGCCTGCAGTTGCAAATTTAAGCTTTGATTTTTGGAACTTTCTTTTTTTTTTTTTGGAACTTTCTGAAGTGGTTTTTTTTTTCTGACTATATTCCATGCACAGTTGGTTGAATCTACTATGGATGCAGAACCTGTGGATACAGAAGATTGACTACATTTCTGTGGTTTTTAGTATATGATTATGTTGTGTCCTCATCATCACTCTGTAATCTCAGAACATTTTTATCACGTCCAAATGAACCCAGTTTAGCAGTTAGTCCCTATTAGCAATTAAATTATTTGGTAGAATTAAGAGTCCATAATCTTAAGTCATATTCTCCCTGTTTTTTAAGTCTTGGAAACAAAAGTCTGGAGACCATTAATACATAATTCTTTTCTCCATTTACTTTTTAATCCTGTATAATCTTTTTGCTCTATTGTCTCATTACTCCCCACTGAGCTTAATAGGACCCTTTTTTCTGTCAGTAGTTGACCTTCAAATTGCCAAATCTTGCTGCCTTCTTACGGTCAAAAGTCTGGAGACCATTAATACATAATTCTTTTCTCCATTTACTTTTTAATCCTGTATAATCTTTTTGCTCTATTGTCTCATTACTCCCCACTGAGCTTAATAGGACCCTTTTTTCTGTCAGTAGTTGACCTTCAAATTGCCAAATCTTGCTGCCTTCTTACGGATTGTAAATACTTAACCAGCACTTTCTGCTGTTGACGGTTCTTCCTCAAAATCGTTTTCTTTGGCTTCTTCTCTGTAATCCCTTATTTTTCTTTTGATCTACTTATCATCTCTCTTCATATGTTTCTTCTACTTTGGTTGGAGTTATTGTTACCTGGGTTTCTGGTTCTTTTTACTGTAAATTCTGAAATACACAGTGGGGTTTTGTTTGTTTGTTTGCTTGCTTGCTTGTTTTTGCTAAGTGTTATTCCAGTGCTTCAGTATTATAGTCCTTAAATCCTAAAAACCCAATGAGTTGGGCACAGTTGGTTTCTCTTGTTATTTTGTTTAGTTTGATGCTAGGCTATTGGGCCTAGAGGTTAAGTAATCTAAGAGTAGCAGAGCTGGAATTTAAACCTAGGCAGGCTGCCTCTGGAAGCCATGTTGTTAGTCACTACTCTCTCTTTGAGTTTCATATTTCTCAGAAATATTTCTAACTTTCTATGTAAATTTTATGCTTCGGAGTCAATACATCCATTATTTATTTCATCTCAAATGCCTGCCTCTTCCCCCCAACCAAGGTGCACTTAACTTGATCATTCTCCTTTATTCCCTGTTTTTGTTAATGTTTATTATCATCCTTCCCATTGGTAGATGCTAAAGAGATCAGTAGGTTCTTCTAAAAATGCTGAGTCTTTGGGTTTACTGATTCTAGTATGACTATTCAGTGAATATATTTGGGTGTTACTTTGTGCTGTGTACTGGATATATAATGATGTATGAAGCAAGGAACTTGGCTGCTGTTGGAGATTGTACTCTAGATATAATAAAATGTGATAAATCAGAAATTAACAGGATGTTGAGAAAATAAATAGAATGGGAAACCGTTGTAGATGGTGAGCTTTCCCTAAGCAATTATTGAGCAGTTTTTATATGCCAAGAATTATTTTAAGTTAATACATAGGTTGTTGTTTGTTGTTCAGTCACTAAGTTGTGTCCAACTCTTTGCAGCCCCATGAACTGCGACACGCCAGGCTTCCGTGTCCTTCACTATCTCCGAAGGTTTGCTCAGACTCATGTCCATTGAGTCAATGATGCCATCCAGCCATTTCATCCTCTGTTACCCGCTTCTCCTCTTGCCCTCAGTCTTTCCTGCTATCAGGGTTTTTCCAGTGAGTCAGCTGTTTGTATCAGGTGGCCGAAGTATCAGAGCTTCAGCATTAGTCCTTACAGTGAATGTTCAGGGTTGATTTCCTTTAGGATTGACTGGTTGGATCTCCTTGCTGTCCTGGGGACTCCCAAGTTTTCTCCGGCACCACAGTTGGAAAGCATTAATTCTTCAGTGCTCAGCCTTCTTTATGGTCCAGCTCTCACATCCATACATGACTGCTGGAAAAACCATAGCTTTCACTATATGGACCTTTGTTGACAGAGTGATAATCTCTGCTTTTTAATACACAGCCTAGGTTTGTCATAGGTTTTTTTCCAAGGAGGAAGTGTGTTTTAATTTTGTGACTGTGACTGCAGTCACCGTCCATATGAAATTTGTCACTGTTTCCACTTTTTCCCCATCTATTTGCCATGAAATGATACGACCAGATACCATGATCTTCATCGTTTGAATGTTGAGTTTTAAGCCAACTTTTTCACTCTCCTCTTTCACTTTCATCAAGAGACTCTTTAGTTCTTCACTTTCTGCCATTAAAGTGATATCATCTGCATATCTGAGATTGTTGCTATTTCTCCCAGCAATCTTGATTCCAGCTTGTGAGTCATCCAGCCCAGCATTTCGTATGATGTACCCATAACTCGTTTAATTTTTGTGAAGCCTTTATGGGGATATGGATACTTTTAGATCTCAAGTATGAGTACCATAGGTATTTCAGAGGAAGACGACAGCATTAGAAGTTCTGAAGCATGAAAGATCTTCATTGGAGGTGTGAACTTTACTATAGGGATTCAAGGGACTTTTTAATATAGATAGTCTCAATAGCCTAATACATGTATTTTCATTTAGAGACTGTTAATTTTTTGGAAATAGTGTCCTTTGCATATAGACTAAAAGCTTTGAAGCTTTTTCTAGTTAAAAAACAATTTTTTTGGGTTTTAATATCTTTGAAGCCTACTGACCCGAGGAAATAACCCTGATTTAATCCATGCTTATAATTCCTTTACTACCATTGTTTTAGTTCAGAGTGTTCCTCCTGCATGATTTCTCTGGAGAAATCTAGCACTTTTCTCCATATATGCTCCTCTCTTAAGAGTTTACCCTTTATATTGTAAGAATGATTATATTATTTGTATTCTTGCTTTAATTTTTAAAGCTGATGGAGAGTTTTAAACAAATTCACCGATAACATAGTTATCAGGACTTCCCTAATGGTGCAGTGGGTAAGACTGCCTGCCAGGGCAGTGAACGTGGGTTCAATCCCTGGTCTGGGAAGATTCAGCCGTGCTGCAGAGCGGTTGAGGCTGTGCACCGCAACTGCGGAAGCCCTGGCTTCTAGAGCCCGTGCTCTGGAACAAGAGAAACCACCACAAGGAGAAGCCCAGAAGCTCTGCAACGAAGAGGTGCCCCCGCTCACCACTAGCGAAAGCCAGAGCAAAGCATGAAGACCCAGCACAGTGGAACCAAAACCACCCATAAACTTGTCACTCATCACTCAGTAACAACTCATGACTAGTCTTATTTTACTTATACTTCTGTCCACTACCCTATCCCAAATTATTTCAAAGCAAATCCCAGAAACATGCAATTTCATCTGTGCATATTTCAGTATATATCTAAAAGATAAAGATTTTAAAAGAGAATTGTAGTTGCATCACCAAATTATTAAGAAAAATGAGTAATTTCTTAATATTATCAATTACCTGCTGTTTGAATACTAGTTTCCACACTTATCTTTGAACAGTTTGTTTGAATCAGGATCCAAATACCACATGGTGATTGGAACCACCCCCTCCATCTTTCTTCCATTTCCTTGCTACTTTCTGTTGAAGAAGTCGGTCTTTGGGCCTGTAAAGATTCCCAGAGTCTATGCTTTGCAGCATGCTTCCCTAACACAGCTTAACACATTCCGTTGTCCTGTTTGTTTCCCCCTGTAATTTAGTTAGTTGGATATAGGGGCTTGATCCAAACTGGCTTATTTTCTTCTTCTTTGGGGGTGGTGTTGGAGGATGAGAATACTTCACAGGTGGTGATGAGGTCTGTCAGAAAAGCACAAAACATCTTTCCTGATGTTAGCTCTTGATGTTAAGTAACTTGGGAACATTCATCCATTAGGGCCGCCCTAAGTTCTTAAAAAATGAGATTGCGATATAATTCACACTTGTCCGTCAGTATCTGTGAAGTGATTGGTTCCAGGACTCCCACACCCACCTTGCCCCTCTATCTCTGGATTCTGAAGTCCTTTATAAAAAATAGTGTTTTTGCATATTCTTCCTATACTTTAAATTACTTCTAAATTACTTACAATACCTAGTACAATGTAAGTAGTTGTAAATACAATGTAAATAGATGCCTGCAGTTGCAAATTTAAGCTTTGATTTTTGGAACTTTCTTTTTTTTTTTTTGGAACTTTCTGAAGTGGTTTTTTTTTTCTGACTATATTCCATGCACAGTTGGTTGAATCTACTATGGATGCAGAACCTGTGGATACAGAAGATTGACTACATTTCTGTGGTTTTTAGTATATGATTATGTTGTGTCCTCATCATCACTCTGTAATCTCAGAACATTTTTATCACGTCCAAATGAACCCAGTTTAGCAGTTAGTCCCTATTAGCAATCAGTCCCAATTCCCCCTTTCCGTTGGCAATCACTAGTTTCTGTCTCTATAGTGATTTTTATATCTCAAGGATTTGCCTATTCTGGACATTGTATATAAAAGAAATCACAATATATAGCTTGTGAACAGATTCTTTCACTTAAGGAAATGTTTTCAAGGTTCAAACGTGTAGCAGATAACAGGACAGTATTTCTCATTATGGCTAAATAACATTCTATTGTATGGGTGTACTACATATTGTCTGTCAGCTGGTGGATATTTGAGTGTTTCTGTTACACATTTTACTAACGTATATGTACAAGTTTTTGTGTGAATGTATGTTTTTCAGTCCTCTTATTATATACCTAGGAATGGAATTGCTAGGTCGTGTTCACCTTTTTTGAGGAACCTGCCAAAATGTTTTCCAGTGTGACTGCCTCATTTTACTTTCCCACCAGCAATGCACGAGGATTCCAGAGCCTCTGTTACTTTTTTTCAGCTTTGAAATATATTTTTCTTATTAAAAAAGCATTTTTTTAAAAAATGCCTTTTAATTTTTTTTTGCAAGTTGTGTTTTCTTTCTCTCCCAGAGTTTAGTTTTTAGATCAATTTTGTTTAGTTGTTTAGACTTTTTCTTGTTTTTTGTTTAGACTTTAGTTTTTAGGGCAATTTTGGCTTTATAGCAAAATCTAGCTGAAAGTACAGTTTCAGCTAGAAAGGGGAGAAGGGAACGACAGAGGATGAGATGGCTGGATGGCATCACCAACTTGATGGACATGAGTTTGGGTGAACTCCAGGAGCTGGTGATGGACAGGGAGGCCTGGTGTGCTACAATTCATGGGGTCGCGAAGAGTCGGACACGCCTGAGCAACTGAACTAACCTGACAGTTTCCATATAACACCTTGCCCATCAAAACCTCCCCTAACATTAGAAGCTCTACTGGTGTGGTACATTTGTTAAAATTGATGAACCCAACATTATCAACTAAAGTCCATAGTTTACATTAGGGTTCACTTTCTGTCCTGTGTATTCTTTGGGATTTGACAGGTATATAATCACATGCATCCATTTTTATGGTAACCAATGATTTTTTCACTGCCCTAAAAATCCCCTATGTGCCACCTATTCCTTCCTCCCTAACCCAAATGAATGGCAAATACTGCTCTTTTTATTGTTGTTTTGTTGTTTGGTTTTGGTTGCACCAACCAGAACCACACTTGGAACTTGCGACTCCCAGTTCCCCAACGAGGGATTGAACCTGTGCCCCCTGCAGTAGAAGTGTGGACCGTCAACCACTGAACTGACAGGGAAATCGCAGCTAGTGCTCTTTCTAACTGTCTTCCATAGTTTTGCTTTTTCCAAAAGATCACATAATCAGAATCATACAGTATGTACTTTTTTCACATGGACTTCTTTGACTTGGTGGTGTGCATTTAAGGTTCCTCCTTAATTGTTTTTTGTGGCCTGATCTTTTTAGTCCTGAATTAATATTTCATTGTACATTTGTACCACAGATTATTGTCTCCTCACCTTATTGAAGGACATCTTTGTTGCTTCCACGTTTTGGCAATTATGAGTAATTGCACATTGACATTTACTCTTTATAGCAAGGAGCTTGATTGCTCCAGTGTATGGTAAGAGTATGTTTAATTTTTTAAGAAACTGCCAAACAGTTTTCCAGAGTGGCTGTACCTGTTTTGTATATCCGCCATCACTGAGGGACAGTTTTTGTTGCTCCATATTTCGTCAGCATTTGATGTCAGTATTTTGAATTTTAGCTATTCTAATAGGTGTGTGGTGATACCTTGTTTTAATTTGAAATTCCCCTAACGACATATGGTGTTAAGCACCTAATTTACCATCTTTGTGTCATCTTTGGTGAGGTATCTGTTCAGAGCTTTTTGCCTTTTTAAAAATTGAATTGTCTGTATCTCCTCCTCTTGACATTCATGGGATGGAATGGTGTTGGGCATTGTTTCCAGTCATTTATGAGTAATTGTTCAGTAAGTGGTAGTCATTACTTATAACACCTATTTATCTTAAAAGATGCTTTAATGACATAATTTAAAGGAACAAGTAATTATAATATCACCTTCCCTTTACTTGTCCTTCCAGTGAAGCTAGCAAAGGCATTGCTTAAATTTATTTTATCTGAAGAAAAAATAGTAGTCTCTAATTGTAAGTAAGATCTGTGGTGTTTCCAATACCTAGTTATAAGAATCATGATACAGATTCTCACAGTCGTTCGCTGGTCATTGTGATTCAGTAGTCTGGAGGTGGAATCTGTGTTTTTAAAATGTATAGCTGGTGATTCTGATACTCAGCCAGATCTGGGAACCTGCATGATAAAAGTCACTTAAGGATTTTGGTAGAATCCAGTTCTTTAAACACTTTCCCTGTAAGATTGTCATCCCTGTAAGATTGTCATTGGTTCTACTGATAGGTTAAGCGAGCAATATATCACCCCTTCTCTGCACTCACAGTGACTTGCACTCACAGTGACTTGCACTGTGTATGTTTACATTGTTGTGCTTTTCTTTTTTTTGTTTGTTTTCGCTTCCTGCTTTCCAGTACATTGAAACTACTTGTTAACAAGAACTTACTGGATTTTGAGTATGCTGCAAATTTTTGTTGGATTCATTTGAAACCCTGGTGTTTGATTACATAGATGAAAGCAGTATGTATCCATAAAAAGAACTGTTTAAGAATAACTCCTGTTAATGTTTATTTATTTATTTGGCTGCACCAAGTCTTAGTTGTGGGTTGTGGGGTGCAAACTCTTACTTTCAGCATGTGGAGTCTCGTTCCCTGACAGAGATAGAACTTGAGCTCTCTGCATTGGGAGGAGGGAGTCTTAGCCACAGGACCACCAGGAAGTCCCACACCTGTTAACATTTAAAGAGTGTTTTCTGTACATTGGAAATCATTCTAATTTTTACACCCTCCCTAAATCATAGGTAACAAATATTTCTGTTTTAGAAGGAAAAATGGGCAAGAGTTTAAATGACTTGTTCAACATAAAACAGTAAACAGGTAATGAATCCAGGTGCTGCTGCGTTGCTTTTGGCCAGTACGTTTGCCATCTTAAGGTAATTCTGGGACTACCTCAGTGGTAAAGAATTGTAAACAAATGACTAAATGAATAGGCTCAGTGTCAGAAGATTTAAAAGGCTGTATGTAACTGAGCAACTATAAATGTGTAGTGATATTTTGGATCATCTTTGGATAGACTTTGTAAAAGTTTTTAAAACGTTCCGGATTCTTTTTTTTTTTGAATAGTTAATACATGCTGCTGCTGCTAAGTCGTTTCAGTTGTGTCCGACTCTGTGCAACCCCATAGAAGGCAGCCCACCAGGCTCCCCTGTCCCTGGGATTCTCCAGGCAAGAACACTGGAGTGGGTTGCCATTTCCTTCTCCAATGCATGAAAGTGAAAAGTGAAAGTGAAGTTGCTCAGTTGTGTCCAACTCTTATTGACCCCATGGACTGCAGCCCACCAGGCTCCTCCGTCCATGGGATTTTCCAGGCAAGAGTACTGGGGTGGGGTGCCATTGCCTTCTCCAAGTTAATACATGGTTCTGAATTAAATTTTGTGCATACCATGAGCCTGTCCACCCTTAGTTCTGCATTAGTAACCACTTTCATTAGAACTAGAGGTATGCTTCCAGTGTGTTTTTTCTTTTAAAAAATATTTTTATTTATTTACTTATTTCTGGCTGGGCTGGGTCTTTGTTGCTGTGAGAGCTTTCTCTGGTTGTGGTGAGTGGGGGCCACGCTTCTCATTGCAGTGCCTTCTCTTGTTGCAGAGCACAGGTTCTAGGCATGTGGGCTTCAGTAGTTGCTGCTCCTGGTCTCAGTAGTTGCAGCTTGTGGGCTCTGGACGGTGGACTCAGTCGTTGTGTTGAAAAGGCTTAGTTGCTCCACAGCATGTGGAATCTTCCTAGATCAGGAATCAAACTCATGTCTCCTGCATTGGCAGGCGAATTCTTAACCACTAGCCTGCTGGGGAAGTCCTGCTTCCAGTTTCTGTGTCAGATAGATGTAAACAAATAGGTATACTGATTTTCTTCTCTTTCTGCATTTTCATTTAACGTTTCCTGGAATTTGAAGTCTGTTAGTGGAGAACATTCTCGATTTTTTTTTTTTGTTTGTGTAATAGTAGCTGCATAGTAGTCTACTTCGTGTACGTGCCATAGTTGATTTAACTACCCCACTATTGTTGAATGGTTGTGTTGAAGTTTCAGAAAACATTTGTATCTGGTTATTGTGGGGGGTTTTTTTGTATTCATTTATTTATTTGTCTGTGCTGAGTCTTAGTTGGGTTGTGTGGAATCTAGTTCCCCGACTAAAGATTGAGCCTCAGGCCACCAGGGAAGTCCTTGCACTGTGTTCTTAAATGTGTGAGCAACCAGCCTTCTGCCTCAAAATAAACTCTATTATATTGCTTTTTTGTTTTGTAATATTTAAACTAAATTTTGTATGCTGCTTTGTTGTTTCATGGCTTGCATTTAAGTCTGAATTTTAAGTTAGGTATCACAAATGTTTTAGCTTTGAAAGCCATTAATTAA
Organism: Oreotragus oreotragus; assembly: GCA_006410675.1. Classification (NCBI taxonomy): domain Eukaryota; kingdom Metazoa; phylum Chordata; class Mammalia; order Artiodactyla; family Bovidae; genus Oreotragus; species Oreotragus oreotragus. The sequence continues at coordinate 82,581 of SJYX01006600.1, read as the reverse complement.
CCAGTTCTATTTAAGCTGTAAGTCTGCTACTGAAGTCCTGAGGAAATAAGGAGTGAGAAAGACAAAACAAAGAAAAAGAAATAGGAAAAAAGGGGGTGGGTGGATGAGAAGAGGAATAAACACAGTGAGAGAGAAACAATGGATGAGTGTGATAATATGCCACCAACAATTGTCTCAGACAATAAAACTATTTCAGAGTGGCCTAAATTAACCTTTGTTGGTTTTTTCCCCAGAGTTTTAAAAAGAAGACCAGACTTTCATAAGCTTATTTTGAAAAAGAAAGGGTGGGGTGCAGTTGAGATTCTAAAAAGTATTTAATTACACATCTTTATACTTTACATACATCAGCGTATACCCTGGTCATTTTGCTCTTAATGTTTACTGTAAGTTGTAATTCTAAAAATGCTCCCCTCCCTCTTTAAGGTTGATTGTAAATTTTTTGAAAGGAGGGCTCTATCTTTTTTTAGAAAACTCATGTATTCCTGATGTGACAGTAGAGGGTCTGGCACATAATGGTGATAGTGGTTGTGGTTTCATTGCTAAGTTGTGTCTAACTCTTGCAGCGCCATGGACTATACCCCATCAGGCTCCTCTGTTCATGGGATTTCCCAGGCAAGAATACTGGATCCAAGGGGGTTGCCATTTCCTTCTCCAGGAGATCTTCCAGACCCAGGGATTGAACCTGTATCTTCTGCATTGCAGAGGGATTCTTTACCACTGAGCCACCAGGGAAGCCTCATAATAGGTGTTTGCTAAATATTTGTTAAGTGAGTGAAATTGCTGAGGACATTCCACTTAAGTTGTGAGAAACTGAATTGTAATTTTTGTAGTACGTAATAGGGAAAAAAGCCCACCAGATAGAGATAACACCAGTAGTAAATAACTACTCTTCCCTTATCTCCTCATTTGATATTGGAATGAAACCAAACTTTGTTTTTTATTATAAGGTATAAGTTCTGTCTCCCCCTTGTGGGAAATAGAGTGTAAGAGAGATCACAATTTCAGTTAAAATGAATCTGTGCTTGGGATTAATGCATGGGAGTGGGGGTTACTATTTTCTCTCAAAAATAGTGAATGATTTTTATGAAGAATGTTTAATGCCTAGACAGTGCTTATGATAAGCTGAAAAGCAGAGATCCATGTTACATGTGAAATCAGCTATGTTAAAAAATACATTGAACAACGCACTACAAATGTTTTAAAATAAACTGATTTTTGGGTCGTAGGATTATTGGCAACTTTTCTGTTTTCCTTATTTTAAAAAAAGGCCCAGCAAACATTGTAAGATAGGTATTTTCTTTTATTGAAACAAATATTTCAGAAATGAATTGTTTCTTTATGCATATGTATAAAGAGAGGAGAGGAAGAGAGGGAGACACAGATACTGTTGAAGGATACTTTATCATCAAACAGCAAGTTGAACTAGGTACTTATAATGAGTTATCTTTTCCCCATTTTCTTTTTTGATTGATTTCTTTAAAAGCTTAACAAATACTATTGTTTATTCATTAAGACCTTATTTTATGATGTTTTGAATTTTTGTTTTGTGGTTGGACTTAGTTGCTTTTATTTATTTTGTAAATTTTTTACATTAGTTTTTAATTCTTGCTGCTACTGCTAAGTCACTTCAGTCGTGTCCGACTCTGTGTGACCCCATAGACGGCAGCCCACCAGGCTCCCCCGTCCCTGGGATTCTCCAGGCAGGAACACTGGAGTGGGTTGCCATTTCCTTCTCCAATGCATGAAAGTGAAAAGTGAAAGGGAAGCCGCTCGGTCGTGTCCGACTCTTAGTTGTTAAAGTAATATATGAAAGTAAGGCTACAGAAATGTCAAATATAGTGATTCTTTTGATAATCTTAGTTTTCTGGGAACAACACTGCTTTGGGGTGTATGTCTTTTCAGAACTTTTTCTCTACAGTAGTCCCCTTTTATCAGCAAAAGGTATATTCCAAGACCCCCCATGGATGCCAGAGTCCATGGATGAAGGACCTAACCCTGTATATGCTGTGAGGGCTTATACACTTCTCACGTCTCCTTTTACCGTATTTCAATATAGATAATAAAGTTAGGTAAATCATTAACTTTTATGTTATTATGACCATACAAATAATAAGTCAAGTATAATTTATGTATAATTTGTGGGTCCAAAAGTGTACTATGAGTCCTGTTTCTTTTCTGTAAAGTTTTTGTTTTTCTTGGAGTTACTTGCCCCGCCCCCGCCACCTGCTTTTTTAAAATTTGCTTAGTTTCCTGTGTACCTATTGCTATTTTTCTAAAAGCTTTTGCTAATCTGTCAGGGTTTTCAGACTCCAGCACATCACATTGTCTGTTAGTTCTGCCTCTTTTTTGTGGAGGAATTGGAGTGGGGAGAACTTACTTCAGAACTGTCCTTCTCCTTGCTCTGATTTAGACTTTTGTTTTTAGTTACTATTCTGAAACTTCTGCCCTCTTCATGAAGGGGGATCCCCTGTACCACCACCACCCTTCCCACTACTCCCCCGTACTGTTTTATATTGGTTCCCTTTCTGCCTCCTGTGTGGCTTATTGAGTCTTTTATTTGTTTAAAATATGTTATCTGGTTGGTTTTTGAGAAAAGTTGCACAGGAGGTAAATTTTAGGGACTTGTATCTTTTTAAAGAAAAAATAATCTGTTTTATTTTGATTGGTAGTTTCCATCAACATTTCAAAGACATTTCTCTTGTCTTTGAATTTTCAGTATAGCTTTTGAAGAGTCTGATGCTGTTCAGATTCTGGTTTTTTGTTTGCTTGTTTTTTTTTTTTTTTTTTTTTTTTTTGAAAGCATTCATTTGCTTGGTTGCTCCAGGTCTTGGTTGTGGCAGGCAGAATCTCCGATCTCCACTGTGGCATGAATGATGTTTCGGTTGGGGCATGTGGAATCTTCGGTGGCATCGCATGGGACCTAGTTTCCTGGCCAGGGATGGAGCCTGGACCCTGTGCATTAGGAGTGTGGAGCTCAAGCCACTGAACCACCAGAGAAGTCTCTGTTCAGGTTCTTGATCCTTTTTTTTCTTGTATGTGTTATTTGAATTTTTCTAGGTATCTTTTGTTTGTACGGGTGGTGATAAATTTTATGAAGATGCATACCGTGTCAGGCATTGAGAGAATTCTTTTTGTCCATAGTCCAGTATTTCTCATGGGCGTTTAGGTAGTACTATTTTTGTGTTGAGCTGTATTGAGTTGTGAGGGGTTGAGCACTGTGGCTCCCAGGAACTAAGATGCCAAAATAACTCACTAGTTTTGAGGACAACTAGAAATGTCCCCAGATGTTTCCAAACACCCCCTTTAGGGGAGGTAGTACTAATCTTTTTGAGAAGGGTTATCGCAGTCCAGTCCTTAGGATGGTTTTTTTTTTGTTCAATTAATGATGGACGTACTGATTTAAAGTTTTTCTTCTGTTTTCCTGAATTTTTCATTTTGGCTTTTTTTCTGAGATATTTTCCTCAACTAATATGTTTCAATCCTATTATCTTGAAATTGGAAAGGCATTTTCTTATTTTTGGCTGTGCTGGATCTTCATTGTTGCACAGACTTTCTCTCGTTGTTGTGTGAGAATTTTTCATAACGATGACTTCTTGTTGCAGAGTACGAACTCCAGAGTGTGCGGGCACAGTAGTTGTGGCTTATGGGCTCTAGGAAGCAGTCTCAATGGTTGTGGCCCGTGGGCCTCGTTGCCCTGTGGCATCATGTGGAATTTTCTCAAGCCAGGGATTGAATGTGTCCCCTACATTGACAGGAGGATTCTTATCCATCGGATCACCAGGGAAGTCCTGGCCCTTTTCTTAAAATTCATTTTCATTTCCATTTTTCCCCAGAATGGCCTTCCTAATACTGGTTTTTAAAAGTCATTGACTGTAATTTTAATCTTTGGCCTTTCCATAAATTTGTTTTCTTAAATCTTTGTAATGGGTCTCTCCGTTGTTATTCTCTGAGTTATTCAGATAACTTCCTATATAGACTGCTGTCAGTCTCAAATGTCCCATCATTGTCATTTTTTCAGATTTCATCTATATGGCAATAATTTGCTGTTCTTGTAAGGAGATCAACCCTGTGATTTCTTAGGAATTTAAATCTTTGTAATGGGTCTCTCCGTTGTTATTCTCTGAGTTATTCAGATAACTTCCTATATAGACTGCTGTCAGTCTCAAATGTCCCATCATTGTCATTTTTTCAGATTTCATCTATATGGCAATAATTTGCTGTTCTTGTAAGGAGATCAACCCTGTGATTTCTTAGGAAAGAATGATGCTGAAGCTCCAGTACTTTGGCCACCTCATGCGAAGAGTTGACTCATTGGAAAAGACTCTGATGCTGGGAGGGATTGGGGGCAGGAGGAGAAGGGGACGACCGAGGATCAGATGGCTGGAAGGCATCAGGGACTCAATGGACGTGAGTCTGAGTGAACTCCGGGAGATGGTGATGGATAGGGAGGCCTGGCGTGCTGCGATTCATGGCGTCGCAAAGAGTCGGACACGACTGAGCGACTGAACTGAACTGTGTTGCATTTTGTTTGGAGCCTGTCTGCAGGATAGTATTCTATCTCTGCTGAACTTTTTGGACTCTAGTTTTCTTCAAGTCTTCTTGTTCTTTCCAGAATCTTTCTTATTTCTTATGTCTTCTGTTATGGTCATCCCTAGATTCCTTTTTTTCGCTGTGCTGAATCTTAGTTGCAGTGCGCAAGCTTCTCTTTAGTTGCGTTGCACACAGACTTAGTTGCTCCATGATATGTGGCATCTTATTTCCCGTAAAAGGGATTTAATCCACATCTCCTGCATTAGAAGGCAGATTCTTAAACCTAGACCGCCAGAAAAGTCTCTCTCCCTGGAGTCTTAGCATCTTCCAGTTTACCAGCCCTAAATAACCTTTAGGTACTTGACCGTTCTTTAGTTACTCCTGTAGCCGTGCTGTATCTTTCTGGTCGTAGTGCCCTTGTGTTCTTTGCTGCTGTTGTCATTGTTTCTGGTGTTCGTAAATACTAGTTTTTCTAAGCTTGGTGTGTGTTTTTTTTAAGTCCCCTTCTCTAAGTCAGTATCTCAAGCCTTTAGTGTCTGTTGTGTTATCTGATATAAACAAATATATGACACCTGGTATAAATTTATTTACATCAGTCTCTAAAGAAATTTTTTTTCTTTTAAAATAACTATGTTATTTATTGCTGCCCTTTAATATATGGGCTTCCCTTGTGGCTCAACTGGTAATGAGTCCACCTGCAATGCGGAAGACCTGGGTTCGATCCCTGGGTTGGGAAGATCCCCTGGAGAAGGGAAAGGCTGCTGCTGCTGCTGCCGCTGCCAAGTTGCTTCAGTCGTGTCCGACTCTGTGTGACCCCATAGACAGTAGCCCGCCAGGCTCTGCCATCCCTGGGGTTCTCCAGGCAAGAACACTGGAGTGGGTTGCCATTTCCTTCTCCAGTGCATGAAAGTGAAAAGTGAAAGTGAAGTCACTCAGTCGTCCCTGACTCTTAGCAACCGCATGGACTGGAGCCCACGAGGCTCCTCCGTCCATGGGATCTTCCAGGCGAGAGCCCTGGAGTGGGGTGCCATTACCTTCTCCGGAAGGGAAAGGCTACCCCCTCCAATATTCTGGCCTGGAGAATTCCATGGGCTGTATGGTCCATGGGGACATGAAGAGTTGGACACAACTGAGCAACTTTTGCTTTAATACATATTCAAATAACTGACGTCCCCCCCAGTTTTTTATTGTGGTAAAGTATACAACGTCACTTGGCCTACAAAGGTCCGTATAGTCAAAGCTATGGTTTTTCCAGTAGTCATGTATGAATGTAGCAGCAGCAGGAGTTGGACCATAAAGAAGGCTGAGCACCAAAGAACTGATGCTCTCAAACTGTGGTGCTACAGAAGGTTCTTGAGAGTCCCTTGAACAGCATGGAGATCAAACCAGTCCATCCTAATGGAAATCCACCCTGAATATTCGCTGGAAGGACTGATGCTGAAGCTGAAGCTCTGATACTTTGGCCACCTGTTGCAAAGAACCAGCTCGTTGGAAAAGACCCTGATGTTGGGAAGGATCTGAGGGCAAGAGGAGAAGGGGTGACAGATGAGAAGATGTTTGGATGGCGTCACTGACACAATGTACATGATTTTGAGCAAACTCAGGGAGATAGCGAAAGACAGGGAAGCCTGTTGTGCTGCAGTTCATGGGGTTTGCAAAGAGTCGGACATGGCTTAGTGACTGGACAACACAACAGAAACACAACAGTTTACTGTCTCCGTCATTTTAAGTACATCAGTGATATTAAGTACATTCATATTGTGCTACCGTCACCATAGTTCATCCCTAGAATCCTTTTCATCCTGTAAAACTGAAATCCTATACTGTTAAGTGGTAACTATTCATTCCTCTGTCCCCCTACTCCTGGCAGCCATCATTCTATTTTCTGTCTCTATAAATTTAATTATTCTAGGTACATCATATAAGTGGAATACATCAGTATTTGTCTTTTTCTGACTGGTTTATTTCACTCACTGTTAGGTCCTCAAGGTTCATCCATATTGTAACTTGTGTCAAAATTTCCTCCGTTTTTAAGGGTGAATAGTATTCTATTATATACATTACCACATTACCACAATTTGCTTATCCGTTTGTCAGCTGGTGGAAATTTGGGTTGCTTCCACTTTGTAGCTGTTGTGATAACACTGCTAAAACATGGGTGTACAGATATCTCTTCAAGACTTTGCTTTCCCATCTATGGATATAACTGACTTTTACTTAATAATAAAACTGGTACATTCAGTACCTAAAGGTTATAGACTGGTATGATGCTTTTTTCAAACTCTGTTTAAGGCATTCATTTCTTTTTACTGATCCTTCTGATTCTTTTTGCTGAGCACTTTTTAAGTTATAAGAATGCATGAAATTTTGGTATACAGTACATGAAATCACATGACTCTGTTTTAAGGCAGTAGTGCTCAGAATTCAGAATTTGAATCTGACTTATATTTTAATTTCAATAGAAATGAGCAAGGCACCTAGCTACTCTCCATAAATCTTCAACCCTACTGTCTCCTACTACGACTAACCAGTTGTTTTTACCTCTTAACAGAGAGCGTAGAAAACTTATAAAGTTCCTCCTCCTCAATCTACAAATTGTACTGTGCACATATTTCCTTTCTCTTAGGCTACTCTTAATGGGAAACATTTCTTATAAGGCTTAGCTGTACTGACTGTTCATTTATTTGTTTATTTTTGGGGTGTTGACCTTACTCAGTAGATGTGTGTGAGGCACTGAGGAGCCTGGCAGGCTACAGTCCATGGGGTTGTAAAGAGTTGGAGATGACTGACTGACTAAGCACAGATATCTTTTATTGTACCACTGTAACTTCCTTGTTCTTTTAGTGTATTGTTATTGTTACTTTTTTAGTGGTTCTGGGCTTATCATTACCATTTTATCTAGTTGGAATGCTAGTTCAGTTACAAGAGCATATAAAGACTTTCTTCCTATAGAGCTCCATTCCCTTTCCCCTCCATTGTGTTGTCAATTATCCTACATCTTTATCCATTGTATAGTCATAAACCATCCTTCTAATTATCACTTGATGTTTTTGTCTTTTAAGTTAAATAAGAAAAAAGGAGTTACTTATGAAGTTACTTGTACTGGTGCTTTGTATTTTCATAATGGATTTGAATTACTATTTAGTATCATTTTATTTCAGCTAAAGTATTCAGCTTAGTATTTGCTTTTAGGGCAAGTCTGCTGGTAACAGCTTATTCAGTTTTTATTGATTAGGAATGCCTTCTGTGATTCTAAGGGAAGTCTTGTTGGATATAAAATTACTGATTGACTTTTTTCCACACCACTTTGAATATATCGTGCCACTGTCTCTGTGATTTCTGATAAATTAGCTGTTAGTCTTGGGAGTAGCCTTTATTTGTGATAAATTGCTTTTTTCTCTTTCAACAGTTTGTACGTGTTGGTGTGGATCTCTTTTGAGTTTATCCTGTTTGAAACTTTTTGAGCCTCTTGAATGTGTATTTTTTTTTCTGAATTTGAGAAATTTTTGGCCTTAATTTCTTCAAATACTCTGTCCTTTTGTTTGTCTCCTGTCTATTATTTGTAGGTCGGTATTCTTAATGGTGTCTCAGGTTTCTGAGTCTCTGATCTGTGGTTTTTTGGTTTTTTTTTTTTTCTTTTCCATTCTGTTTCTCAGATTGATGTCGGTTGACCTGTTCGCAAGTTCGCTGGTTTCTTTCTTCTGCCAGCTCATATCTACTATTGAGCTGCTGTGTCGACTTTTTCATTTTATTATATATTACTCAAGCCTGTAATTTCTATTTGATCTTTTCTAGAAAATATTTTTTGTATATTGTCAGTTTGGTTGAGACATTGTTCTCATACTCTCCAAAAATATGTTGTTTTAACATATTTAAAATAAATGATTTAAAGTCTTACTCTAGTTAAGTTCAATGTCTGGGCTTCCTCAGGAATACTGTATATTGCCACGTGTGCCCCCGCCCCCCCTATTTTGTGTGTGTGTGTGTGTAATATACTTTCTTGTTTCTTTGCATGCTTTTAATAAAATTTTTGTCAAAACTGGACATTTTAAATAATGTGGCAGCTGTAGAAATCATATTCTCTCCCCGTGATTGATTATTTATGTGTGTATGTGAGTGACATACACTTTTTGGTATTAATACTATAAAGTCTGTTCTATGTGGTCACTAAAGTGTCTGCACAATTTGCTTAGTGGTTAAAGTAATGAACAGGCGTAGGTTCCTTGGATGCCTGAATGATGTAAATCTTCTAGTCTTTGCTAAAGGCCTCAATGTGTATGCTGAGACATGCCTTCAACACTCAGCTAAGCAATTTATAAGTTTGTTTTTTCTTGCTTCTACAGAGCCTAAGTGTTCGCCAGCGGTGAGCGTTTAGGGCTTTCACAGCTCTTTCCTGAGAATGTGCACAGGTTATGTGTGACTGTGGCCTTCTAGAGTCCCAAGAATATGCTGGAGCTTTCCAAAGCCCCCGTGGACATCTCATTCCCCAGCTTTTTGATCATGCTGTTGTTTGCCTCAAAAATTGTCCATAATCTCAGCTGCAGTGTTTGACTGTTGCCTTTGATTGATTGTTTTTGATCAGAAAGAAGGCTCTTTACTCTGGATGAGCTCCGAGTCAGGTCACATAAAGACAGCTTTGATAGTAGAGTCTTCTAGGAACTACCAGACATGTCAAATAATTAGAGTTCTCTGAGAGTAGGACTTTGAAGAAGCTCCAGTTCTGTTCTGCTGCTTCTAGTGTTTGTTGATATTCACTATGATTGCAGGTTTTCACAAAACTGTGAAGGGGTTAGAATGGAAAGAGCCACAAAGGTTGCTCTTCTTACCAAGATTCAGCCATACTGCTGAATAAACACTCCCCAGATGGCTTCAATTTTTTGTAATTTTCGTAGTTTGAAAAAGATCATTCTTCCAGCTTTTGCCACTATTCTCACTGCTTTTATGAAGAAGATATGTCTTTACTTGGTAATTCTTGCTGATGGGAATATCAACTGCATTTAAGAATGTGTGGATTCCATCTCCACTTCAGAGGACTCAAGGAACCTGAGGATTGAGAACTTTCAGGTTAATCAGTCCATGTCTCGTATCATTTTTTTTTTTCATATCATTTTTTCAGGGTTCCAACTTGTGCTTGTTTCGTATGCAGGCCTTAACCTTGGCATAGCAGACACAGACTTGAACGTTCTTTGAAGCCCTGCTCCTTTTACAGTAAGTCGTGGCCCGTAGCCTTTTGTAGAGATTTATGCTACCAAAGAACCTTCTGGCTTTTTGACATTTAGTTTTTAATTCCCTATTACTCATTTTTGCCTCCTGCTATGTTTTTCTGAAGAGTCAGTGCCTTTAGCGACAACAACCCATTTTCATGGTCTTGATAATTACTGTTTTCTGTTTCTCAAATATCTGATACATTGCACTTTCTAAGTTCAGGGATTGGCAAACTATGACTTGCAGGCCAAACCCACTCTGGGGCCTGCCTATTTTTGTCATGCCCTATTTTTAAAGAGTAGTAAAACAGGAACAACAAAGAAGAATATGAAATACTATCCAGTTCTATTAAAAAAAAAGTCTGCCAACATCTGCATTCTCTCCACAGGAGAATACCCAGTTTACCAACAGTTGAAGCTCCTGGGAGGGAGCTTTGCACTGCCACTTTCTGCTAGGGTTCTGCATACTCGTTGCCAGTGACAGTGTCCTTTGCCAGCTGGGTGGCTATGTGCATTGTGACCCAACTCCAAGGCTTTATTATTAGCCTATTTTCTTCTGTCATTCTCCTCACCAGTGGCTGCAAGTTGGGTTCCTGGGTATGTTACCTATGATTAACATACAGAAGTTTATTAAGGAATGTTCTTAGGATCAACATCTGTAGAAGGAATGGAAAGGAAGCAGAAAGGATAAATTGTGCTGAATTGTATTACCAACAAAAGTCACTGTTGCCCCCTTGAGAAACTCTGAAGCTGAGATAACCTGCTGAGTTGTCCAAAATTGTGACAAGGTGCTGGGCCCTTAAACCCTTGTTTTGATTAGCTGCTCCATGAAGGCTTCTCAGGCATGCAGCTGTCTTTAGCTAAGGCACTTCCTGAAAAGACCTGACAGGTGAAGGCTGTTTTCCAGCAGCTGGACAAGAAATCCTTCACTTCTGAAAGGAGATCTGCATAGCACTTCAGTATCTGTTACATATAGCTTCATGTGAGTTCTTCTGATTATAATTTTTCTATAAAATGTTTTAATATTGTTATTTTCATTAATTTTTTATGAGAGAGCTGTAAGATATAATTTAAGAACTATATACGTTTAATTCATAATAAGATGGACAATTTTTCCTAAGGCATTTTTGAAAAACTGAACTAGTTTACTTTTGATTTGTATAATTAGTTACCATTTTAATAACTAGAATGTCATTATAGAATCCTGAAATGCTAATATTGGAAATTGAAATTTACAACTAGCAAGTCTTAGTTCAGTTCAGTCACTCAGTCGTGTCTGACTCTGCAACTCCATGGGCTGCAGGACACCAGGCCTCCGTGTCCATCACCAGCTCCCAGAGTTTACTCAAACTCATGTCCGTTGAGTCGTGATGCCATTGAACCATCTCATCCTCTGTTGTCCCGTCTCCTCCTGCCTTCAGTCTTGCCCAGCATCAGGGTCTTGTCAGATGAGTCAGCTCTTTGCATCAGGTGACCAGAGTATTGAAGTTTCAGCTTTAGCATCAGTCCTTCCAGTGAATATTCAGGACTGATTTCTTTTAGGATGGACTGGTTGGATCCCCTTGCAGTCCAAGGGACTCTCAAGAGTCTTCTCCAACACCACAGTTCAAAAGCATCAATTCTTCAGCACTCAGCTTTCTTTATAGTCCAACTTGCGCACCCATATGTGACTACTGGAAAAACCATAGCTTTGACTAAATGGACCTTTGTTGGCAAAGTAATATCTCTGCTTTTTAATACGCTGTCTAGATTGGTCATAAGTTTTCCAAGGAGCAAGTGTCTTTTAATTTCATATCTGCAAGTCACCATCTGCAGTGATTTTGAAGCCCAAGAAAATAAAGTCTGTCACTGTTTCCATTGTCTCCCCATCTATTTGCCATGAAGTGATGGGACCAGATGCCATGTTCTTCATTTTCTGAATGTTGAGCTTTAAGCCAACTTTTTCACTCTCCTCTTTCACTTCCATCAAGAGGCAGGTTCTTCTTCACTTTCTGCCATAAGGGTGATGTCATCTGCATATCTGAAGTTATTGACATTTCTCTCAGCAATCTTGATTCCAGCTTGTGCTTCTTTCAGCCCAGCATTTCNTGTCTAGATTGGTCATAAGTTTTCCAAGGAGCAAGTGTCTTTTAATTTCATATCTGCAAGTCACCATCTGCAGTGATTTTGAAGCCCAAGAAAATAAAGTCTGTCACTGTTTCCATTGTCTCCCCATCTATTTGCCATGAAGTGATGGGACCAGATGCCATGTTCTTCATTTTCTGAATGTTGAGCTTTAAGCCAACTTTTTCACTCTCCTCTTTCACTTCCATCAAGAGGCTCTTTAGTTCTTCTTCACTTTCTGCCATAAGGGTGATGTCATCTGCATATCTGAAGTTATTGACATTTCTCTCAGCAATCTTGATTCCAGCTTGTGCTTCTTTCAGCCCAGCATTTCGCGTGATGTATTCTGCATGTAAGTTAAATAAGCAAGGTGACAATATACAGCCTTGACGTACTCCTTTCCCAATTTGGAACCAGTCTGTTGTTCCATGTTCAGTTATAACTGTTGCTTCTTGACCTGCATACAGATTTCTCAAGAGGCAGGACAGGTGGTCTGGTATTCCCATCTCTTTTAGAATTTTCCAGTTTGTTGTGATCACACAGTCAAAGGCTTTGGCATAGTCAGTAAGCAGAAATAGATGTTTTTCTGGAACTCTTGCTTTTTTGATGATCCAACGGATGTTGGCAGTTTGATCTGTGGATCCTCTGCCTTTTCTAAAACCAGCTTGAACATGTGGAAGTTCACGGTTCACATATTGCTGAAGCCTGGCTTGAGAACTTTGAGCATGAGTTTACTAGCGTGTGAGATAAGTACAATTATGTGGTAGTTTTGAGCATTCTTTGGCATTGCCTTTCTTTGGAATTGGAATGGAAACTGACCTTTTCCAGTCCTGTGGCCACTACTGAGTTTTCCAAATTTGCTGGCATATTGAGTGCAGCACTTTCACAGCATCATCTTGTAGGATTTGAAATAGCTCAACTGGAATTCCATCACCTCCACTAGCTTTGTTCATAGTGATGCTTCCTAAGGCCCACTTGACTTGGCCTTCCAGGATGTCTGGCTCTAGGTGAGTGATCACACCATCGTGATTATCTAGGTTGTAAAGATCTTTTTTGTATAGTTCTTCTGTGTATTCTTGCCACCTCTTGTTAATATCTTCTGCTTCTGTCCATACCATTTCTGTCTTAAGAAAATATCTAATTCTGCCCTCTCATTTGACAGATGAGGAAGCTGGGAATAAGGGAGCCTAAGGCATTTTGAAGCTAGTTAGTGACAACTAAGGATTAGAACGTAAGTCTCCAAACTCCTAGACTAGTATCCTTTTATCAGTACTCCTTACCTTGATTAGTTTCTTATAGTAATTTCTAAGAAGAGACTATCAGGATTCTGAAACTGAGCAAGACGTTTTCATAGCCTTTAAAAGTCATTTTGTTGCTCCTGGGAATAATGGTAAATAGTATATAAATGCTTCAGTGACAACAGCATTAATAATAAAGTCAGCTTTTGAAGTATATAGTTTTCATCAGTCCTGTATTCACTTTGGACAAATGAATCTGATTTATTTTTAAATTTTCTGGAAGATGATCCCACAGTTAGGTTTGGAAACTTCTTCATGATGGCTGTGGGTTACCAGATAGTGGAAATTGTTCACTTGATTTGCTGCTAGAATCATATAGTGGACATATGATTACCAAATGAGGTCTGAAAGTTCTATAGAATTTTAAAATTTACCAATTTTATTTTCTGTGATAGACTGTCCTAAACATGTTTTGGATCATCTGACTCACAATTAAATGCTTTTCAAATGGAAAGCTTTTTAATATGCTGTCTCTGCTTTTTAATATGCTGTCTAGTTGGTCCATTTGTATTTCTTTTTGGTGGTGCCAGGTGTTCCTGTTTTGATTGTTAGGTGGTACTATTAAGGAAAAGAATAGAAGTACCAGTCTTACTGAGTAAGATACCTTTGAGTTTTTAGTAGAGACCAAATGCTTTTTTAGCATGTTGAATTAATGTTTTATTATAATGTGAAATTGAGAAAATTTTACATGCCTTATTATCATGAGACATTTAGTACAAGCATTACAATCTAAAAGGAGGCCTATAGTAATGCATGCCATTTTTGTGTTATGAGCAGATATTTATTCAACAAAACCATGCCATTTATTTTTAAGTGTTTGTGTTCAGTTGAATTTTGTTAGATGCTTTGTATTTAGTTTTTGGTTTATTTGGCTTTATATTTATGTAAGATTTGTATGTGTAAAGAGTTTACCTAAATATTTATGTTTATAAACTCTATTCCAATAAAACTTATTTTGAAAGGTTTGTTTGTGTAGGTTTAAATAACAGTAGAATTATAATTTTTACAAACTGAAGAAACTTTTTTCCTTTTTTAAGAAGTCTGTATATTGCTGTAGTTTGAGAATCTCTCTTCAGAGTTGTAAGTTAAAGAGGTTGATGTTAGATTACTTAAAAGTACCTACTTAAACTTTATGAACATTTTAATGAAGTTGCAGTCGTAGTGTGTGTGTGCACACGCGCAAGCAAGGAAGAAGGGAGATTATGTGTAGAAGAAAAATATTATCAGTTATAATGATAGGAATTAGATTTCTTGTGAATAAAGTGTTTGATACAGTCAACTCATGGGAGGAAATTTTGATCACTTCAATCTTCAAAGATTCACTTTGCTTTTCATGTTGTATTGAATTCCTTTGAATGCATTGATTAACTTAAAAAAAAAAGTTCCATAGTGAGTCTTGTAATGAAAGACCGCCTAATTTATTTTGTAAGTTGCAGTTTTGACAGATTGCTGTTTTGTATAAGTATTTGTGATGGACTAGTTGTGATCTACCTGGTGAGATCTAGTCAATATAAATCTGTTAGTAGATAAATACTTGTTTTGGGGTCAGACACAACTTGTAGTTCACTCACATTATTATATAATCAGTTCAGTTGAGTCACTCAGTTGTGTCCGACTCTGCAACCCCGTGAAT
>SJYX01006600.1:39269-65316 GCA_006410675.1 Oreotragus oreotragus | reverse complement strand
AAAGTAATGTCTCTGCTTTTTAATATGCTGTCTAGTTGGTCATAACTTTTCTTCCAAGGAGTAAGCGTCTTTTAATTTCATGGCTGCAGTCACCACCTGCAGTGATTTTGGAGCCCCCAAAAATAAAGTCTAACACTGCTTCCACTGTTTTCCCATCTATTTGCCATGAAGTGATGGGATCGGATGCCATGGTCTTAGTTTTCTGAATGTTGACCTTTAAGTCAGCTTTTTCACTCTCGTGTTTCACTTTCATCAAGAGGCTCTTTAGTTCTTCTTCACTTTCTACCATTAAGGGTGGTGTCATCAGCATATCTGAGGTTATTGATATTTCTCCCAGTAATCTTGATTCCAGCTTGTGTTTCTTCCAGTCCAGCGTTTCTCATGATGTACTCTGCATATAAGTTAAATAATAGAGAAATACAAATGTGTATGAAGATAATTGTGATGAAAGTAGCTGAGTATAGAAGTTTTGAATCCTTACTTTTGAGAAGATATTTCACTAATTTTAATTTATAATCTTAATAAGATGCTATTCATCACCATAATTTTCCTTCTAATTCTCATCCATCTCTCTGTGTCATTGAACTTTGCACAGGCCTTTTTTTTTTTTNAATAGAGAAATACAAATGTGTATGAAGATAATTGTGATGAAAGTAGCTGAGTATAGAAGTTTTGAATCCTTACTTTTGAGAAGATATTTCACTAATTTTAATTTATAATCTTAATAAGATGCTATTCATCACCATAATTTTCCTTCTAATTCTCATCCATCTCTCTGTGTCATTGAACTTTGCACAGGCCTTTTTTTTTTTTCCTTCTTTCCCACCAGTCCCATCCCCTTTCTTTCTGGCCTGCTAGTTGCCCCACACTTTTCTAAATGCTTGGGATAGAACCATGAACTAAACAATCATAGATTCCTGCTCTCATGGAACTGAAGGGAGGAGACAAGCAATAATATGTAAATAAATTAATTGAAAAACTGTAGGAATAAATAAGAAATTATTGTTAGAAAATAAGTAAGTGTTGTGGTAAGGAAAAAAGTANCAAATCTGTTATTTAATTGGTCCTTATTATCACTGTAAGACAGTCTTTACCTTTTTAGTCTGTATTAATTGTAAGGTCAATTCCAATAGTTATGTCTTTTCCATCGTTAATCTGTTTTTTTACCCCCCTTTTCAGGTTATTGAGTTAAACTATGTCCTTTTAAGGTTTCTAAATTTTAATGAATTCTTACTATTTTGTTGTCTTGTGTCTTTCTAAATTATCCCCTTTCAGCTCCTGTTCAGAAACTGCTTCCGTGTTCCTGTTATTTTCCATGATTTGTGCTTCTTTGTTTCATTTTTTGGATTCTCTAGGTGTGGATGATTTTTTAATACCAAAATTCCAAAAAAAGATTTTTTAAAGTTTTCAGTGCCTTTTTCAACCTGAAAATCTCCAGTTACTCCTTATTAAGAAGCAGAAGAAAATGAACTTCTTTCATCATTTTCTGGTGCTAATTGTAAAATACTTCTGAAATCTGGAATTTAGAGTCACGTATAGTACGTGATTCTTTTTTTTTTTTTTTTGTCCTAAGCCAATACAGAAGAAAACCCTCAATCAGAAATTCTTGATTCTGTATAATGAAATTGACATATTTTACCTTTGCTTCACAGCTTGAGAGTCAGAAGTGCTTCTTTTCTCTTACGGATCTTAGCCTATTATTAGGTTTTGAATCTCTATCATTCTCTTAGATCTTTATTTTCGTTTTGAAACTTGCATTTAGACTATATGTTTTGTAGTTGCGTATCATTTTCAGGTCTTCTGGAATTGTGGGTGATTTTACTTAATATTGCCAAACTTAATGTGTTAAATCATCCAGATGAATTCATTTGTTATGATTCTATGTTCACTGAAACTTTGAAAAAAGAACTTTTTAAAGTAACCATAATTTAGGTTATTGAGTAGCTTACTTTCTCTTAATGAAGAGATATATCTATTGTAGTTGCGTATCATTTTCAGGTCTTCTGGAATTGTGGGTGATTTTACTTAATATTGCCAAACTTAATGTGTTAAATCATCCAGATGAATTCATTTGTTATGATTCTATGTTCACTGAAACTTTGAAAAAAGAACTTTTTAAAGTAACCATAATTTAGGTTATTGAGTAGCTTACTTTCTCTTAATGAAGAGATATATCTATGGGTTCTCTCAGCAAAATGATGAAAGTTAATTTTATTGCACACATATTTATAACGTATCACTTTTTAATGTGGGTAAATAAAGGAGGCTGACATTCTGGGAAGGGCCAGAAAAAGATGGAGACTTGTCTCTCTCAGGAAATAAGGCAATTAAAAGGGAAAAAAAATTCACTGTAGAAAAATGACGGTAGAAAGTAATGATGTTGTTGAACATATAACTTCAGTTGTTAGATTGGTGGGAGAAGTAATTGCAGAAAATAATTACTGTTTTGCATTCTTGAACTTTACCATTGATGTTGGAATATATTCTTAAATGTGATTATATTATACATAATTTTTTTCTTATTAATGACTCATTACTTGCTGTTTTATTTTATGTGTATTTTAGACTAGGGACTTGATGTTAGACAAAAAGCAAATGTGAATAATGTTCTTATTCAAGTTCACAATGAGTCGTAAAGCAATGGAGACAGCTCACAATATCATCAATGCATTTGGCCTAGTAACTGCTAATGAAGGTACAGTGCATTGGTGGTACAAGAAGCTTTGCAAAGGAAACTAGAGCCTTGAAAATAAGGAGTGCAGTGGCTGGCCATTGAAAGTTGACAAGACCAATTGAGAGGATCATCAAAGCTGATCCTCTTACGACTACACAAGACGTTGTTGAAGAACTCAGTGTCAACCATTCTACAGTCATTCAAAATTTGAAGCAAATTGGAAAAGTGAAAAACCTTGATAAGTGGGTTCCTCACTAGTTAACCAGAAATTTTAAAAATTGTCCTTTTGAAGTGTTGTCTTCTCTTATTCTACTCAACGACAACAAACCATTTCTTAATCGGATTATGACCTGTGATGAAAAGTTATTTTTGTACAGCTGCCAACAATCAGCTCAGTGGTTGGATCAGGAAGAAGCTCCAAAGCACTTCCCAAAGCCAAACTTGCACCAAAAAAAGATCATGTCACTGTTTGTGATCTGCTGACCTGTCTGGTCCACAGCAGCTTTCTGAATCCCAGTGAAACCGTTATATTTGAGAAATAGGCTCAGCAAATTGATGAGATACATAGAAATCTGCATCACCTGCAGCCAGCATTGGTCAAGAGAAAGGGCCCAGTTTTCCACAACAGTGCCTGATCACATGTCACACAGCCCCTGCTTCAAAAGTTCAGTGTATTGGGCTGTGAAGTTTTGGCTCATTCACCTGATCTCTTGCCAACCAACTACCACTTCTTAAAGCATCTTGACAACTTCTTGCAGAAAAAATGCTTCTACAACCAGGAGGATGCAAAAATGCTTTCCAAGAGTTTGTTGAATCTTGAAACTCAGGCTTTTAGGGTACAGGAATAAACAAATATTATCTGTCATTTGCAAAAATGTGTTGATTATAATGGTTCCTATTTTGGTTAATGAAGATGTGTTTTAGCCTAGTTATAATGATTTTAATTTCTGGGTCCAAAGCTGCAGTTACTTTTTTACCAACCTAATACCTGTGATACTTTGGATAATTGTTTCAAGAGTTGAAAGATTTTGAAGTGTGGTGGTCAGAAAGGGGAAGGTTATAAATTTTTAAATGTTTCGTGAAAGAAATGCTTTTGAGGTAATATGACTTTTAAAAACAACCAGTATATAATTTGAGGAAAAACGTGAATATGATAACTTTCTGTTCTTTGTAACTTGTTTGTTAGGAATTAGGTATAAGTTTTACATGTAAAATTTCCTTTTAAAATTATGTGAAAATTGTTAGTAGTAGAGACCATAAGGATTATATGTAAATAGCTGCTATTTATAGTTATCTTTATTTTAGAGTGACTATTTTCTAACAAAGTTTGATCAACTACTTCTATGAATTTTAAATCTTGCTATAATATAATGAATAAAAGTGCAGAATTTTATGTTTATTGCTTTCCTTTTTTCAATTTCCTGTGTATAGTTAAAAAGTAAAAATAAATTAACTTTTTATATTTTTAGGCTCGGATAGCATTTTTACAAGGAGAAAGAAAAGGTCAAGAAAACTTGAAGAAGGATTTAGTAAGAAGAATAAAGATGTTAGAGTATGCATTAAAACAAGAAAGGTAGGTGTCCCTTATTTTCTCGTATGAATAAAATAAAAGAGCAATATTATTCTCACATGTTATTGTACAGTGTATTTGAAAACTGTCTGAAAGATACAAAGATTTGCCCAAAATAAAAGATGATATTTTGATTCGATCCTTATATAGCAAAAGAAAAATCATTAAAATCTTTTTGGGGATTTTTTGCCTTTTTTGTAAACAAATTAGGAAAAATTTATCTTTACTTGGGTATGTATCTTATTTGGATAATTTATCTTTTTTTTTTCTCTTGTATGTGCAGTATATTTTTTCCCTCTAACTTCTTTTGCAACTAAAGTTTAGAGAAACTGACATTCATATGCTTTTTTTTTAAGTTTGTCATTGAAGAAATATATACCAGTAGTTATTAAACTGTGTAGAAAGGAAAATAAAACTTTTTTTCATTCAACAATTTATTATTAAATTTTCAGGGCAAAATATCACAAATTAAAATATGGCACAGAACTGAACCAAGGTGACTTGAAAATGCCAACCTTTGAATCAGGTAAACTTGATTCTTCTGTTAATCTCTGCCCTCCATCCCCTCCATTCTAGAAAAATTGGTTTAAACTCACTTTTGGTAACAGACATGTTCTCTTTACCTCCATTTTGCTTTGATAACACTTGTTACTTAGATAACTATTGTAATGTTTTCTAGAATTTGAGGGAAAATAATAAATGAATAAAAGTTTTATCTACCTCCTCATTACTCCTGAGGTTATTTGTCTTATTTTTCTTGTTTTGAAACCTGTGTAAAACTGGCTGTATTTTTGGTCACAATTAGAAGTGAAAGGGAATGAGTAACTCTCTGTACCACCTATAGGCAATTTTTGTTTGATTCTACTTAAGCTTGTGTGTATTAGTTGCTCAGTTATGTCCAACTCTTTGAGACCCCATGGACTGTGGCCCTCCACATTCCTCTGTCCATAGAATTTTCCAGGCAAGAATACGAGAGTGGATTGCCATTCCCTTCTCCAGGGGATCATCCCAATCCAGGAATCAAACTCTCATCTCCTGCATTGCAGGCAGATTCTTTACTTGTCAGAGCCACCAGGAAACCCCTACATAAACTTAATTTTGTACTATTAAAAAGTTAACTTTTTTTCCTAGAGATGCTGTGATTAACTCAGTTTAGTCCTAAATAAATTGGAAATTTGAATTTGGGAACTATGGAGACACCGAGATAAAGATAACGAGAAGGAAAACGTTTTCTCCAGTTGACCTTGCTCTTTACTAAAATAGTGTAAGAGTAGAATGTGATGAATAATTATGCAGGGAAGAGAAAAGCTGGATATAAGAAAAGGCTAACAGTTCAGTGTTAATTTTAGGGTTCCTTATGATTACAATTTGAGTAGACTAAAAGTTTAATAAGAAACGAATCTTTTGATTTATATAATATTGGGGAATATTACTATAATTTTCTTTTTCTGATATATATAGAGAGCACCCATTTATATATGCGTTTTGCCAGTGCAAGCAAACTGAATTCTATACTGTTCTTGACTACTGGTTACTAAGATAAAGAAAAAATATGTCTTCATATGAATATACAGATTTTCTTCTTGTATAGTTGCCTTCTTGTTGTTTAGTCACTCAGTCATATCCAAGTCTTTTGTGACACTGTGAATTGAGCCCACCAGGCTCCTCTGCCCATGGGATTTCCCAGGCAAGAATATTGGAGTGGGTTGCCATTTCCTACTCCAGAAGGTCTTCCTGACCCAGAGGTCCGACCTGCATATTCTGTAAGTCTCCTGCATTATAGGTGGATTCTTTATCACTGAGCCACCAGGAAAGTTATAGTTGCTTTCATACCTAATAAAGTTAAAGCATATTTAATAGGGAAAATAAGAAAAGTATGAATTTTTATTTTTACAGTTAAATGTTATAATAGATTTGTAAAAATTTAGCTAATTGGCTTTTACTTTAATATTAAGTACTTAAAAAAAACTTGGCAGAAACACCCTGTATGTACAATCTTCAGTTGATTTATTTTTAGGTCTTCTCCACTTACCAGTTTTAGTACCACACCGTATCTTCCTGTCTTCCCTGATGGCTCAGATAGTAAAGAACTTGCCTGCAGTGCAGTCAGCCCAGTCAGTCCCTGGGTTGGGAAGATCCCCTGGAGGAGGGAATGGCAACCTAGTCCAGTATTGTTGGAGAAATCCATGGACAGAGGAGCCTGGCAGGCTATATATAGTTCATGGAGTCACAGAGTCAGACACAACTGAGTGATTAACAAAGATACACAGTTATTTTCCTAGTTGTTGTCATATATAAAATTAAGAGAGCAAGATAGTAGTGGCATGAATTTCCTTTGATCTAGCTTTTAAGTGATTATGAAGACTCACTGATGAGTCAGGGACAAGATTATGTCTTCCTTGGAAAAGCAACAGTAAGTGATATAAGATGTGAAACCTGTATATTTTCAGGATTACTTTCTTTACTATAGCAGTCCTCCATAGTTTGAGGGAGTACAGTGGTTCACCACAGAGGAAACCTGATGCCTTCACAGCTTTCCTTTAACTCATTTTTTTTCTAATATGGCCAGAGTAGTCAGAAAATAAGTGGTCACTTTCTTTTGGGTTTTGCCTGTGCTGTGTTGTGTGGCTTTGCAGGATTAGTTCCCCAACCAGGTATTGATCCTGGGCCCTGGCAGTGGAAGTGCTGAGTCCTAGCCAGTTCCCTGGACTGCCAGGAAATCCCCTGCTTTCTATAACTTGAGGACTGTTCTCCTCACTTGGTCTGTGTAAATGTGAAGAGGCTAGTTGCAGCCCCATTGTTCCTAGAGCTAGAATCACAGTTGGCTAACTGGTTTTGGTGCAAGTTAGTATAAAGTCAACTCATTAGCAGATAATCTCTCCTGCCCACAGCAGATACAGGATAAAGACACATCTGTTTTTATCTGTATAAAGTGAAAGTGGCTCAGTCATATCTGACTCTTTGCAACCCCATGGACTATACAGTCCATAGAATTCTCCAGGCCAGAATACTAGAGTGGGTAGCCTTTCCCTTCTGCAGGGGACCTTCCCAATGTAAACTTAACTATTAAAACTTCCTTAAATTGAAGAATAAAATAGCATCCAAGTATTTTATTTTTAAGAGCCACAATGATAACAAATTACTTTTACTGATGTAGAAAAGGTACTCAGGATGTTTAGTGGAAGACAGACAAAGGAATGGGCAAAAATACACCATGCCAACAACAGGACAAAATTCTTTATGTCAAAGTATAGATAGAGATACGCATTGAATCAGTATTGCCTTTTTTATACTTAAATCAAAATGTTAAAGGAAGATGTACAAAATATTGTTTTGAAAGAAGTACAAGATGTGTGTGTTTCTATACATTTTTCCAAGTAATACCAATACATATATCCTAAACTTAAGCCTATAAAAGAATATGTATCCAGTTCTGTAAAGAACTCCTATTTCCCTCCATTTTGGGGAAAAATCTACAACAGTAGAAATAGGGACAAAAAGACTTGAAAAGTCACTAATAAAAGAAATGGCCAGTAAGTATATGAAATCATGCTCAAATGTATTAGTTATTGAGGAAATGCAACTTAAAACCACAGTGCATTACCTATCACAATGGTGAAAGGAGAAAAAATGTCTTTTTTTTTCTCAGTGTTGCTGAGGGTGTGGATCAGCCAGGAATTTTGCACCTACTGGTATTGGAATTCTAAATTGATAAAACTGCTCTGAAAGTGATGTCAATACATATTGCCCCCACTGTCCAAAAGTAGAACATTCCCATTCATAAGCCAAGTTGACACAAGACAAAGGTGTAATTTACCTTTGGACACATCTTGTTAATGGTGCACAAAATAAATGAAGATAAAACACAGATGTGGAGCTCAATATGGAGCTTGGTGGTGCCTCTCTTGCTGCTTGTGGGTGCGTGCTGCCATTTTTCAACAGCTTACTGCAAAACAAATGCTGAAGAAGCTGTTTTTCTTTCTAACCTTTTTTCATAAAAAGTGAAAAAGGTCTCTGAATTTTTTTTTTTTTTTTTTTCATTTAGGCTAGTGAAAACAGGTATTACATGCAGGTCTTTCAAAAAAGTGATGTGAGAGCTTTGCTCGTGGTCTAGTTGGTTGAGAATCTGCCTGCCAATGTGCAGGGGTCATGGGTCCCATCCCTGGTCTGGCAAATTATCACATGCTGCACAGCTGTGGAGAAGGAAATGGCAACCCACTCCAGTGTTCTTGCCTGGAGAATCCCAGGGACGGGGTTGCACTATGGGGTCGCACAGAGTCGGACACAACTGAAGTGACTTAGCAGCAGCAGCACAGCTGCTGAGCCCGTGAGCCACAATTACTGAGCCCCCACACTGCAGCTGCTGAAACCCATGCGCCTGTGGCCTGTGTTCTGCAACAAGAGAAGCCCGAGCAGCACAGTGAAGAGTAGCCCCCACTCGCTGCAGCTAGAGGAAGCCTGTCTGTGTTCAGTGATGAAGGCCCAGCACAACCAGAAGTGAGTCTTTAAACAAGAAAAAAAGTGAAGTGACATAAAGCTGTGAAAAGTGGAAGATAACTGTATTGCTAAAGGGAACACAAGCATGCCCTGTGGTACAGTAATTCCACTCCTTGAAATGTTCATCACAAGGCTTGTGTAAGAATGTTCATAGTATTATTACTTTTAATAGTAAAAAACTGGAAACAACTCACGTTCTCTGTTGATAGGATAGATAAGTATATTGTGGTATTTTAGTGTAAGAAAATGTTATTTAGCAAGAAAAGTAAATAAATTATAATCAAACTGATGGTTAAATAGTATCACTGACTCAGTGGACATGAATTTGAGCAAACTCCAGGAGATAATATAGGACAGGGAAGCCTGCGGTGCTGCAGTCCTTGGAGTTGCAGAGTCGGCCACAACTTAGCAACTGAACAACAACAACAAACCTGACAGCTTCCACTTTTCCCCTTCTATTTGCCATGAAGTGAAGGGACCAGATGCCGTGATCTTAGCTTTTTAATGTTGAGTTTCAAACCAGTTTTTTCACTCTCTCCTTTGACTCTTTAGACCATGTAGTCAAGGCTGTGGTTTTTCCAGTAGTCACGTACAGATGTGAGAGTTGGACCATAAAGAAAGCTGAGTACTAAAGAATTGATGCTTTTGTGCTAGAGAAGACTCTTGAGCCACCCTTGGGTTGCAAGGAAATCAAACCAGTCAGACCTGAAGGAAATCAACCCTAAATATTCACTGGAAGAACTGATGCTAAAGCTATAATACTTTGGCCACCTGATGTGAAGAGCTGACTCATTGTAAAAGATCCAGCTCATACAAGACCCTGATGCTGGCAAAGATTGAAGGCAAAAGGATAAAGGAGAGAACAAGATGGTTAGATAGCATCACTGACTCAGTGGACATGAATTGGAGCAAATTCTGGGAGGTAGTGGAGGATGGAGGAGCCTGGGATGCTGCAGTCGATGGAGTTGCAAAGAGTTGGACAGGACTTAGCAAATGAACAGAAAACCTGACAACATGAGTGGGTCACATAAAATTTTGAAAATTTATATAAATGGTTTCATATATATCAAATTCAAAAGTTAACCTGTGCTGAGAAACCAGGGTAGTGTTGATACTTTCTAAGGAGCATATAGTGAGTTGGAAAAGGGCATGATGAAAGTTTTCTGGAGTGCTGAGGCTGTATATTGTCACCCTGCTTATTTAACTTATATGCAGAGTACATCATGAGAAATGCTGGGCTGGAAGAAGCACAAACTGGAATCAAGATTGCTGGGAGAAATATCAATAACCTCAGATATGTAGATGATACCACCCTTATGGCAGAAAGTGAAGAAGAACTAGAAAGCCTCTTGATGAAAGAGGAGAGTGAAAAAGTTGGCTTAAAGCTCAACATTCAGAAAACGAAGATCATGGCATCTGGTCCCATCACTTCATGGGAAATAGATGGGGAAACAGTGGAAACAGTGTCAGACTTTATTTTTTGGGGCTCCAAAATCATTGCAGATGGTGACTGCAGCCATGAAATTAAAAGATGCTTAGTCTTTGGAAGGAAAGTTACGACCAACCTAGATAACATATTAAAAAGCAGAGACATTTGCCAACAAAGGTCTGTCTAGTCAAGGCTGTGGTTTTCCCAGTGGTTCATGTATGGATGTGAGAGTTGGACTGTGAAGAAGGCTGAGCGCCGAAGAATTGATGCTTTTGAACTGTGGTGTTGGAGAAGACTCTTGAGAGTCCCTTGGACTGCAAGGAGATCCAACCATCCATTCTAAAGATCAGTCCTGGGTGTTCTTTGGAAGGAATGATGCTGAAGCTGAAACTCCAGAACTTTGGCCACCTCATGCGAAGAGTTGACTCATTGGCAAAGACTCTGATGCTGGAAGGGATTGAGGGCAGGAGGAGAAGGGTACGACCAAGGATAAGATGGCTGGATGGCATCACTGACTTGATGGACGTGAGTCTGAGTGAACTCCGGGAGTTGGTGATGGACAGGGAGGCCTGGCGTGCTGCGATTCATGGGGTCGCAAAGAGTCGGACATGACTGAGTGAGTGACTGAACTGAACTGATGGTGTTTTGTTTCTTAATCTTGGTACTGGTTACATGGGTTTGTTCAAAAATTCAAGAATATGCTTTAGCTACAGTGAAAACTGGAGCCAAATTTCAACATTAAGGGACTGGTTAAGTAGGTATATACTTTCTATAGAATATTATATAATGTTAATCTATATTTATTGCGATACAGTGTATAAGGTCTATTAAGTGTTAAAAGCAGCTTGTAGTGCAGTTCAGGTCACGCTTTTTTTTTTTTTTAATGAGAGGAGAAGCTCACCTATATTATCTTTAGATGGAAAACATGGAATAAGAGAATCTCAGATATTAACATGCTCAGTGATGGGATTTGGGTCAATTACATTCTTTTTTAAAATGTGTTCTTTTGGCCAATGATTTTATGTTATATGTGATTTTAAAATAAAATGGTATAAGTAGGAAAAAGTCATAAAAATGGGGGCTATAAGGAGATAATTCTAGAAATTATAAATATTTCTACATGTAGGGGAAGAATGAGAGGGTACTAATAATGGATTGTTAGGGCTAGAGAAGTTATGTCTTCAAAGAATATTTGAATTCCTGCCAATAGCTATTTGTTCACCTGACTCTGAGGAGTCTAGGAGACTAATAACAGTAAGCCATGGTAAGAATTTTAACATTCACTGTGAGTGCTTGTCATGTATGGCCCTATATTCTTGCTTTATCTTCATTTTTATAATGGGAAATTACAGGAAAATATTTCTATATCATTAGTGCCAATAAAGTTTTAAGAACCACTCTGGAGATACTTGTTGAGAAGTTAACTCATCTGAAGTTATGCTGTTCATTAAACTCTAAAAAATGTATACACTTTGTTACCTGAGAATAAAATATGGCTTTTTACATACAGTAAAAATGTTTTCTGGTTTACCTTTTAGTTCTAAAAATGAAACTGACTGTATTGAGTCTTGTATGTAGACTTAGCATCTACTGATACAAACTCTATGTTATTATGTTTATATATATGTATATATATACACATATAGACATACACACACACCCCTAATTTCTTAACAGTGTTGATTTATGTAAATAGTAAATATTTTTAATTTCAGAAGCATTCAGATCAGAATTCTGGTAGTTAAAAAATTGATTTTAATATTTCAAGTCCTGGGCTTTTGTTTTTTTAATTTCTTATAATAATAGTTAATATATACTTGTCTTTTCCCAATTTTAAAACAAGGAGAATGGTGCTTAAGTGTTTGGGCTGTCAGGATAAACACTTAAAATGAATAACCTACAGTAAACACTCAATAAAAGTTAATTTTCTTAACATGCTATAGTAAAATATTTTGCTATATTTTTGTGGGACTTTATGATAACTTCGGCAGCATTATCAGGAGTTGAAGTAACGTGTATGAAACTTGTCTTGTTTTGTTGTTGTTATTAATTTTTAGAAGAAACCAAAGACACAGAGGCTCCCACAGCACCTCAGAATAGCCAGTTAACGTGGAAGCAGGGCAGACAACTGTTACGACAGTGAGTAATGCTCCATTTTCAGCTTTAAGGATTTAGGTATGAGAGTGTTTACTTAGTCGCTTGGCAAGTGAAAATTATTTAATGATAGTGGGACAATGTGTATAGCTCTCATATTGTTTCTTTTTTGTTTTGTTAGATTTTGAATCTTTTTAAAGTTTGCATCCTCTGAATGTTTCTTTAAACATTTCTCAGAATGATCTTATTTTCTTATTCGTGGAATAGAATGTCAGAAACAATAGGGGATTCATACTTACAGACACACTCATTCCTGTCACTGCAAAATTCACATATTTGGTTTTAAGTGAGATTGTGACTGGTTTAGAGAAGGAATTTAACTGGTTGTCAGAAACTTTTCAGCACTGGCTTGCTTACTAAATTTACTTGAATTTTTGAGGAACATTATTGATGTTTTAATTCTTTGCTGTATTAGAAGTACTTCTGTAGCAAATCTTTTTACTATTTATCAGTTAGAATAAATAAAACAAAGATTTATTTGTTCTTTTCCCTTGTGTTTTGAAAACTTTGGTACTTGAATGCAACTGAAATCTTAGGTAATTTGTAATTATTCACCCTTCTGAACCCTAGATATCTTCACCTTTGCTTCAGTAACCCAGTAAAGTGTGGTCAGACCCTTGGTCTTATTATAACCTATAACTGTCCTACCTCTGGAATGATCTGACAGTTCGTATTCCACTTCTCTTAATCTGGTTCCCCTGTTACTTGCCCAATGATCTGATCTTGACTGCTTCATTTTCCATATCTCCTCTACCAGTGGTTTGTTTGATTTTGTTTTTTTCTTGTGGTAGGGTTTTTTGTTTCTTTTTGTTACTTCGTTAGCTCCTACTTTGACCCCATGGTCCTTTACCCTTTTGCCAGTACCCTTAGCTCTCTTGCTACCCACCTGTCACCCCTCCTCATCCCACCAGTCATTTTACTATACGTACCTGCAGGATTTCAGCCCTAATTCAGTCATACTATCCGTTGCTTCTGTTTCTAATTAATTCTTGGAGAAAAGTCATAGAACTGTGTGAATGCCATTACACATGCATGGTTTTCTGTCCAGACATTTCATGGAGCCTTTTTCCATATCCCTTGTCATCTCTTGCTCCTGTTGCCCTCAGTTTGCCCTCCTAAACTTGCATGCATCTCAACCCATTCTTCCTTACTCTCATTAGAGCACCTTAGGTTCTACTTCACTGAAAATACAAAGGCTATCAGGTGAGAACTCTTCACTTCTTGCTTTTCTTTCTGTAAATGTATTTAAACCTCATATTTATAATCTCAAGTTTCTCATGTTCTATTCAAAGAAATTTTTATCAATCTGAACTCTTAGTGACTAAAATTCAGGTTTTAATAAAAACAGATTATTGCTTGGAAGGATGCTAGGGTAGCTAGCTGAGTTAAGGGAAGTGCTGATTAAGAGTTGGGAACACAGGAGCTGGAGCATCACTTGAGGATTTCTCAGGGAGTGGAGCATCCAGGATATGATCTTAAATTCTTTGGTGTTCTATTCTTCTGTGTATCAGTTTTATTCTTTTCTCCTGAAAACCACTTCTTTCCAGATGACAGAGGATCCCTTGTTTTATTCAGAATACTTTCTGAGGATTAAATTTGTCTACACTTGATTGAATAACTACCAAGTCAGTTGTTTTTACCTGCTTTGTTTAGGATTTTGATGGCCTGTTAAGACCACATGGTTAGAATGTGGAGGTTTTTTTCTTTCCTCCAAAGAGGATCACCTTTTTTAGAAGAGTTTGACAGTTCTAGGGAAAACAGTACACAGAATTTCTCTCATAAATGTCTATCCCATTGTCTGGCTTTATAGTCTATCTCTTCTTACCTTTCTCTAAAAATAGTTTATGTGAATAGTCTTCCTTGTTCATTTCTCAGCTAGTTTTCCGTTTTCGTATTTCCCTGAAGCTTCTATCACAAACATATTTATGAGACCCTTTTGTTCATTTGACCCTTGGGAAATACTTGACATAAAGTCCTCATTTCTTTTTGAAACTCGATTTTTCTTACTTTCATGAAATTACTCTTTGCTGTTTATTTTTACCCTAACATCTCATATTCTTTATATTCTTTGCTTTAATTTTTCTTTGTGGTCCTCATAGGTAACTTGGTTTAGCTAAGAAGGAAAGTTTGAAAACCACAGGTCCATAGGACTGCAATGAGATCTTAGATCTTAGAAGGCGAACTGAACTATCCATTAACCTTTCACTAAGAGCCAAGCTTTCAAGAGGGCCTATCATTGTTCAGAGGTTTAATTCTATTCATCTTTTACAACATTCTGGATTTTTTTTTTTTCTTTTTTGAGTAATATATATGATTGACTCCTAAAAGGTTTAGTTAGAGCTTTTAGGCGTCAGGATGATTGGCTCTTAATTAGTATTAGCCATCTATAGGCTTTCTCAATTAAATTTCGGTTTGTAATCAGCCCTTTAAAAAAAATGAAACTAGTCTATAGAGAAGAAAGGTATTAGGGAAAGGAAGAGTATATTATAGAGTATTATGGATTTTTCTAAAATCCTTTGATGTAGTTTTCATTTAACAAGTTTACAGGTATTAACAAATCATTGGATTTAATATTTTTAATTTTCTCTTATAGATATCTTCAGGAAGTAGGTTATACAGATACAATATTAGATGTACGGTCTCAGCGGGTAAGATCATTACTTGGACTGTCCAATTCAGAACCAAATGGATCAGTAGAGACAAAGAATTTAGAACAGATCCTGAATGGAGGGGAATCTCCTAAGCAAAAAGGACAAGAAATCAAAAGGTATGAACTATCCTTACTTGTTGTTGCTCAGTCGCTGAGTTGTGACCAGCTTTTTGCAACTCCATGGATTGCATTATGCCAGGCTTCCCTGTCCTTCACTGTCTCCTGGAGCCTGCTCAAACTCACGTTCTTTGTGTCATTGATGCCATCCGTATTCTCATCCTCTGTTGCCCTCTTCTCCTGCCCTCAATCTTTCCCAGCATCAGAATGTTTTCCACTGAGTCAACTCTTGGCATCAGGTGGCCAAAGTATTGGAGCTTCAGCATCAGTTCTTCCATTGAATATTCAGGGTTGGTTTCCTTTAGGAAAGACTGTTTTAATCTCCTTGCTATCTAAGGGACTCTTATTGTATAACAGGTATTATGAATCTTTTTAGCTTCTTGTTACTACTGTTAACAAATTTTAAAGCATGTAGAGGCTCATCCTTGGTGGTCCAGTAGCTAAATCTCCACTGTCCCAATGCAGGGAGCCTTGGGATTGATCCCTAGTCAGGGAACTAGATCCCACATGGCACAACAAAGCATTTGCATGCTGCAGCTAAGACCTGGCACAGCCAAATAAATAAGTAGATGTTTTTAAAGAAATATGTAAAAAATTTTAAAAAGTTCTGTAAAAAAGAAGCATGGAAAGTTCAGATTTAAAGTGTTTTTTCCTAAATGGCATCATGGACA
This sequence comes from Oreotragus oreotragus, assembly GCA_006410675.1. Classification (NCBI taxonomy): domain Eukaryota; kingdom Metazoa; phylum Chordata; class Mammalia; order Artiodactyla; family Bovidae; genus Oreotragus; species Oreotragus oreotragus. The sequence goes on along the minus strand of SJYX01006600.1, from coordinate 49,554 downwards.
GATAAACTTTTTATGACAGAATTATCTCTAAAATAGGTGCAAAATTAAAACTTGAGAGTGATTTCCTGTAGTTTAGAGTTACTTTGAACACCTTTCTAGATTTTTGTTAGAGTGTTTAGAATAAATTTTAATACTACTCTGTGATTAGAATAATAATGATTGTTCAGTCACTGTTGTGAAAGAAACAAGGCTTTGCATTGTGTTTGGGCTTAGAAAGCTACCAGATCTAGTTTAAACTTTTAATGTCTTTATTAAGATACAATTCACCTGCCATAAATTTCACCCATTAAAGGATATAAGTTTAACAGTTTTTAGAGTATTCACAAAGTTATTCAGCCATCACCATAATCTAAGTTTTGAAAATTTTTATTGCTCCATAAAGAAACCTTGTACTCATTAGCTGCCACTCCCCAACTTTCCTACATACCTCTCACTCACCAGTCCTGCTGCTGCTGCTAAGTCACTTCAGTCGTGTCCGACTCTAGGCAACCATTAATCTACTTTGTCTCTGTAGATTTGCCTATTCTAGATATTTTATGTAAATAGTTATTTTGTGAGAAGCTACTTCCCGTTAGCATAATGTTTTTAAAATCCATGTTACAGCGTGTGTCAGTAATTCATTTCTTTCATTGCCAAGTAACACTCTTTTCTGTGGCTATGTCATATTTTGTTTATTTTTTTGTCCAACTGATGGGCTTGTCCGTTGATTCCACATTTTGGAATAATGAATAATGCTGCTTTGAACATCAATCTGGAAATGTGGACATATGTTTTCAGGTCTCTTGGGTTTATACCTAGGAGTTGAATTGCTAAGTCATATAATAACTGTGTTTACCTTTTTGGTGAATTTCCAGATTCTTTTCCAAAGTGACTGGGCTATTATACATTACCACCAGAAATGTATAAGAATTCTGGTTTCTCTACATTCTCATGAACACGCCTACCAAATATACTTTTGATTATAGTACAGATATAATAAATGCAAGTAGTCAAGCAAGTGGAACTTTATTCATTTTCTACCATTAGATATTACCCTGAATTTCATAGGTCGGAAGGACAAAGAAAAGGAGAATGGAAAAAATACAACTAGTTCATGTAGAGCTTAAAATAGTATGTACAGTTTATAAACTAGCATTACTTCATACCTTAGATATATATCGTGATATTATGTTGATAACTTTCAGGTTAACATAAGCCTTTAGTTTTGGGATTTTATTTCTGAGAAGTAAGGTCTCTAATAAAAACAATTTAACATCTAATAGAGTCCTTATTTTCTTTACTCTAGATTTCAGGAATCAAGAATTTTCATAGCATATGAGAAAAAGCAAGGATATTACTATGTTTTAAAAACTAAATTTGTGAGTTAACCAGGTTAAGTAGTTAATAGGATTTATAAATACTTGGGAATGCAGTTTAGTGTATCACACTTGAATCTGAGTTAAAGATCCATAGCACACTACATCTTCTCCTTGTAAAGCGTCTTACCTTTACAAGATTAATAGTTTTTTGTTTTCTGTTGTGGTAAAAAGCACATAACATGAGATCTACCTTAAAAATTTTTAAGTGCACAGTGTAGTGTTGTTAACTATGTAAGCACAACATTGTAGAGCACTTCTCTAGAAACTTTTCATCTTGTGTGATTAAAACTCCATACTCATTCAATCAGTCAGTTCAGTTCAGTGGTATGATGACTCACCTAGAGCCAGGCATCCTGAAATGTGAAGTCAAGTGGGCCTTAGAAAGCATCACTACGAACAAAGCTCGTGGAGGTGATGGAATTCCAGTTGAGCTGTTTCAAATCCTGACAAATGATGCTGTGAAAGTACTACACTCAATATGCCAGCAAATTTGGAAAACTCAGCAGTGGCCACAGGACTGGAAAAGGTCAGTTTTCCCTTCAATCCCAAAGAAAGGCAGTGCCAAAGAATGCTCAAACTACCCGCACAATTGCACTCATCTCACACGCTAGAAAGTAATGCTCAAAATTCTCCAAGCCAGGCTTCAGCAATACATGAACCGTGAACTTTCAGATGTTCAAGCTGGTTTTAGAAAAGGCAGAGGAACCAGAGATCAAGTTGCCAACATCCGCTGGATCATGGAAAAAGCAAGAGAGTTCCAGAAAAACATCTATTTCTGCTTTATTGACTATGCCAAAGCCTTTGATTGTGTGGATCACAATAAACTGTGGAAAATTCTGAAAGAGATGGGAATACCAGACCACCTGACCTGCCTCTTGAGAAATTTGTATGCAGGCCAGGAAGGAACAGTTAGAACCTGACATGGAACAACAGACTGGTTCCGAATAGGAAATGGAGTACGTCAAGGCTGTATATTGTCACCCTGCTTATTTAACTTCTGTGCAGAGTACACCATGAGAAACTCATTGAATAGCGACTCCCTATTTCCTCCTCCCCCTAGTACCTGGGAACCAGCATTAGACTTTTTCTGTGAGTGACTTCTTTAAGTTTGTAAGTGGAAACACAAAGTATTTATCTTTCTGTGCCTGGCTTATTTCACTTAGCATGATGTCCTAAAGGTTCACTCATGTAGCAAAAGACAAGATTATTTTTCTTCTTCGTTTTTTAAATTGTTCTGCCGTCAGTAAGGATTTTATTTATTTATTTTAAAAAATCATTTATTTATTTGCAAAATTTTCTTTATGTCTAAATACTAATTTGTTGACTGTATGTACACATTTTTCTTGTCCTTTTATCTGTCCACAGACTTTTAGATAATTGTTTTTAATCAAGGCCAATTTCCTTCTTAATGAGTATACTTGTATTCAGTTCAGTTCAGTTGCTCAGTCGTCTCCGACTCTTTGTGACCCTATGAACTGCAGCACGCCAGGCCTCCCTGTCCATCACCAACTCCTGGAGTCCATCCAAACTCATGTGCATTGAGTCGGTGATGCCATCCAGCCATCTTATCCTCTGTTGTCCCCTTCTCCTCCTGCCCCCAATCCCTCCCAATATCAGAGTCTTTGCCAATGAGTCAACTCTTCACATGAAGTGTCCAAAGTATTGGAGTTTCAGCTTCAACATGAGTCCTTTCAGTGAACAGCCAAGACTAATCTCCTTTAGGATGGACTGGTTGAATCTTGCAGTCCAAGGAACTCTCAAGTCTTTGGTGCAAAAATAATTGTAATTTTGGACCGTGAATTTTAAATTAGTAGTATAACTAGGCTCAAACACATCTTTATTAATCAAAATAGGAACCATTACACTTAATACATTTTTGTCAACGAGAAATAAGGTTGTTTACTCCTATAGCTTAAAAATCTGTGTTTGGGGATTCAGCAGACTATCGGAAAGCAATTTTCAATTTTGGTTGTGGAAGTGTTTTCCCGCAAAAAATTGTCAAGATGCTTGAAGACATGGTAGTCGGTCGTGGTAGTCAGGAAGCCAAGTGAATGTGGCAAACGAGGCAAAACTTTGTAGCCCAGTTTGTTCAACTTTGGAAACGTTGGCTGTGCTGTGTGCAGCAAGGTGTTGTGGAGAGGAATTGGCCCTTTTTGTGGGCCAGTGTCAGCTGCAGACATTGAAGTTTGCTGTGTGTTGCATCAGTTTGCTGAGCAGACTTCTCGGATGTAATGAGTCCTCCAGGGTTCAGAAAGCACCCATAGCAGACCACCAGAGAGAGACCATGACCCTTTTTGGGTGCGAGTTTGGCTTTGCTAAACGGCCAAGAGCTGCTTCTCAGTTCACCCACTTGAGCTGGTCCTTGCCTGTTGTATAAAATCTGCTTTTGTCACATCACAGTCCGATCAGGAAATGGTTTGTTGTCAAGTAGAATGAGAAGACAACACTTCAAAAGGATGATTTTTTAAAATTTCTAGTCAGCTCATGAGGCGCCCATTTAATTGAGTTTTTTTACCTTTCCAGTTTGCTTCACGTGCCGAACGACCATAGAATGGTTGACATTGATTTCTTTAGCAGGTTCTTGTGTAGTTTAAGAGGATCAGCTTTGATGCTCTCAGTTGGTCATTGTCAACTTCTGATGGCTGACCACTACTCCTGTCATCTTCAAGGCTGTCGTCTCCCTGCAAAACTTCTTGAACCACTGCTGTACTGTACANGCCAACATCCGCTGGATCATGGAAAAAGCAAGAGAGTTCCAGAAAAACATCTATTTCTGCTTTATTGACTATGCCAAAGCCTTTGATTGTGTGGATCACAATAAACTGTGGAAAATTCTGAAAGAGATGGGAATACCAGACCACCTGACCTGCCTCTTGAGAAATTTGTATGCAGGCCAGGAAGGAACAGTTAGAACCTGACATGGAACAACAGACTGGTTCCGAATAGGAAATGGAGTACGTCAAGGCTGTATATTGTCACCCTGCTTATTTAACTTCTGTGCAGAGTACACCATGAGAAACTCATTGAATAGCGACTCCCTATTTCCTCCTCCCCCTAGTACCTGGGAACCAGCATTAGACTTTTTCTGTGAGTGACTTCTTTAAGTTTGTAAGTGGAAACACAAAGTATTTATCTTTCTGTGCCTGGCTTATTTCACTTAGCATGATGTCCTAAAGGTTCACTCATGTAGCAAAAGACAAGATTATTTTTCTTCTTCGTTTTTTAAATTGTTCTGCCGTCAGTAAGGATTTTATTTATTTATTTAAAAAAATCATTTATTTATTTGCAAAATTTTCTTTATGTCTAAATACTAATTTGTTGACTGTATGTACACATTTTTCTTGTCCTTTTATCTGTCCACAGACTTTTAGATAATTGTTTTTAATCAAGGCCAATTTCCTTCTTAATGAGTATACTTGTATTCAGTTCAGTTCAGTTGCTCAGTCGTCTCCGACTCTTTGTGACCCTATGAACTGCAGCACGCCAGGCCTCCCTGTCCATCACCAACTCCTGGAGTCCATCCAAACTCATGTGCATTGAGTCGGTGATGCCATCCAGCCATCTTATCCTCTGTTGTCCCCTTCTCCTCCTGCCCCCAATCCCNAGTTCAGTTGCTCAGTCGTCTCCGACTCTTTGTGACCCTATGAACTGCAGCACGCCAGGCCTCCCTGTCCATCACCAACTCCTGGAGTCCATCCAAACTCATGTGCATTGAGTCGGTGATGCCATCCAGCCATCTTATCCTCTGTTGTCCCCTTCTCCTCCTGCCCCCAATCCCTCCCAATATCAGAGTCTTTGCCAATGAGTCAACTCTTCACATGAAGTGTCCAAAGTATTGGAGTTTCAGCTTCAACATGAGTCCTTTCAGTGAACAGCCAAGACTAATCTCCTTTAGGATGGACTGGTTGAATCTTGCAGTCCAAGGAACTCTCAAGTCTTTGGTGCAAAAATAATTGTAATTTTGGACCGTGAATTTTAAATTAGTAGTATAACTAGGCTCAAACACATCTTTATTAATCAAAATAGGAACCATTACACTTAATACATTTTTGTCAACGAGAAATAAGGTTGTTTACTCCTATAGCTTAAAAATCTGTGTTTGGGGATTCAGCAGACTATCGGAAAGCAATTTTCAATTTTGGTTGTGGAAGTGTTTTCCCGCAAAAAATTGTCAAGATGCTTGAAGACATGGTAGTCGGTCGTGGTAGTCAGGAAGCCAAGTGAATGTGGCAAACGAGGCAAAACTTTGTAGCCCAGTTTGTTCAACTTTGGAAACGTTGGCTGTGCTGTGTGCAGCAAGGTGTTGTGGAGAGGAATTGGCCCTTTTTGTGGGCCAGTGTCAGCTGCAGACATTGAAGTTTGCTGTGTGTTGCATCAGTTTGCTGAGCAGACTTCTCGGATGTAATGAGTCCTCCAGGGTTCAGAAAGCACCCATAGCAGACCACCAGAGAGAGACCATGACCCTTTTTGGGTGCGAGTTTGGCTTTGCTAAACGGCCAAGAGCTGCTTCTCAGTTCACCCACTTGAGCTGGTCCTTGCCTGTTGTATAAAATCTGCTTTTGTCACATCACAGTCCGATCAGGAAATGGTTTGTTGTCAAGTAGAATGAGAAGACAACACTTCAAAAGGATGATTTTTTAAAATTTCTAGTCAGCTCATGAGGCGCCCATTTAATTGAGTTTTTTTACCTTTCCAGTTTGCTTCACGTGCCGAACGACCATAGAATGGTTGACATTGATTTCTTTAGCAGGTTCTTGTGTAGTTTAAGAGGATCAGCTTTGATGCTCTCAGTTGGTCATTGTCAACTTCTGATGGCTGACCACTACTCCTGTCATCTTCAAGGCTGTCGTCTCCCTGCAAAACTTCTTGAACCACTGCTGTACTGTACATTTGTTATCAGCTCCTGGGCCAAATGCATTGTTGCTGTGAGTTGTCTCTGCTGTTTTATGGCCTATTTGAATAAGAAAATTGCTCAAATTTGCTTCTTTGTCTTAGCATTATTCCCATAGTCAAATAAAAAACAGCATTTTATAAGTCAATAGCAAAATTAAAATGATGTAAAACGTAACCATATTCATTTAAGGATGTATTCCAGTATCACATGGCAAATTTCAGTAGTGCAAAAACTGCAATTATGTTTGTACCAGCCTAATATACTGCAAGTCTCTATTAATGTAGGTGTGTATGGTTCAGCTAGAATTAGGGCCTTTGAAAATTCTAAGAAATATAATCTAATATATTGATAGAGATACCAACAAATACATAGCTATCATATTCTTACTTATAACAGTAAAAATTTGAACCAGTCTTCATGTTCAACAGTAGAAAAATGATAAATTGTAGGCCATATTTTTACAAATAGTATGCTCTGATTTACCTTTCAACCTCTAGTAGTTGCCTCTTTCTTTTTATTCTGACTGAATCTTGCCATACTTGTGGGGTTCCTTTATTTCTAGAAAATGCACTGACTCCTTTTTACCCTTTTATTTTTTATTTTTTGAGTTTGTTAAGGTTTTTTTATTATTTTTTTATTTTTTTACTTTATAATATTGTATTGGTTTTGCCTTATATCAGCATGTATCCGCCAGATGAATGGATAAGAAAGCTGTGGTACATATACACAATGGAGTATTACTCAGCCATTAAAAAGAATACTTTTGAATCAGTTCTAATGAGGTGGATGAAACTGGAACCTTTTTAACCTTTTAATTACCATCCTTACTCTTGACTTCACTCTGTTTTCCCTTCATCTGGATATATAATTTTTAAAATTCTATTGATGATCTTTTTAGAATGAAAAAGGACAGTAAACAGATAGTTGGCAAAGAAAAAATATATAAAATTCCAGATGTAGATGTCCACTTAAGCATGGTGAATTAAAGAGATATTTTGCTTTCATGCCTTATTGATCCTCTAAGATGTTCGTTAAAGACTTTTTAAAGATATATTAACATATAAGAGCAATAAATTGAATACATAGGAAGAATGAGAAGGATATACTGTCCATCAGATAGGGAGAATTTAATAATTTTGGAATCTGGAAAGAAAAAAAAGAAGCCAATTCACGTTCCAAAATGCCAGTAAAGTTACAAAAGGTAAGGAATTAGCAGTATCAGGAACATCTGGAGTCAGATTTAGAGGGAGTTATTAATAGAGAATTAGTTTCAAGTTTAGGTAAGAGGCAAGTTTCAAATTTATGAAAGAATTTCAAACTCCCTCTTTTTAAATTTTATATATATATTTTTTAATTGTATTTTAATTGAAGGATAGTTGCTTTCCAGAATTTTGTTGTTTTCTGTCAAACCTCAGCATGTATCAGCCATAATTATACTCCCTCCCTCCTGAACTTCCCTCCCGTTTCCCATTCCATTCTACCCCTCTAGGCTGATACAGAGTTTGAGTTTCCTGAGACATACAGCAAATTCCCATCAGACTCCCTCTTTTGTCCTGTGTAGCCATTTGAAAACCGCTCCCCTATCCCAAAGAATGGTGGTATGTTTTCTGGTGAATTCTGATTTCTGACAAATTTCAGTGATTTCTGATTTCTTAAAAAGTCAGACACCTGTAGGGTGAGCTATGTTGAAGACAGGAGGAGGATCTGAAAATATCTAGCTGAGCAGTGACATCTCTTGTTTACTTCTGCTTGGCTTCTGGTATGTTGGCAGCTGATCTTAAATCCTTTCCAAGCAGAAGTACGGTCTATTAATGGTAGAGAAGATTTTCTAACACTGACAGTTGGGAACTGCCAATGAAATGTTTGGGTTTCTGCCCTTTTACACAGACAGGAAGCTAGCTCCTTGACAAGCCTCACCCGTGTACACAATATATCCAGTTAGTTTTTCTATGCTTCACTGTTAAATGCTAACGGTTAAGGAAAGACTTTGATGTGAAAATTGGAGACCGAAGAAACCAAATCAAAAAAAGGAGCTCGGAGAAGACTTTGAAAAGTTTACTCTTCTGTCAGCACTGAGAAAAATAATACATCTGTAAAACAATAAGATGCTATTTTGTAAGGTTTGATGAGAAGTCAAAAAAGAGCTAATAGAAATTTTAAAGTGTGGTTTAAACAATTTTTATGTAGAACTTGGATGATAAGGTTAAAAGACTCTCCCAGAAAAGAGCAAAGAGGGTAAAAAAGAAAGTAGGAGTGAAAAGATAGGAAAATATAAAGATGGGTCCCAGAGGGCTAACATCTGAATAGGAGTGTCAGAAAGAGAGAACAGGTAACATGGTGTTGAAAGGATTATTAAAGTAGTAGTTTTTAAAAATTTATGTAATATATTTACAGAATGTATTTCCAAGCATTTTTGTTTCCACATTGAAAGGGTTTTTCCCTGGTTACACTATAAAATTAATTTAAAAAAATCCATATGGGGCCATCATCATGAATGCTAAAAAGAAACATCTCAAGAGTACATATTAGCTTGCAAGTGGGGCAAAGTCTCAGACCCTTCACAGTCCCTGGTTGCTTTAATTTCCCTTTTCCTAAAGACTAATGATGTTGAATGTCTGTGTATACCATACATGTGTCTTTTTTTGCTGAAAATTTTTAAATAATCTCCCCATGCTCATTGTTTTTTTGATACTAAGATTTAAGTGGTCTGTATATAGTCCTTCATTAAATGTGTGATTTGCAAATACATTTTCCCAATCTGTAGACTTTTCTTTAAGTGAACTTAACGGTGTCTTCCAAAGAGCAAGAGTTTTTAATTTTGGAACGATTCATCAGTTATTTCTTTTATTGATTGTGCTCTCTTTGACTTTTTAAAGTCTTGTGCATGTATTGCTGTGATCAAACACAATTTTAAAAACCTAAAACATGAGTTCTCATTTTAGAGACAGGAATTCATATCCAAGAAATGACCATTGAGCTGAAAATTATGTGTTTTGTTATTATGGTAGTTTTTTGTTTGTTCTTACTGATTTACACTTGGAAAAAAAATGATCTTTCTGCATTCAGTTTTATACAGGTCCTTAACCATGTACTGGATTAGGCACAGTATAGTAGATCTATTAAGACCCTATCAAAGTGCTATTAAAAACTAGTCTGAATTGTATGATATCCTTAATTTAGACTAATAGAACCAGTCAGGGAGAGGGGAAAAACCTAACTTTTAGACTATTACTCTTTTTGTTACCATGTACTGATTGTATTGGTCAGGATATTTGAGATCATCTAGTTTAATTCCCTTTCTTTGAATTGGAATGAAAACTGACCTTTTCCAGTCCTGTAGCCACTGCTGAGTTTTCCAAATTTGCTGGCATTTTGGCAGTTTTCCTTCCAATCCCAAATAAAGGCAATGCCAAAGAATGCTCAAACTACTGCACAATTGCACTCATCTCACATGCTAGAAAGTAATGCTCAAAATTCTCCAAGCCAGGCTTCAGCAATATGTGAACCATAAACTTTCCAGATGTTAAAGCTGGTTTTCGAAAAGGCAGAGGAACCAGAGATCAAATTGCCAACATCCACTGGATCATGGAAAAAGCAAGAGAGTTCCAGAAAAACATCTATTTCTGCTTTATTGACTATGCCAAAGCCTTTGACTGTGTGGATCACAATAAACTGTGGAAAATTCTGAAAGAGATGGGAATACCAGACCACATGACCTGCCTCTTGAGAAATCTGTATGCAGGTCAGGAAGCAACAGTTAGAACTGGACATGGACCAACGGACTAGTTCCAAATAGGAAAAGGAGTATGTCAAGGCTGTATATTGTCACCCTGCTTATTTAACTTCTGTGCAGAGTACATCATGAGAAACGCTGGACTGGAAGAAACACAAGCTGGAATCAGGATTGCCGGGAGAAATATCAATAACCTCGGATATGCAGATGACACCACCCTTATGGCAGAAAGTGAAGAGGAACTAAAAAGCCTCTTGATGAAAGTGAAAGAGGAGAGTGAAAAAGTTGGCTTAAAGCTCA
>SJYX01006600.1:0-39162 GCA_006410675.1 Oreotragus oreotragus | reverse complement strand
CCTGTAGCCACTGCTGAGTTTTCCAAATTTGCTGGCATTTTGGCAGTTTTCCTTCCAATCCCAAATAAAGGCAATGCCAAAGAATGCTCAAACTACTGCACAATTGCACTCATCTCACATGCTAGAAAGTAATGCTCAAAATTCTCCAAGCCAGGCTTCAGCAATATGTGAACCATAAACTTTCCAGATGTTAAAGCTGGTTTTCGAAAAGGCAGAGGAACCAGAGATCAAATTGCCAACATCCACTGGATCATGGAAAAAGCAAGAGAGTTCCAGAAAAACATCTATTTCTGCTTTATTGACTATGCCAAAGCCTTTGACTGTGTGGATCACAATAAACTGTGGAAAATTCTGAAAGAGATGGGAATACCAGACCACATGACCTGCCTCTTGAGAAATCTGTATGCAGGTCAGGAAGCAACAGTTAGAACTGGACATGGACCAACGGACTAGTTCCAAATAGGAAAAGGAGTATGTCAAGGCTGTATATTGTCACCCTGCTTATTTAACTTCTGTGCAGAGTACATCATGAGAAACGCTGGACTGGAAGAAGCACTAGCTGGAATCAGGATTGCCGGGAGAAATATCAATAACCTCGGATATGCAGATGACACCACCCTTATGGCAGAAAGTGAAGAGGAACTAAAAAGCCTCTTGATGAAAGTGAAAGAGGAGAGTGAAAAAGTTGGCTTAAAGCTCAACATTCAGAAAACAAAGATCATGGCATCTGGTCCCATCACTTCATGGGAAATAGATGGAGAAACAGTGGAAACAGTGTCAGACTTTATTTTTTGGGGCTCCAAGATCACTGCAGACGGTGACTGCAGCCATGAAATTAAAAAACACTCTTTGGAAGGAAAGTTATGACCAACCTGGATAGTATATTCAAAAGCAGAGACATTACTTTGCCAACAAAGGTCTGTCTATTCAAGGTAGTGGTCATGTATTGATAAGAGTTGGACTGTGAAGAAAGCTGACCCCTGAAGAACTAATGTTTTGAACTGTGGTGTTAGAGAAGACTCTTGAGAGTCCCTTGGGCTGCAAGGAGATCCAACCAGTCCATTCTAAAGGAGATCAGTCCTGGGTGTTCATTGGAGGGACTGATGCTGAAGCTCCAATACTTTGGCCACCTCATGTGAAGAGTTGACTCATTGGCAAAGACTCTGATGCTGGGAGGGATTGGGGGCGGGAGGAGAAGGGAACGACCGAGGATGAGATGGCTGGATGGCGTCACTGACTCGATGGACATGAGTTTGAGTAAACTCTGGGAGTTGGTGATGGACAGGGAGTCCTAGAGTGCTGCAGTTCATGAGGTCGCAAAGAGTCAGACACGACTGAGTAACTGAACTGAAATGAGTTTAATTCTCACAGGTAAAGAAATTGGAGCCACAGTGTTTAAATGACATGGCCAAATTCAGGCAGTTAATCAGTGGAGAAATTGAGACTTTCATTGTGAGAGACTGTGTTAAGTTGAAGCTTTCACTGTTCCGTTGCAGCCTCTGTGTTTAGAGATTTAAATAGCTATTTGAAAACTGTTTTTTGTACATAGACGAGGAATTCAGATTATAGTTTTAAAATTACTTAATAGATTAAAATAGATTATGGCTGTTAATTGTAAGAGTGGTTCTAAAACACTTGAAAGTATTTCTTTAGTATATTAATAATCCTATTTTGTAGGTAAGAAAAACCTGTGAAAAGAATTGGAACGTTCTATATCTGATTTACCATTATTTTAAATCTTAGTAGCCTCATAAATTAAACTTCAGTTTTAGTCTTTAAACATTTGGGCCACATTGTAAAAAGTTGTAGAGCTAAAAGAAATGCTTAGTTCAAGTTGCTTAATTACAATAACTTTTCTTTTGAGAAATAATACTACATTTGAGTGCCCAGTAACTATAGGGTTTTTACTTTGATGCTGTAATTAAAGTATTATTGTTATAGAAACTTAACATCTTTAATTGTAGAACATAAATGATCTTTCATTTTTGGGTAGAATAGTTAGGTAATACATTATAAGTAAGTTTTTTTGAATTGTCTACTACCTTCAAATACTGTTTTAAAATAGGAGACAGAAAGAAATATTTATCACTGTGATATTTTGATTTATCTTTTTCCTCTTACAGGACTTCTGGTGATGTTCTTGAGACATTCAATTTCTTAGAAAATGCTGATGACAGCGACGAAGAAGAGGAAAATGATATGATTGAAGGCATCCCAGAAGGAAAAGACAAACATCGGATAAATAAACACAAAGTAAGAATTCTCTTTACTAATAATGTGTATGGAATAGAAAATTTCAAGATGTCTTAGGTTACATTGGAAGTTATTGATGATTTTTTATTACGTCATTTGAAAGTTTTTTATATAGTTCTTATTGATTACCCTACATATAGTAGAAATTATTATCTACTGTATTATTAACTAATTGGCAAAAAGGGGTCTGTTTTTATGGGACTAGTCCAGTGTTTTGGAACTTTTTTGAAAAAAAACAACAAAACTATCCTATCACAATTAAGAATCACTGCTGTAGAGTATCTCTTGAGGTACAGTAAACACGTGACAAGTTGTAACTGATGTGGGTTGATACTCCCACCCTGGGTGAGGGAATAAACTAAGAATTGTAAATGTTTGTGTCAACACTCTTCACTCTTTGTTAAAGATTAATGAGTTTTCTTTTGCTTATAGTGTGGGAAACACAGTGTTGATACAGATTATGTATAAGAGCAAAAATAGATTAGATGATCCATGTGTGAATTATCATAGTAGTGTACAGTATTTCAGTTGTGGTTTTGAATTCCATTGTAGTTCTTTGGGATTTTACAGTAATGTGGGGAAAATTCCAGTTTTCCTCGAACGCCTCCAGTCTATAAAAGCAGTTTTCAGCCTTTCTCCCACATACTCATGTGAAACATCGGTGAATAGACGTTTTGATTTTTTTTTTTTTGGTTGTTCTGAGAAGCATTACTGTAAATTCCGCAGCTATTGACTTGCATTACTGTCCTTATTAACTATGCCATATCCTTATGAGTTATGGACTATAGGTGCAGTTTTCAGTGAATGAGGTCGATTCAACACAACATTCTGTAATATAAGTGACTGCACAGGTCTTTAATGGAGTTACTGGAAAATCTTTTGTAATTAGAGACGTTCTTTGTGAGGATCATCATATTTGAAGATCAAGATTTTAATCATTCTTAACCACCATATTACTTGCGTCACACTTTGGAGCACTATTGACAACCATTTCTCTAGGGTATAATTTGAGATTGTTGAACTCTGGAAAATCTTAAGATTTTTGTTTCTAAATAACCTAAAAATGGGAGTGCCAAAGTAAAGATAATTGTGTGAAAACATAAAGGATACCTTTACAGTTTATCATAAAGGTAATTCTTGGCTTGTGTTCCCTTTACAGATAGGTAATGAAGGCTTAGCTGCTGACCTAACTGATGATCCTGATACTGAGGAAGCACTGAAAGAATTTGATTTTTTAGTAACTGCTGAAGATGGTGAAGGAGCTGGAGAAGCACGAAGTTCAGGGGATGGCACAGAATGGGGTAAGGTGATAAAGAAATACAGGGGTGGGAAAATATCTAGGCCTTAAAGATGTATTTTATTAAATATTGTATGTGGAATCTGTGTATCTGAATGTATCCTGGCAGTTAAACTGAGAGCAAGAAGAGTGGTATTCAATAATTTCAGAGTATTTTGCATCAGTTTATTTAGCTTTGGTGGCTAAACTGTTTAATATATGGCTTTTGTTGAATTTTGATTTTTGAAATTTGTCTTGATTTAAAATTGAAACATTGTTAATTTAGAAATCCAGTTCCTTTCTTCTTAGCAGATTTTTTTTTAAGCATGTACACAGTTTTAAACATTCCCATGATTTAATTTGGTAATAGATTTGGGTTTCAAGAAGAGGACTCTCTTCAGTATGCCTGTATGGTATACCTGATCAGATAATACCATACAGGCATACCGAAAAGAGTCGTCTTCTTGAAACTCACATCCATTGGGTTGCAAATAGACACGACTGAACTTGTATACACACAATAAAGCTATTAATTCAGAATAATAGCTCTATAATGAACAAGATTTATTGAAACTATTGAACTTTATTACATAAAACATTCAATGTACAAACATGTTAAGAGCCTGGCCTTTGGAAGTGATCTACTGCTAACAATAATCCAGCTATAACTAAAAGGGTTAAAACAGTTCTATTTATACAGGGTTTAAAAAGCCCATTGGAAAGTAAAATATAAAGTGTACAAAGAATTTTAAGATAATAGCTGAGGTCCAGTGTGATCTTTCAATTAAAAATGTTCATTCTGTACTTACACAGCTAATTTCACATTGTATGGCAGAAACCACAACATGGTTCAACAATTATACTCAATTAAAAATAACTTTTAAAAACATGTTAATAATAGACACACCAAAAAAAAGTTCATTCAGTCAACATTTAATACGAACATGTTCCTGGTAGGGAGAACTCAGCTTTATTGGAGAAGAGTACTAAGTATTTAAATGCATATTTCCCATGAAAACCAAAATTGCTTAGTTACTAGCAAGAGGAATTATCACTAGATTTTTAAAAGCTACTTTGGTGATAAGGAGACACACTTCAGTTTATAAAAATGCCTCGTGTATATATTTAAGCTGAATATTGCTAATAGCAGGAGGGACAGAACCTGAGAGATAATGTTTATTGACTGTCCGGATACAAATTGAGTACTTGAAAGGTCTGGATTTTGTTATCAGCATTCTCATTGTTTATGATTGTCAAGCATGATTTTTCAGATCTTAACTTCTCCTAAGTGGAGGGAGAGGAGGCCTATTAATTGAAAAATTAAAAAAAAAAAACAATTTCCACAATTGTCTTCTACACTTTGAATATACATTTTTGTACTTACTCTTTGATAATTGCTAAGTTATAGAAGTTTACCCTTCTTAAGAATTAGTCTTGCTTAAGGGGACAGTAAAAATATCTAATTTTCTTCTTTCATTAGTGTGCAGCCTATCAATGTTGGAAATACCTTATTTTTATCTGGGCACTACTGATGCTCATTTAGATTATTAAAGGGAGAAAAAAGATGGAAAGCAGTTTTCAAACATTTGTATAGCTAAATCTTGGCACATTTCCATTCCTATTCTCTTCACCTAAAATTGCTGAAAGTTTAACTGTCCATCAGAAGAATATAACAATTTTAGGAATTAAATTTGTATAAAATGGCATTACTTCTGTCATAAAAAGTGTGCAGTTGATTAGTCCTTCTGTCCAAAAACTTTTGACTGTAGAACAGTTTCAAGAGAGGACCTAATTAGTGAATGATGACTGTCGATACTTTTATTTACTTCTGCTTATTAATATTTGAGAATGACCTGAATCTTTATGTGTAATGGAAGTAACCAACAAAGTCTCTTCCTTCTAGACAAGTCTAAAGTATCTCTAAAGCATTTTAAGTTCTTAAGATGGAAGGGACTCTGTTAAGAGCAAAATGATTCAAGTAATTTCTTTCCCTAAGAAATGAAAACAATCACAGAATCTATGCAGTGTTTTTTATAAAGGATCTTTGCAGCGATTTTGAATTTTTCATTTTTACTCATTAGGTATCATACTCAGGTTTTTTTTCCAAAGCAAAAAGGCTGAATATACAAATTTACTTAAAATTTGAGTTTACTTACAAATGGGAAAGTGATTTTCAGATTTAAGTTACTGGGTAAAGGATAGATTTTTTTTTTTTCTTTCTAAATAGTGTATCATAATAAAACATCCCTGTATTCACCCACATGGGATAATCTGTGTTATTTTTATTTTGTATACTAGCATTGTCCTCAAATATCTCTGATTTTGAATTCTTTCGTTCTGTGAAACCACTCCTTTTTAGAAAGCTTTTAAAACTTTTTCATCTGTCAGGGTAGTCTGGGTTTAATTTTAATAGTTCTTAATATCTTGGCATAATCAAAAATATTGGTGAGCATTTCTAATTTTGCTAAACATTTTAAAGATGTTTAGTTATAATCTGCTACACTTTGAAACTGTGGTCTGTAGAATTTATAGGACTACAAAATACTGACTGTGTTTAAATGGATAAAGTACTAAATATTTGAATAAAATTAGTTTCAAGTTTATGGTACACTAAGTAGATTTAATTCCTTTGCTTTGGTAGTTACAATCACCACAATAGAATTTTAGACTTTTGTGGTTTTGAGTTGTCAAGGATCAATTTTTTGTGTGTATATTTGTGTTTTCTTATTAAAAAAAAAAAAAGTTCCCCTAACTTATTCAACCTCATTTCTTGGTATTTTTTCCCCCTAGATATTTTTAAAACAGCATTAATATGTAGAAGATTATGCTGCCTCTTCCTTTTTGCTCTTAACTATTTCTTATAAGCAATATCAAATCAGCTGTTACTTACCAGGCAAGTTTCAGGATGTTTGTGCACATATGCATTCACCAACCTGTTCTCTGCACTGCCTTAAGTTTACCTTTGTTTTCTAGATTCAAGTTTATCTTGCAAGTAATATTTCTTTTTTTTTAAGCTTATCCTTTTTTAATCCCTTTGCTTTCTCACTTCACTACCCTTTGCTACTCCAGTTAGAGCATTCACAGCTTTACTTTTTATACAGAGGTCTTTTAAAAAACTCCTGTTTAATTTCATGTGTAAAGTTTATACCACTGAAGGTTTTTGTTGCTGTTTCTATGAAGTTAACAAAATGTGCTCCAAATGTGTCCGTTTGTCCCTTTTAAAAATAAGAATTACTAGCTTTATTAAAATGAGCACAAAGCAATTCTTTAGATCGCTTTTTTCTTAGCATAGTAGATAAATTGACAGAACGATTCTTGATAGATATAACATTGTTTTCAGGAAATTCATGAGTATAGTACAGGAAAAGTGAATTTTCTCTTTAAATCAGTATTACGACAGTATTACAGTTTGCAGATTTGATAATCATATGTGTAAATTTCAGGCTTTGATAAACTAGTTTCAGCTAATTCGAGTTAACATATTAAAGTTTTGAGTTTAGCTTTTTACACACTGACTACCTAAGATCATAGTACCATAAGGTAGAAAATGATGACTGTTTTAGTAGGAAAACCTCAAGGTACAGAAAATTGAATTTCTGTGTACCCTTTTTTTTTTCCCCGTAAGAGGCTTGCAGAATCTTAATTCTGACCAGGAATCAAACTTTACAGTCAGTGAAAGTGCCAAGTCCTAACCACTGAACGGCCAAGGAATTTCCTGGTGTACCATTCAAATATGAGGATCTTTTATGTTTGCTACAAATAACTATATAAGGGAAAAGGATGCTTTTTATGTCCACCGTACATTGAGGCCTATGGAGTTTATAAGCTTTATAACCCAGAAAGATAATAAGTTATCAAAAATTGTGAAAGTATATTATCTCTAAAATCTCCCTTTTATATCAGTTTTCTTCATTGACTTAGCTTACGTGTTTTGGTATAATTTTTATTTAGTAACAGGGTTATGTAAACTAACTCTTCATTGATTTTCAACAGAATGTTAAACTTTCAAATAATAGCTTTAAGTTTAAAAAGTAGCAGTTTAAAACTTAAAAGATGGAAAAGCCTTTAATACCTAAAATAATTCAAATAGACATATTTTTGTTTTGCCTTTTTTTAATGCTGTTTTCCTCTAGTATTCTATAGGGTAAATTTTTTATAGGCACAAGTATTTACTTAAAACAAATATGGATTTGTTTATTCAGCTAAAATAGCCGAAGTACCATCTGTAACAGATGTACAGCAATGTATGTTTTCATTTCTCCACGCTTGTCACTGCTTTTATCTTACCCTAAAAATATCAACTCTTAAAAAGTTCTTCAGTGGAATTTGAGTTTTTTTTGTTTTTTGTTTTGTTTTGTTTTGTTTTTGCTAATCTTAGTTGTAGACCAATGGAAGAAGGTAATGAGATGTTGAACTATTTGGATGGGGTGGGGGCAGAGGTGGGATTCTCTGAATGCTTTGTATGGATTATTTGAGACGTATTTTGGAATTACATGTATGTTTTATATTGGACTAGAATGCCTCTCCATTAGTACAGTTATCTTGTGCATGCAGAATCAATGTGACAGAAGGTGCATGAATATTTTCATCAATAAAACAGCACTGACCTTTCCAGCTTGCACTTTTTTGAGTAGTTCGCATGTAATTCATTCATTTGCTTTTATGATGCTGGCTGAATAATTTTTTATTAACATTTTTATAAAGATGCAGTGATCTAATTTTTGTAACATTAGATTTCTGATGTCAGTCCATTGTAAAAATATCAGTTACCACAAGAATAATAACCTTCAAATTTGTAATTCATAGAAATGAAGCACCATTTAACTGTTGTTTGTAGTACTAATGTTTAGAAATTATGAGATGGGCTTTCAGAGTTTGACTTGTAAATACCAAAACTGAGACTGCACCTTTAAAGTACTTTGAGTATATACTGTCAGTACATTTTTATTATGATTATATAAAGCTATAAGTTTATTGCGAACAGCTTGCATTGCCAACTGCTGATTTTTTTTCTTTTAATAATATGCTGCATGTAGATAAAGATGACCTCTCCCCAACTACTGAGGTTTGGGATGTAGACCAGGGACTAATAAGTAAACTGAAGGAACAGTACAAGAAGGAACGAAAGGGGAAGAAAGGGGTGAAGAGTAAGTGCAGATTCTATTATAATTTTTGTGTTCCAATCTTTGAGAAAAAGAAAAATCTTCAATTCTGATTTTTTGTCTTTAACTTCTTTATGTTTCATACAAGGGGCAACTAACTTTAAACTTTGTCTGTTGTATATTTGAAATTTATTTGAACATAATTTAGGAGGTATTATGGGAAAATCAAGCGGGATATCATTTTAAATCTGTGGATAAGGATGAAGGAAAGATTTTAAGGTTTTTGTCTATAAACTTTGAAAAGTTTGCAGAACTCTTAAGGAATATTGGCCTTTGGATAAAAAATAATAGAAATTTGTTTAAAAGGAAGAAAGTATAAATTTCTCTATTTTTGATAGAGTATTACTGCTGTAACTAGGTCTTATCCAGGTTACATTTCTTAGTTTCTTAGAATTCTGAAATACAGTGAATGGGAAAGCCCTTTCCGTAGTTTATACTGTCTGCTCTTAAGCCAACCTCAAACAATAACAGTAGCAAAAGAAAAAAACCTCTTAGGTAGTATTTTCTTGGCTACTCTGGTAGAGTAAGGTCAGGGGAGTAAGGTAGTGGTGGCAGTAAGGTTTGTTTGGTTAATAGCTAAGTAGCTTTGGGTGCCTTGTTATATTTTTCACAATTAATATCTTGACCAGTGTATTTTAAAATATATATTTAGCTACAGCACCTCTCAATGAAGTAATTCATTTTGTGAATCAGGCTCTTGAACAGCCACATGAAAATCATCTTCAGACTTAGAAGTATTGAATAAAGGAACTGAAATTACTTTATTTTGAACTGGCTGGCCATTGATTCCTCTAGTCCAACTGTTTTGACTGTGTCTAGGAGAAAACAGTAGGTGACAGCATCAAAACCATATAGATATTCTTTCACGTTCCTTCTCTGGTGACAGAGATACTAGTGTATGAAATGGCATTTGTAGTGGAAAAGGGTGTAAGTTTCCTCCAGTAAAGCAGCTTTTGAGTGATTTAATGTCTTGTAGAAGAAAATAAGGAGTTTTGGAAATTTTACCTGTTATGCACTTTTCTTTTATAACCTTATGCTAATTTATGTTGTTGCATGTGAACACAAACTGTTCTCGAAGAAATTTCTTACTGTACATTGAATTGCTTAGTGTATTTAAAGATGATTAATGCTGGGCAGGGACTGTCTTTCAGCTTTAACATCTCCCCTATATAATTAATGCATGTTGAGTATAAAAGTACTTTTGCATGATTGAGCATTGTAATATAGATGCAGTGACATTTGAATTTTAGGGTTTAGATTTTTAATTTTTTTTTTAGAAATGAAGTAGTTTACTTAAATATTAGGTTACTTATTTTGTATATGTTATTCATAAACTGAGTTACATGCTGAAGATTTCTTTAGAAAATGTTAGATAGTGTTGCTTTTAATTTCAAATATAGACACCCCATTTTTTTCCTGATAGAATGTTTAGATCTCTATCTGTTGCTGTTGTTTCCAGCTCTTTTGTGACCCCATTGAACTGTAGCCTGCCAGGCTCCTCTGTCCACAGGATTTCCTAGGCAAGAATGCTGGAATGGGTTGCCATTTCCTTCTTCAGGGGATCTTGCTGACTCAGGGATCGAATCTGTGTCTCCTGTATTGGCAGGAGGATTCTTTACTACTTAACCACTGGGGTTTTGGTGGTGTTTTGTTTTGGTTTTTACACAAATTGAAGGTTTCTGGCAACCCTGCCTTTTTTTTTTTAATGAGAAGAGTATTTTTAATTAAGACGTACTTTTTTTAAAGGTGTAATGCTATTGCATACTTAGTACATTATAGTGTACACATAACTCTTTTTTTAAGTATTTATTTTTGGCTGCACTGGGTTTTACATGTGTGATCTTCATTCTTCCTTGCGGCCATGTGGGATTTTGGGGATTTTTAGTTCCAGCATGTGGAATCTAGTTCCCTGATCAGGAATCAAACCCAGGCCGTCTGCCTTGGGAGTGAAGAGTTTCAGCCCCTAGACCACCAGGGAAGTCCCAGCAGATAACTTTTATATGCACTAGGAAACCAAAAAAATTGGTGTGACTTGTTTTATTGTGACTGAACCCTCAACATCTCCAAGGTATGCCCGTCCCTTTTTGAGGTTTAGAAAGAAGATACAAGTCAGCTTAAGGTTTTTTTTTGTTTTAGGTTTGACTTTTTTTTTTTTAACTTTATTTTGCTTTACATTACTGTATTGCTTTTGCCATACATTGACATGAATCAGCCACGGGTGTACATGAGTTCCCAATCCTGAACTCCCCTCCCATCTCTCACCCCATATCTCTCT
This sequence comes from Oreotragus oreotragus, assembly GCA_006410675.1. Lineage (NCBI taxonomy): Eukaryota > Metazoa > Chordata > Mammalia > Artiodactyla > Bovidae > Oreotragus > Oreotragus oreotragus. Next base: position 28,196 of record SJYX01006600.1, on the reverse strand, counting down.
GGGTCATCCCCGTGCACCAGCCCCAAGCATCCTGTATCGAACATAGACTGGTGCTTCGTTTCTTACCTGATAGTATACATGTTTCAGTGCCATTCTCCCAAATCATCCCACCCTCTCCTTCTCCCACAGAGTCTAAAAGTCTGTTCTGTACATCTCTGTCTCTTTTGCTGTCTCACATAGATGGTTATTATTACCATCTTTCTAAATTCCATAAATATGTGTTAGTATACTGTATTGGTGTTTTTCTTTCTGGCTTTCTTCACTCTGTATAATAGGCTTCAGTTTCATCCACCTCATTAGAACTGATTCAGATGTATTCTTTTTAATGGCTGAGTAATACTCCATTGTGTATATGTACCACCGCTTTCTTATCCATTCATCTGCTGATGGACATCTAGGTTGTTTCCATGTCCTGGCTGTTATAAAGTCAACTTAAGGTTTTTTTTGTTTTAGGTTTTACATTTTTCTAAAATTGTTTTTTATTGAAAAAAAATACATGTTTAAGAACTGTTAGAAACTGATGAACTGAAACTAAAGTCTAAAATTCCCGTACAATTTTAATTAATTTTATTTAGTAGGCTCATAGCATACAGTTTTGTTATTTGCCTACTCAGCTAACAATTCACAAAAAATATCCTTTCATGTCAATAAATATTCTGCCATACAGCATTTTCACTTGTCTAACTTTAACACTTTAAGCATTAACTTTAACATTAACATTGTTAAACAATAACTTGTTTAACATTTTCATTTGTTTAACTTTCTTTAAACAAAGGTACCCTGCTGTCAAACAATATTTCAGAACCCGATATGAGAAATGGGTAAAAGGGAACTACTGTGATTAAATCAGGAGCTGGTGACTTCGGATTCATGCCCTGAGGTTTTCATGTCTCAGTACTGTTTACTTATCAAAATGTGTACCGTGTTATTCAACCAGTCCCCTTTAATTTTTATTTTGTGTCTAATTTTTTAAATGAGCTACCTTCGTTTAAATAGCCATAGAAGTAATATATGCTTAACGTAAGTATTATATAGAGACACAAAGAAAAAAGTAAAAATCACTTGCAGTTCGATAACTCAGAAATTATATTTGGCATATGTTCTTCCAGCTGTTTCTAAATGTTTTTGTATATAAACCTCCTTTAACAATTTGCAACAAGAATATCATTGTTTTTAACTCATTTTTTCTTAATTTTCATTAGATTAGATGACTAAATACAATTTGACTGGTTAGATAGTATTGCATTTTGTGGGTTTATCCTAGCCTCCATTAGTTAATTCATTAGATTATTTCTCATTTTCAGTGTTTTTATGAATACCAGTGTTTTTAAGGTTACCCGTGTATGTAGATAAAAAGATGAGGTTTCCAACAGTGTCTCAGGAATGAATAATTAAGAAATAATTGTTTCTTTTTACACTTCCTTTGTGAATTAGTTAAAAACTTTTTACTCTTAAGCATAGAGTTCACTGTAAAAATGTTGACTTTGATTCCCTGCCGTGGAAATAAATTTTTCTTTAAATTGGTGGGTAGTAAATTTAGGTCTTAATCTAAGTAGATTAAGTGCTAAGATACAGTTTTTCATGAAAAGATTGAATTCATGGAATTTACTTAGCATTTTTGTTATCTATTTTCATTGGGTTTTCTGATGTTTTCCCAGATGTGGCTTTGTATAATACATTAATTTATAAACTGTAGCCTTTTCTTTTTTTCCTTTATTCCAAAGTGTGAATTAGTCATACCTTGTGGATCATAGCACTCAGTTTCTACAGATTTTTCCAGCTTCTTAGAAGAAAAATTATTTGCTTAACTTTAGCACGTTAATTCAGCAGATATAATCCAATCTAAATGCCTTTTTTTTAATGGGAAAAAGTGGCAAGAATGCCAACTTTTTAACTTTGTAAAGTCTCAACCATGATTTGACTCTTAAATGGAAAGGGTTCTGAAATCAGAATCCAGGAAGGTAATGTTAATCTGTCTTCCAGCTTGTTCACTCCATTTCACCCTTCTTTTTTCCTACCTTAGGCAAAAGGAATGACTTAACAGTGAACAACCTTGCCTTGGACTGTAAACACAGTTCAGTATTAATTTCTTTCTAAGTGACATATGCTTTTTCAATTAGTATTTCTAAAAATGAAGACCATGAAACTAAAGAGATTTGTTACAGTTATTTTGGTCTCAAACTTCAGAAGAGTTAAGCTTCCTTTTCCTTGTAACATTTTCTTTTGACATAACTTCAAACTTAAGGAAAAGTTATAAGAATTTCATGCGCTTTCACACAGTTTCTTTAAATGTTAAAATTTTACTACATTTGCTTCATCCTCTTGTCTCTTTAAATATGTACTTTTATTATTTTGAACACTTCAGAAAACTGAGTAAGTAGTAGACATGTTGTTCCTTAGATACTTTAGTTTGTGTCCAGTTCAGTTGCTCAGTCGTGTCTGACTTTTTGTGACCCCATGAACTGCAGCACGCCAGGCCTTCCTGTCCATCACCAACTCCTGGAGTTCACCCAAACCCATGTCCATTGATTCGGTGATGCCATCCAGTCATCTCATCCTCTGTCATCCCGTTCTCCTCCTTCCCCTAATCCCTCCCAGCATCAGAATCTTTTCCAATGAGTCAACTCTTTGCATGAGGTGGCCATAGTATTGGAGTTTCAGCTTTAGCATCAGTCCTTCCAGTGAACACCCAGGACTGATCTCCTTTAGAATGGACTGGTTGGATCTCCTTGCAGTCCAAGGGACTCTCAAGAGTCTTCTCCAACACTACAGTTCAGAAGCATCAGTTACTTTACCACAAATGCATTTTCTTATGTGACCACAGTACAGTGGTGGAAGTCAGGGAATTAACTGATACAATACTATTATCAAATCTAAAACTTTGTTTTCTGTCATCTTTAAATATGTTCTAAGCTTTCTGTAATTGGGGAAGAAAGTGAGGGGGAAGTTCTGAGTTAATCTTTTGTTAAAATCTTTGATAGGACTTTTCTAGCTTTCTGTGGTCTCTCTTTTTGCTGTATTTCATGTATAAGTAAAAACATGTAAATCAATAACAAATCACATTGTATAGCAGCTGAAATAAGGGTAAAACATCTGAAGTTTGGAACATTTATTTAGAATATAAAGGAGGAGGTAATAATCTTTTTAAGACTTCGACATTTGTTTCAGTGTTTTCAACGTGGAAGGTTTAAGTTATGGAGTATAATATGTTTTCCTTTGATAAATGCTCTTATTCTTTCTGTTACTCCTATACTGTTTTGTACTTATAAAATTGTAGCTTATAAAGAAAGATTATTTCATATCCTTTCTTCAAAAGATTTATATGCTTTTCCCATTTCAAAGATAGGGAAAGATCTCCATTTCAAAAGTTCACATTCTGAAATATGTATGTTTACAGATCTGAGTCCTGGTCAATGAATTTGTCTTAATTGTTCTTATTTATCTTACGTTTCCTGTCTTCCATGTGTAGAATAAGATTTGTCATTCCCCTTCTTTACTCTTGTTAATGAATAGCTATACATCTCCTGACTTGGTTATCATACATTGGAAAATTTTTTCATTATTTCTTTTAATGCAAATAATAAGTATCCCTGGATAATTTTCTATTTTTCCTCTTTTTTTTCTTTTTTTAGTTTCATATTAGTATTTGTCATTTGCTATTCCAGATTCAGGACAACAAACTTTCAAGAGGGAACGAAATTTTTGTAGAGTATGACTTAAGTACGAATATCTTTATATTAGGCATTTTAGAACATTTAAAGAGAAATTATTTTGTATCAGTAACTTTCAATAGGCCTATAAAAACACCTTGACACATACTATAAAGTGACTATGATGATTAAGCTACCTCTATTTTGGAGAGAGTATAAGGAGCCCGTAAAACCATTCAGTATCCTGCATCAAATCAAAGACAAATAGTTTTTTCATAGTAAACGAGTATTACTTTCAACTAAGAGATGCAGTTGTTTTCTATTTCTGGCTTCAGTTTCACACTGTTAAAACAGACCATTCAGTTCTTCAACTCGGTTTCTTTTTTTTCCTCCCCCAAGAAAATAATTGAAGCATTTTGACAAGGGGCAGAAAGTATCAGTTTGACGCTGTTTTCAGTCAGTACACGTTTTTAAGCTGCAGAAACACTTTGCAGCTAACCTAGTTTTTCCTTAATACTGTGATGTCGTTTTTTTTTAAGATGACAGTTGTCATATAAAAACTTTCTTTCAATTAGGGTGATAGAACATATAACAAATCTAGCAAACATGATATAACTAAACCCTTTTATTCTAAAATAAACTTAAACCTTTGCCAGATTGCCTGCTTCACTTCAGAATATAAGGCTGACTAACAAAGGGAGGCATATTTGAGAAGGGAAAATGTTAGATTCATTTAATCTAAATGTTTAAAAAAACTACTGTTTTATTTATAATAATAGAGTAAGGGAAAGATAGATTTCATGTCATGAGTGTGTATATTTGTGAGTGTGAATTTAAAAACGCTAACAACAGCAGTTGTCAGTCCATCCATAGTTCGGCTTTTACACGGCATACTGTTTTTCATTTTCCTAGAATCTATTCAGAGGATTGTGCATTGGTATAGACTTGATGGCTGTGGTTACGAGGTAGATGGGTTATTATATAATTCATAGTGGTAGAAGAACATCTTTTCTTGCTGTTAAAATTAGGAAGAGTATTTCCTCTATAGATTATAGAGTAGTAATTGAGAATCCATTCTTGTTTACTCCTTAGTGAGTCATCTTCAGTTATGCTGTTGAACATTTTAATAACATTATGTATGATCTATTACACTAATACCATTACAGTTTTCTTGTTGCGAATCAGACTTCAAAACTTTTATTTGAAATTGCATTCGTTGGAATTATTTTCTTTAGAATATTAGATTTAGAAAGAGAAAAAAGGGTTAAATGTGTTGTTAGTTGAAAGATGTTCTACATGACAGGTGCTAGATAAGACTGTTAACTTCTGGTTGAGAAATCTGCTTTCATCTTTTAGCAATTTTTGAGAAACTAGAATTAAAGCAGGGACAATTCCACCTTTTTCCTAAACTTGCCACTGTGCCACACAGAAACTAATGTTTAGTTATAGTATACAAAACAAAAAAAGTAATAATTATATGATTTGGGAACCTTTGTTGGAATGTTGCAGAAAGGGGGATCCCTTCCCCAGGCCCAGGAGTGGACTCTTGTCTGATACTTAGGAATGAATGGTCAGAGGAGACACACATGCTCCCAGAGCATGAGACTTGATCGGAAAGGGGCCCCTGGCTGGAGCACAGGAAGGAATGGGAACCCAGGAGGACTGCTCTGCCACATGGCTGATAGTCTCGGGTTTTTTAGTGGTGGAATTAGTTTCTGGGTTGTCTCTGGCCAGTCATTCTGACACAAGGTCATTCCTGATGGCCTGAGCATCCCTCAGCCAAAATGGATTTCGTCAAGGAAGATTGTGGAAGGTTGGTAAGACGTAAGGACTGGCGTCTCCTTTTGAACTTTTCAAGGTTCTTCCAATTGGTGGTGGTTTGTTAGTTTCATGTTTCTTACAGGGTCTCCTGTTGTAAAATAACTCATACAAGTGGTTACTGTGGTGCCTGGCCAGAGTGGGCTGTTTCGGTCAATGTTTCCTCTAACATGAGCATTAAATTTCATGTTGTTTCCTAGTTTCCTTTTCTTCCATATTTCCTGGTCCATGTATTCAGGAAGATGTGACTTGATAGGATCTGTAATGATAAAACTTTTCTTGTCTTTATTATATTTATCATAGGATGAAATTATAAGTAGTATCTAATGAAGTAAAAGTTTATGGTTTACATAAGTATAATTAGAATGAGCAGAGGAAGATCAACAAAAGCCTCACGGAGAAGATGGAAGTGGGTGCAGGAAGTATTCTCACCTTTCTAGGGAATAGGTAGAGACAGATAGGATAAAAATACGGAAGAAGAAACCCTGGTGAATATACTATAGGGAAACTGCTCTGACTTGAAAATTAGGGAGAGCTGTGTTATGCAGCACTGAGAGATGAGGTTGGGTAGGATCATCATGAAGCGCATGCAGGGGTAAGTACAGGGTCTCAGCTTTGATTCAGAGAGCATTGAAGTGCTGCTGGCGGTCTCAGTAAGGAGGGATAAGAACAGTGGGCTGACTTTGGAAACCTAATCGAGCCAAAGTATTCAGTGTGGCAGAAGGCAAATGGAGTTGGGAGATAGGAAAACCAGTCAGGAACCCTCTGCAGTAATTTGTAAGAGTGAAAGCATTGAGTAGAATAAAGTCAACAGCAAGAAAGAGATTGATCTGAAGAGCACATAAAAGGAGGGGTTTTTTTTTGTTGTTTTTTTCCAAAATAGATTCTCCTTCATCTCCGCTTATAAACTGAAAAGGAATTCTTAGGATGTAGTTACAGAATTTTAAGAACAGAAATCTAATCAGTGGTGTTGGTACTCATAAGTGGGAAAGTTATAAAGGAGAGCTATTTTGTGAGAAAGGATAACATTGATCTTCTTTCATGTTGACTTTCACTGATGGTTAGACATCCAGTTGGCAGTTTTTCATTTATTAGAGAATTTATTTAGTCACTTTGTCAGGGAGAAAATCCTCAGATAATAACTGAGTTTCTCCATTATATACTTTAGAAAAAAAATTCAGACTACTTGACACATTGTATCCAGAAAGAGTTACTTAAGCATTTCTAAAAAGTTAGGGATTGCTGTGAAATAGTTAATAAATGAAAAGAAATTATAAAGGTAATGTGTAAGATTCCACCTGTTTCCATTAAGTCTTACCGTTGTACTACCTGGCATTCTGTTAGGGATACATAGATGAATGATAGTTCCTTTGGAATTGCTAATATTCTAATAGCTGAAGTAAAATTTAGTGATTATATAGTCTTAATTAGTCCATCAGTATTAATATTAGTAAATAATCTGTGGGCTGCAACCCATCAGGCTCCTCAGTTCATGGGATTCGTCAGGCAAGAATACTGGAGTGGGTTGCCATTTCCTTCTCCAGGGAATCTTCCCGACCCAGGGATCGAACCCAGGTCTCCCGCATTGGAGGCAGACGCTTTAACCTCTGCACCACCAGGGAAGACAAATATAGTCTTACTGTGTAGCCTTGGATTTGCCTATTTTAATTGTTTCACTTATATGTTGACTATAAAGCATTTTCTTTTAAAACTATTTTCTTTCAAAATACATAAGAAAAATGATTCTCTTGTCATTTCTGACGTTCATAGTTAAAGAGATCCCGTGATATTAGATGCTCCTGAGCTTTGCATATTTTGGCCTGAGTTATCCATGTACCAGTTGAAATTCTCTCCTTAAGCTTATACTGTGATTGACTTTTCATACTGTGATAAGAAACTCATGGGTAAATCAGGTTTTTCAAATTTGGGAAAAAAGAACATTTGAGGAAAATTGGAGTTGATTTGTTAGTGACAGATTTGTGTGACTATAGCAGGAAAATATCCACATAAACACAGGGAAAGTTAAATGTTTGTTGCACCCTCGTAAAAATAATTTTTACTTATTTCTTTGTTAACATTTTTAAATAGTGGATTAAGTTGGAAAACCTGTTTTATTCTTTACACTGTTAAATGTTAACTTAAATACCAAAATTTTTTGTTTTAATGATATCTTCTGTGTCTGAGCTTACAGAACTTTGAGTAGTAAACAGCTCAATTTTGTGTGTGTATCTCCTGTTTATATATATGTATCTCCTCAGAAATAGGAAATATCTTAAGTATTAAAATTATTTCCATATTTTGGTGGGGAGGTTGATATGGAAAATTGGAGACATCTTTGATTATATGAAGTCTTTAATAACTGCAACTTCTTAAAAATAGCTTGTTTTGGTAATAAGTTGGTTTTTAAGGGTGCTAGCAAGTCAAGCAGTAGCTGTTAAATGAACCTCTACTGCTGACATTAATTTACAGGGGTCAACAGGACAAAACTCTGCGACACGATAGCTGATCTGGGAGATGATGAGCTGCCCCTCATCCCTTCAGGAATCATTAATCAGTCTAGGTCAGCCTCTACTAGAATGACTGATCATGAAGGTGCAAGAGCAGAGGAAGGTACAAAATTTAGCTACCATGTTTATTTACGTTGCAGATGACATTAATTCCAAATCACATTTCCTTAATATAAATTTGCTGCTGTTTTAAAATGCTGAAGATCAGCTTATGTGATCTTCAGAGAAGGTTTTGGGCAAGTTCTTGGTTTATCTTAGAAGTTTTGAAATTTTTGACTTTTGCTTCCTTATGATTTTTTTGCTTTTGATGTTGGCTGGAATTGTTTCTATTATGTATGATTTCGAAGTACCTTTCTGAACTGTGACTTTAGTTTACAGAGCTAGTATTAGGAAATTAGTATTTTTAAAAAGACTTAAAATAGCACATACGAGAAGGAATTATTTAGTTATTTGTCATATTGGTTAAGTTTAGCAACTCATAGTAAGTGTCACTTGTTAGGAGACAGCTAAGTGCCAAACATTGTGCTTGAAACTTTACGTATATATTATTTCTAAAAATGTATATAATGATTGCCTAATTTAATCATTTTATAGAATAAGGCAACATCATTATTCTTTAACCCGGTACCAAGCATGTACAACTTGGTAATGAATTTTTTAAAATTTGCCTAAATTAGAAATGGGCAGGAATTGAAACTACTGTTTAGGGTTTTTTTCCCATAACTGATTTTAGCTAAAGGTAACATAGAAAACTTGAATACTTTATAAATCTAGGTTGAGAAAGTTATAATTCTAAGTTAGGAGACTGGATTTTAAGGTTTATTGTGACATATAATACATACATAAAGGATAATCCATTATCTAATAATTTGACATATATATTGAATTTTATTGATATTTCTACTTTGCTTTGTAAGGTAATTTCATGCCCCAGTCAAAAAGTTTTGAATACATCTTATTTTCTTCTGAGTTCTCTACTAGCACATATGGCTTAAAGCTAAATAATATTGCATTTTCCTTTAAAGTTGTCTCTGCATGTATTTACCACTCATCATAATCTAAGAATATTTGAGGAAGGGTGAAGAAAAATTGGTAAAATAATAAAACCAAAACAAAACATATTAAAGCATGAAAACACTAGGACAAGTAAAATAATTTGTTTATTTTCCCTAGATCTCTTTACCACTGTTAAACTATTTTCCTGTTTTACCTTAGAGAGTATTTTCTAAAATACACATACCAACTCCATTATTCTTCATCTTATGCATTTAGTAATGGTTCAGCTTCTTTAGCTTTTGATGTATTTTACCAAATATTGCATAGGATATTTTGCTGAAATTTTTGTAGTAACACTATACTTTTAAACCATAGATTTTACACCTTAAGGCAATACCATATAATTAGGGACCCTTTTAAATGTTTCAGACCAGTGACCTACAGGGGGAAAAAAACAGTTAAGGCCCTTACTACTCAAAAACCAATGTAGAACTTGTATGTATATGTCTAGTTGTGCTTTTTAAAGAAAAAATATAAGTGATCTGACTCTGTTAATAGTGGAAGAATAAAGAGGTGGAAAGATAAGCATGAGCCTTATTACACTATTTAATGGGTAGATACTATTAGAATTTGTTACTACAAAAGATTAAGTTCAGTTTTGACTTAGAACTAAGAGAGGAACATTAGCATTCATAATCTCTTATTTTCAGAGGCCATCTCCACTTATGCATTCTTACTAAAGACAGTGTCATACTTCATTTTGTAAAGGAAGAAAGTTTGTTTTCAGGGAAAGAAACTTACACATTAGAAACTTTCAGACTATTTTTGGTAAAGACTTAAGGTGTATGTATACCATGTTGCCACTGGCATGAATGGAATCAGTTACTGAGCTGTGTTCTTTAGATTTTATAAAAATTGAAGGAGATATGATAATAGTCTTAAATTGCTTGATGAAATCTTTTAGGCTCTCTAATAAAAGATATCATAGTTTCCATCATTAAAAATCATTTATTTTAGTAATTTTATTTCTCTTTGAATTGCTAATATTTAAATGCTATGTAATCATGTGCTGTAGATAATTATGTTAACATTAATAACATGAATTTATAGAATAAAAATTAATTACTTCTGTAAGTAAACAAGGGCAGAGTATTTACTGTGCTTACTATATGCCACAGTAATGGGTGATTGTGGAAAGTAGAAATATAACTTAAAAGATTTTATTCACTGAGATGTATATGCAGTATGCCGAGTGAGCAGGATAGTTTGCTATATATAAATGAATATATATGTGTATATATAGATAGAGAAATGTAGTTATATGATTCATTAGAAATTGGTATAATACTTTTGCTTAATATAATTAGTATAAAACTCTAGTAAAACTAGCTAATATTGGTCAGACATTTCCCTTCACATGCTCTTAAATTGGTCAATAACTGATCAGAAATATCTCTGCATAAAGAATGTATAATGCATTATTTTGTTAAAGTTATTTTATTGGGCTTATATCAAAAGTTCTTTTATTGAGTGTGAGTGGGAGGAATTTTGGCATTTTATTCTAACTTGTTTTGCAAACAAATTATGTGCATAAAAGAAAAACATGTACTACCTAAAACTGCTTTGAGAACGTATTACCTTAATGAATTTTATATAACTGTTCTTAAACATAATTTTAAACTATTGGTTTTATAATTCTCAGCGTCTTCTCATATTACCAATAACTGCATACTAGATACTAGTAGGAAGGATCCATGCTACAGATTATTTAGATTCAGTAGGTTTAACTTATAAAATTAAATACTACTATCCCTACATATATTTTCTGTCAGATTTACTCTGTGTCAGTTGCTGACACATAGCTTCACTTTATAAATGTCATTCAGGACCCTATTTGAATTAAATTATGCAGTTTATTTTGATATTACAGATTACTTTTAAGAATAAGATACTGTAAATAGGATGAATTTTACTTTTCCGTGGTATTTATCTAAAAGAAGCAGACTTGTATCTTCTCAGAATGTTTTCAGTAGTGTTAGTGATGACTGATATTTCATTACATCTGTTTCCTATAGTGTTTTAAATTTATATCATTTTTCATGAAAAATTTTCAGAATTGACAGTTAGCTTGAATTTTTATGTCTCCCTTTTAAAATTGCTCATGGATTTTAAATGTTTCGATATGTTGTTTTGTATTAACAATGATTGATGTACTTTCCCCCTTGTATTTTAGGATTAAAATTTTGCTTTCAAAGCATGTTTGAAATGATATGGAGATTTGTTGCTTATAATTATAATAACAATACATAGTAGTATTTGATTTTAATGGGTCAACGTATCAGAAGTTTAAATTGCTATAGTCAGTATAGATTATTTTAGGAGTATATTCAGTAAAAAAAAAGTCAAAATAAAAAAAGCATAGAGTTTGAAAACTGGAAGGCATTCTGAAGATCACATGAATTAACCATTTAGGGAAAAGAAACTGACATTAAAAGTATAACTGCCCTTTTCCTAGACCATTGAGAAATCTGATCAATTTAAGGCTTTACTTCAATAAGCTAATACACTGTATAAGAGACTGGAAGCTCATAACATGTGAATACTTGTATTAAATTTTTTTCAGGGATGAGAATATCTAGCAGTTTCAAACAAATATGATGGAAAGCGAAAGGAGTTAGCAACAACCTATTATGTTTAAAAAATAATATAATTATAGTTGTACCAAAGGGATCTAAAGAGATAAAGCTCCCACCTTGAAATAATACATCAAGTACATATTTTATTTGTGGGAAATTATGCTCAGTTCTGAAATATATAAAACACTTGTTTATTACTACACAGTAATAGGATTTTTTGAGTAGAAGAAATGAGGGAAGTGGGAAAATAAAAAATTAATTATATTACTGAATATTATAACTGTTAAGTGCTTACATTTCCCCACAATATTGTCTTGTACTGTATGATTTTTCAGCATTTAAGAAGCGGTTTTGTTCTTTATAGCTGAACCAATAACGTTTCCGTCTGGAGGAGGCAAGTCATTTATTATGGGTTCTGATGATGTTTTGTTAAGTGTACTGGGCCTTGGAGACCTTGCAGACTTGACGGTAACAAATGATGCAGACTATAGTTATGATGTAAGTGCAGTTTTATTTTTAATTTTTTAATGATTTAATAGAAGGCTCCTTATTTTTTGGAAACACTTATAAAACAGAATTAATGTCAAGGTGCATGGAAAAGATAAAGTGTGACATTGTGTTTATTTGAAGTGATATTTAGTTTTTTTCTTACAACTACTTTCTTTGTGGTATTTAAATTTTTCTGGGTATTGTGGTGTATTAGGAGTTTGGGGTGATTGATTACATAAAAATACTGGTTGATAAATACCTGCCCTTAGTAGTCAACTCTCAATTACCTACTCAAATTAAGCCATACTTTGCTGTTAACAAGAGAAAAATAGGTAACCTGAATCACTTATCTGCTTTCAGGATAATTCTTTAAACACATTTTAGTTTTGAACTTTTTTTTTAAAGGATAATGTTAAAGTTAGTTTGTCATTTCCTAAGTGCTTAGTCTTTCATTTGAGGGATGGGGAGAGGATGAAGAAGGGATGGGAAAGACAGTGTTAGAGGTGAAACTAGTCTTGGATTAAATTTTTTATAGACAATAAACACTCAATTGAGAGTTAACTATACTTACTTAGATTTTGTATTAGTGAATTTGCAGATTTTCAGCAAATTAATTTTTCCTTTTATAAAGATATTTTTTTCTACGTTTTATACTTATGTTAGAATGCTTTTTAGAGACATCGGCCTTGGTGGGCTGGATTATTCTCATTAATACTATTAAAGTATGTAAGCAAATAAATTCTATAATAACCTTTTGACTGCTTTAGAAGTGGTTTCACAGCCTATCTTTACAGATGGAGAAATGAAGGTAAAACGATTAACTTCTTACCAATATCAACAAAGTGTCTTTAGTTCAGACTTTTGAAAAGTACTTTAACTTGCTGCCTTGAAAAATGTCACATGCTAATTTTCTAAATGACAACTGTATTGTTAATATTGTGCCCTTGGATTTTTGGTAGTAATTTATTTAATTTTTGTTTTCATGTAAAATGTTGCAACATGGTAGTTTCTTTGTGTGTTTTGTTTTTTCCTTCATTTTAATGTTTAGTAGGACTTTGGGTTTACCTTGATCATTAGGTAAAACAGATTAAAGGACTCATTTGATCTAAGTATTTGAAAGCTAATGAGATGATTCTTCTTAGTTCTTATTAAATGATAAAGATACAAAGTTTTTAAGGTGTGCTAAATTTCCACTGGACATTTTAGCAAAGCACTTTTGAATGTACATTTTAAACACACCAAAACAAACAAAAACTCCATATGCCTATCAGTTAATTACTTTTACTACTAAAGATCGTGCTCTTTCTTTTTAGTTGCCTGCCAATAAAGATGCCTTTCGAAAGACATGGAATCCCAAGTATACACTACGTAGCCATTTTGATGGAGTTCGGGCATTAGCTTTTCATCCTGTAGAACCTGTGCTGGTTACTGCCTCTGAGGACCATACTCTGAAACTTTGGAACTTGCAAAAAACGGTTCCTGCCAAAAAGCAAGTATTTTAATGTTAGCCTGTTTTTTTCTTCCAAATTTGCTAATGATAATTATTATTCTTTATGGTCTGTATCTTTTATGCACTTATTTGATCTTTACTAATGACGCTTGTATATCAACCAGTGATTTACCATTATTTATCTTCTCCCCTCCCCTTTTTTCTCCCCTCTTTTAGGAGTGCCTCTTTAGATGTAGAGCCTATCTACACATTTAGGGCCCACATGTAAGTTTTATTGAATTAGTACTTAATTAACCATAATTATTATTAACTATTATTTATCACTCCTAAGGCCTTGTAATTTTTTCATAATGTTTGTTTTACATTAAGAAAGACATTAGCTGAATAATACTACATTTGATGAATAATTATACTAATGAGAATATAATTAGTACTGTTCAAATGTACATGTTAACTTAAACCGCTTTAGAAACCACATAAATTTAGAGAGAGGTTGGGAGGGGTGCAAATGTAAGTTTCTTTGTAGGCTTTCTCAGTAATTTTTCCCCTCTTTTCCTGTGATAGTGGTCCTGTTCTGTCATTAGCTATTAGTTCCAATGGAGAGCAGTGTTTTAGTGGCGGTACTGATGCAACTATCCAGTGGTGGAATATGCCTAGTCCTAATGTGGATCCATATGATACATATGGTAAGTAAAAGGCTCAAGATGTATCTTTTTAAGTGAATGGCGCTGACAGAAATAATCACCTCAAATATTAAAGAGAAAAATTAAGAAATAATCATGCCATAAATATTTTAGCGTGCAAGTTGGTATTTCCTATATTGTGTTCAAAAAGTTTTTTAAAACTATGTTAAAGCATTAATTTCTGTACTACAAAAGAGAAATTTAACGTGAGGACTTAGCTACTTTACGTAGTTCAAAAATAATTAGTGCAAGACTACAGAAACAAATGGGAATTCTCAGATCATGCAGTGGTAAGGCATCCACCTGCCATTGCAGGAGACTCAGGTTCAATCCTTGGGTCAGGAAGATCCCCTGGAAGAGGAAATAGCAACCCACTCCAGTATTCTTGCCTGGAAAATTCCACGGACAGAGGAGCCTGGCATGCTGTAGTCCATGGGGTCTCAAAGAGTTAGACATGACTTCGTGACTGAGCATGCATGTAGAAACAAATAAGGACATGAAGGTATAAATCAGTGAACTTGAGGGACAAAAAATTTCTTAATTAAAAAAAACTGGAACTTTCATTCATGAATGCCATGTTTAGAATCTGGCCAACAGAAATACCTGTGCATATATTTAAATATAATTATAAGGGCATTGTTTGTAACTATAAAAGAATTTAAATGGATGTTTATGAGAATGGTTAAATAAAAAATGGTCTACTTAATGGCTCATTTTTAAAGAATTTAAGAACTCTTTGGTCTTTTATTTAACACACTGAGCACCTAAATTTGCCAGATACTAAACATACCTCAAGAAATGAGAATTAGTCTAATACAAAAAAAAAAAAAGATTTTAAACACATAAGCAAGAGAATGGATAGATACAAATTGTGATAAATGATGTGAAGATACAGTAATGTAAGAGAGTAACGGCCAAAGTCATCTTTAGATATAGTCTAAAATAATCACATTCAAGCCAAAATCTATATAAAAGTTAACTGTCAGTGAACAATTCTAAGCCAGTAAGTGACCTGGAGAGTAGGATTTAAAAGATAACTCTGGCTTTTGCAAAGAGAATAGATTGGGAATGAGAAAAGAGTGGAGAAAGGAATACCAAGGTAATGTTGTAAAGTTATAACATGGTGATCTGGTAGATAGGTGAGAAGATGATGTTGCCAAGAGTAGAGTGGAAATAGAGCAGTTAGAAGTGGATTTAAGACATAATGGGGAGACAGAGTAGAATAAACAGAATCTCTTGATAAACTGGATTGAGTGGATAAAGTGAGGATTAGTCATCTTTTTAAACAGCTTTATTGAGGTATGATTCCCGTACAATAAGATTCACCCTTTTGAAGTGTACTGTGCAGTAGTTTTTACCATATTCACAGGGTTATGCAGCCATTATCACTAATTCAGAACTTATTTCCATCACCACTTGTGCATTTTTGACATGAAAAACTGAGTATATGATGGTAGCTTATTGAAATGGGAATGTGGAAAGATAAAGGATGCTGAGTTTGGTCTTTAAGCATGTTAAGAGGAAGGCAGTATCAAGTAGATACCATCAGTTGTGAGAAGGCAGACTCCTGAGGGACTCTGACATGTAGGGGTGGGGTGACTAAAGCAAGAGATTTAACTAAAAAAAGGAAAAAAAAAAAAAAAACAGAAGGCGCGCCTGTGGGGTAGGAGGACATTCAGGAAAGTGAAATCATGACGCATACCAAAAGAAGAAGCCATTTTGAGAAGAAAGAAGCAGTCCGCACTTTGAAATGTTGCTGAGAGATCTAATAATATTAAGTATAGAAAGGTAATTGATCACCCAGGTTTTGGCTGGACAGAGGCTCGATGTTGGGTCTGAGACCACAAGGTAAAGGGACTTGTGGATGACCTTCCAAGGTATACTCTATGGATGAAAATCAAAGTGATGAAGGGAAGAAGGAAGGGAAACTTTATTAGATTTGATAGAACTCATCATTGATGATTTTAGCAAGGGTTGTTTTGTTGTGGTGATAGTATCAGAATGATTTAGAAAGTTAATGGAAGGTAAGAAAGCATATTTACTGAATCTGCTTTTCTTCTATTTGGCTGGAAGTTGATGTAAGTTTTGTTTGTTAGATTTAGAGATTTTGAAGCATATTTGTTTGCTTCAAGGAGGAGGATAATCTGTATAGTAGAAAAACTAAACATGAAAGCAAGTTAGTGTCTAAAATGGAATCCAGAATACCTGGTGGAATTCTCCATTTCAGGAATGGAGGGTAATTCCCTACTTGTATCTGGAAACATGGAGAATATGGATTTAGACACTAGTCGATTTACAGGTTGAGTGACAGAAAAGTAGAGGAAAGATTCCTCTTTCAGTGCTGTATTTCCACAGTGAATTTATTATGAGAGGTAATTAGTCATGTGAAAGGGAGGTTATGAACTGTGAGAAATATCTGTGGAAAATGGGAATTCAGTAGGAAACAGAATTGTAGGATAAATGATGTTTAATGTTATTAGCCCCCATTGTCCTTCAGATGATGACTGGATAAGTAAAATGTAGTGTGTCCACACACTGGAATACTGTTTGGTAGTAAAAGGAAATGGAGCACTGATACATGCTGCAGCACAGGTAAGCCTTGAAAACATGCGAAGTGAAAGAAGGCAGTCAGAAAGGGCCATTTGTCTAAAATGTCTGGATGAGGCAAATTTATAGAAACAGACTATGTAGTGGTTGCCTAGGGCTGCAGAACGGCAGAGAGGAAAATTGCTAATAAGTGATGAAGATGCCCTAAAATTGATATGGCAATGCCTGTGCAACTTGGTGAATATATTAAAAATCATTGAATTGATACTTTAAACTGGTGAGTTTTATGGTGTGGGAGTTATATCTCACTCAGTAAAGCTGTTTATTTAAAAGTAGATGTTCCTTTTTTAGAAAATTGCAGAAATACAGGAAAGTATTAGAAGGTAGCATAAATATCCCATAACTCCACAAATTAGAGATGGCCACTGTGTACACATTGGTTTATCTTATGACCTTTATGTGTAGTCTTTGTACTTAATTATGTAGTTATCTTTATATACAAAAGCATTTCTTTTAAACTTCTTTTAGCTAATTTTTGTTTTGTTTCTTTCGTTACAGAGCCAAATGTTCTAGCTGGCACTTTAATTGCTCATACAGATGCTGTCTGGGGTCTTGCTTATAGTGGCATAAAAAATCAATTACTGTCTTGTTCAGCAGATGGCACTGTTAGATTATGGAGTCCACAAGAAAAATTGCCATGTATTTGCACTTACAATGGAGACAAAGGTAAATAAATTTTGCCTCTTTGAAAAGTATCTTTTTTTTTTTAATTTAGAAGATAAAAAGAACAAAGTAGTTTCACTACTTCCTGACTGCTCAAAAGAGATACTGAAAGAATTTTACAAATCTGTGATAATCTTTTTATTCCTAGTCATATTTTTATAAACAAGAAAGATGCTTTGCAGGGATATCCTGTAGCTTAGTGCCTTTTTAAAAAAAATTTTATTTTTGGATGCAGTGAGTCTTCATTGCTGCGTGTGGGCTTTCCCTTAAGTTGCAGCAAGCAGGGGCTACTGCAGTTGCGATGCTAGGGCTTCTCATTGTAGTGGCTTCTCTTGTTTCAGAGAGACAAGAGACTGAAGGGTACATAGGCTTCAGTAGTTGTGGTGCTTGGGTTTAACCCCAAGAATTGTGGAGTCTTCCCAGATCAGGGATTGAACCCATGTCCCCTGCATTAGCAGGTGGATTCTTAACACTGGACCACCAGGGATGCTTTGCAATTATATCCTGTAGCTCAGTGGGTTTTTGACCTTTTCCAGGACATGTCCTATTTAAAGAATAGAACTATTTGTATCTAATAATAGAGTAGGCAAATGAGGCTACTCTTAGGAACAGCAGAAGGCCCTCCAGCAACTCCAGGTAGATACTCACAAAGACAGAAAGGCTCATGGTCTCAGGTAAACTTGTAAACTACATATGAGCACACTGGTTGAGAAGTCTAGCTATAATCATTGAAGTAGCACCATTAAATGGGAGGTGCAAACTGGGTTAGTTACAGGCTTGCTTTCAAATCTTTTCCTGTCAAAGAAGGATTTAGTATACCTCGTGACAATATTTATGTGCATCTATTTATATTATTTGTATATTGGCATTATTTTCCAAGTTATTTTAAAAAATCGTACCTTTTACTATAAATGTTTTTGTTTTAAAACGTTTTAAATGAACATTTATGCTTAATTTTGTTGAATCTCTAGGATACTTCAGTGATTCTACTAATTTTTTAATTTACCTAAGCTGTTGAGGTGAAAATTCATTTAGATAGTTTGTTTCTTGCTTACTCCAGAATTCACATAATTGTGCATTGATCTGGACAGTTGAATTTATTAACATGTTAAAGAGAGAAATTGATGCTTGATCTGCTTAAGGATATTACTGCATCAGTGAATTCCAGAGTCCAAAGCTTAATTTTCACAGATCCAAAAATATTATTTGCATTTGCTACTTGAAGCTAACCAGTGTCAGACAGGTGAACAGTCTCCCAAGATAGTGGTGTACGAGTGCTATTTTATCATTTTACAGTCAGAAATATAATGGCAGGACTTCCCTGGCAGTCTGGTGGTTAAATCTTAGCCTTCCGATGTCAGGGGTGCAGGTTTGATCCCTAGTCAGGGACCTAAGATCCCACATGGCTTGTGGCAAAAAACAAAACAAAACATAAAAAACAAAAGAAGCAATATGGTAACAAATTCAATAAAAGAGTTATTAAATGATCCACATAAATAAACTTTTAAAAATTGCAGGTGGGCCAGGGCCAGTAAACTCACCGAGGATTTTTGTCTCTTAGAAGAAAATGCATAGAGCAACAGTTTTTGTCTGTCTTCCCTTAAATGTTCCCTAGATGTATTTTTCTTACAGTGTTACAAAAACTTGTAATAAATGAGAATAAGTTACCTATTATATCTCACCATCCTAACACAGTTGCTTTTTCATTGTTAACATTATTTCAAGAATACTCAAATTCCTTTTTCTTGTTAGAAAAGCAGAGATTTCTAAATTATTATGTTTACCTTTTATCTCTTTGGGCTCCTTTCAGAGCATGGAATACCTACATCAGTTGACTTTATAGGCTGTGATCCAGCTCATATGGTGACCTCTTTCAACACTGGTAGTACAGTAATTTATGATTTAGAAACATCACAATCATTGGTGATGCTTTCATCACAGATGGATTCTGGTAAGTTTTTTGGTAAGGTTGAAACCTTAAAAAGGATTGTTTTACAATAGAGGATAACCTTTTACTTTTTATATTTTGACTATTTGAATTTAGAATGAAAAAAAGAATAACTTTCAATGTGTATTTATTTACTTTATTTCTGCTATTTCCTCAAATTGTGTTTAAAAACTTGGATAAGTATATGGGGACAGGTAAGTGAGTAGAGCAAATGTAAAAGTAAAAGAAAAAAAGTGAAATAATTTAGGTTTTTAATGAAAACACGTGTGGAAGTGGAGAAACATATAATGAACCTGTCTTCCAGCTCTGGTAGTTCTGTGTAAATGGCCAAGGTTGTAAGTATAGAATGTGGTATATGTATTTTACAGTTTATTCAAATAGGGACCCAAATAAGGCCCATGTATTGTGATTGGTTGGTAGGTCTCTCACATCTGTTTTCATGTAGATTCCCCCTCTATCTCTTATATTTCCCTTGCATCTTTTTTAACTGAAGAAATTGTGTTGCGTTTCCCATAGTTTGAATTTTACCAGTTGCATCCTTGTGGTATCATTTAATGTGCTTCTCCTGTTCATTTCATTTCCTGTAAATTGTTTGTAGATCTAGAGGCTTACTCAAATTCAGGGTCAAAATTCTATTTGTCTTCTTTTTAAATTTTTTTAATGTTTTTGGCAAGACTATTTCATAATAATTTGTGAATTTTTATCAGAAGGAAATATTCTTTGGTCTTTAGTTTCTAATCATTGCTTAGATCCATTAATTCATTAACTGTTCAAAAATTTTTTCTTTTTTTTTTTTTTTTTTTGCTCTTTATTTTATTTTTACTTTACAATACTGTATTGGTTTTGCCATACATTGACATGAATCAGCCACGAGTGTACATGAGTTCCCAATCCTGAACCCCCCTCCCACCACCTTTCCCATATCATCTCTCTGGGTCATCCCAGTGCACCAGCCCCAAGCATCCTGTATCGAACCTAGACTGGCGATTCGTTTCTTACATGATAGTATACATGTTTCAATGCCATTATCCCAAATCATCCCACCCTCTCCCTCTCCCACAGAATCCACAAGTCTGTTCTATACATTTGTGTCTCTTTTGCTGTCTTGCATACAGGGTTATCATTACCATCTTTCTAAATTCCAAATATATATGTGTTAGTATACTATATTGGTGTTTTTCTTTCTGACTTACTTCACTCTGTATAATCGGCTCCAGTTTCATCCACCTAATTTTATCATTTCTTTTACACGTATTAGCTAGACTGCTTCTATAAGGAGGAACAACCCTCATCAGTAATTTGGTTACCTGGAGTTAGCAATTATAAAGGAAAGGCAAGATAAATGATTACTTCCCACTCCTCCCCTTTATTTACTAGTTTTTAAAATGATGAAGTGATTCCCTAGTATCCTCCAAAGGTGACCAGTGAAGTGAGTCTTTGGGGTGTTGTTTTTGTATCATTATAATCTTTCTTGGAATAAGTGCATTTTATGTGTTTCAGTCTGTTACATATTATCTTTATTGCTACTCAGATTATTTCATCTTTGGCCTGTGGGAGCTTATTCAGGTTGGCTCCTAAGTCTCCCCTTTTGACATAACCCTGTTAGTTGTTGATGCTTTTCTTACTGGTATGACAAGATGTTTTAGGTTGATTTTGTTCATTTTGCACCCCAGATCTGAAATGGGCCATTTCTCTAAGGAGCCATGGTTTCTTTTAGTGGAAAATGACACTTAGAGACTACAAGATAGGTGCTCTGCTATTGATCGAGTCAGTCCTCGTGGTTTTCATGGCTCTTGAGTTGGCCATTGGTTTAGACTTTTTCAGTAGACAGAGCTGAAGAGTACATTATAAAATGTACTCTTATAAAGAGTACATAAAAATTTTATCATAAATTTTTGATAAATTTGATAAATTATCAAATTTTTGATAAATTTTATTCAGATGCTTCCAATAATGATTCAGATTTATCTCATTGGTTTTATATTTTTATCTTATTTTAACAATATGAGAACTCTTGATTCTCTGCAAAATATCACGATTTCTCATTTGTCTAACAGTACAGATAAAGTCATCTCAGAATAATAATTGCAATACCACCAAAAAAGAATTTTGTTACTAATAGAGGCTATATTCTACTAGATACGGACAATCTAATTACTGTGCTTTTAAAAGTCGCTTGTGCTTATAATACCGATTAACTATACAGTTAAGTTCCTTTGGTTAGTTTTACTTTTGATTTTTCATGATTGCTGTTTTAAAAGTCTCTTTATAAAAAAATGTCTAAATGGTTCTGTGATCAAATCTAAAAACAAATTATATGCAGTGTCTTTTTTCAACCCTAGTTTCTTCCTCTTACATAGATTATTTTTTTCAATGTGTTTAAGTTCAGTGAAGAATTCTTGTATACATATAGAATGATCAATTTACTTAGTCTAATAAATGCTGACAATATTTTCCCATTAGTTTTGATCTCTCTCCCTCATTATTAATCTGAACAAAAATTAAGAACTTGGTAGTAAAGAAAAGGTCTCATTCCTAAGAACATCAATTCCAGTTCTTCAGTATTTTTGGTCATTGTGGGAGGGATAGGGTTTGTTCTTGCAAACACCTAATTATCACTTATGAATTTTTTTCCTTCATTATTTGACTCTTAATTCTTTAATGGACTATTTATTAAAAGCAATGACTTGTGGATTTGGGATAATTTAAAAATTCTAAACCACTTTATACTGACAGTCTGCATTAAAATACTTCCATTTTTTTTTCTAAACTTGAGCATAGTGCTATCCATCCACATTATATATATATATATATATATACTAGCTTATATATTTTTTGAGAAATTGTGTCTTTAGAATCTTAGTTTTATTTCTCATATTTTTTGTTTTATATATAAAAGCTTTAGTTTTTAGTGATTCTTATGTTTTGGTAAGACTGCAAAGGCCATCATTTAACTTCTAATTGAAGTTTTTGTTTCTTTTTTATTTGAAATATAGTTAATGAACAATATTAAACTAGGTATATTATGTAATGTTTCTCATTGAAATATCATTGACCATATTCCTTATGCTGTATATTATATTACCTTGGCTTATTTATTGTGTGACTGGAGGTTTGTACCTCTTAATCATCTTCACCTCTTGCTCTGCCGCTTACTCCCCTCCTGTCTGGCAACTACCTGTGTGTTTCCTTTGTCTGTGAATCTGGTTTTGTTTTGTTTTGTTTGTATTTTTTTTCTTTAGACTCCACATTACATTGAAGGTTTGAATTTTGGTTTGTTTTCCTCCTTTGTTTTTTAGGTTTACAATCCAGTAATCACATTAACAGAGTAGTAAGTCATCCCACACTTCCTGTTACAATAACTGCTCATGAAGATAGACACATCAAATTTTTTGACAATAAAACGGGTAAGTAGGTTATCTTATTTTCTGTATTGACTTCCTAGCTTGAAAATTGCCAAGTTAAACTGTCTTAACTCAGATTTTTGCTTTAGTTAATGCAGCACACTTACAGTGTTTGTTAATTTTTACCCTTGTTAGTGCTAGTTGCTCAGTCATGTCTGACTCTTCGCAACCCCATGGACTGTACCTGCCAGGTTCCTCTGTTCATGGAATTCTCTAGGCAAGAATACTGGAGTGGGTTGTCATTTCCTTCTCCAGAGGATCTTCCTGACCCAGGGATCAAACCCCGGTCTCCTACATTGCAGGCAGATTCTTTACTGTCTGGGTTACCAAGGAAGCCCAAAATATCTTGCTTACCTATTAATGATTCCTTCATGTGATGACAGTTATAAACCCTTCTGTTTGAAATTTTTATCTTTATATTCTGTTGTGAATTAGTATGACATAGAAGATCACTTTCTAGTTTGGGCATTTTAAATATGTTCTTAAAATTACCAGTGGATGAAATGATGATATAGTGGCAGTTGTTTTATTGTCATCTTTCCTGTACTTTTTGGTTGTAAGGAAACATGCCAGTTATATAGAAATCATAAATTTTAATTTGGCCATAGAATCGTTTGTTTAAGGATATCTGTATCATTTATCGTTACCCAAAATACTTTGTAAAGTATTGTTTGCTCACTTTCGGGAAAAGTCTGATAGCAAAGAGAGGCTTCTTTGATAAGCTAAAAGAATTAGAGAAGTATTGAAAGACTTCCAAATAAGAAGCTAAAGTGTTAATTGAAACATTATTGCAGGACAACAAATTATCAAGCAAGACAACAAATCAGAACTACAGATTTTTCTTTGTAGCTTACACATTACATGGTTGTAATTTTTAGTCTGACTTTTAGATAAATATCTTTCTTCAAATAACACTTTTCTTGGACAGATGCCTGAACTCAGTAGAACAAGTTGAGAGGAGAAGGAAGACTCATAGGTCTATATGTTGCATAGGAAAGAAGATTCATATACATGTGAATGTCTCAATTTAACACCGTATCAAATCAATTCTTTAAACATTTTTATGAAGCTTAAAGATCTTCCTTTGCTGCAAGAGCAGAGAGAGAATTTCTTTTACTACATTTCTAAAGATTCTTTGTATTAATTATTGAAAGTTTACATTTGTAAAGAAAGGTGCAGGAATTTTAGTAGTTATAATAAAAGGAAAAAGTGATTCTTTAGAGCTTTTTGTATGGCAGAAATCAGAAATAAGGTGCCTGTAGACTTTTAGATTGTTTACAGATTCTACCAATTAATTCTCTGTGTTAACTAGCTAGTACCTTATCTGTAATGTGAAGATAATTAAAGCACTAGGCTCTAAACAATGAAAATTTTCACTCTCATTTTCTCTCTGTCATACACAGAGATACACATATATACAACCCTTGAGTGTAACTGTAAATTGAGTTCATATGGATTCTTTTTAACGAAATTCGTCTTGAAAACTGGCAATTCATTTAAATACTGTACACTCAAATATCCCTATAATTGGTGTTCATGGTTAGCTAAATTTTTAATAGGATACTGTTCTATCAAATGAATAGTAATTTATTGGATTTCTTATCTGAAACACTATAGAAATTGATTGTGTGAATGGACTCAATGAGTATTTAGATTTTAACAATAAAATCTAAGTATTTCACACTGCACTGGCTACTATCATGTACAAGTTATTTCTGCTTTCTGAGGTTTTATTGTCGCCTGGGGAAAATAATGTGAGTGAGTACATATGCACTCATACATACACATGCTCATGCATAATGCAGTAAGATAAAGGAGTCTTCATAGAGCGAAAGTTTGAGTTTTTCCTTGCAAGAATGATAAGGTTTTTGTTTGTTTTTAAGTGAAGAAGTTAGTAGGAAATTCCAGGTAAGGGTATATTTTGAAGCATAGAAGTGGGAATTTGGGCTGGAAACAGAAGTTTCTTAGAGGTAAAGCCAAAGAGGTAAGTAAGTTTGGAGAAGGAAAGCATAAACTACTGAGCCAGATTTTTCAGAGCCAGGCTAAGAATAATGGATTTTTGTTTACACCATGCACTATGAAAACCACTTGAATATTTGACCAGGGATTTGCAATATTGGTTTAGAAAGATACTCAAGTCACACTGTATGGTAGATCCTTGACTACAGAGGAATTAGAAGTTTCAATTTATACTGTTTGTTTCAGAGATACCTTCAGGGCTGGTGATTTTTGAGATTTTTGGTAGAGACACAAATTTGAATTGCATATGCTGTGACCAAGACTTAGCTAATGGGTGAACCTTCGAGGAATGCGGGGGAGTTGGAGGAAGAGGGTCCTGAATTGGTTATGGCCTCATTCATTCAGCAAAACTTACGAGTATCTGCCATATCCTCAGCACCTTTCTTGATCTTGGTGAATAAAACAAAGTGTCCTGTCCTCTTGAATCTTACAGACAAGTGGTACATTGCTTCTGTAAGTGAGACATTGGTATCAGTCTGTTTCTTAATTTCATAGATTGTACAAGTCAAAGGGCTTAAGGTGCTGGGGAAGAGAGAATCAGTGCCTGCATGTGTCCTTTTTTTCCTAAGTTATAGGAAGAAAGAATCTTGGTGGGGGAAGAGAGATGGTAACAGAGCCATGGAGCAAAGGTGAATTCAGTTAAATGTGAAAAGCTGCGTATATATGCTGGTGAAGGAAGGGTCAGAAACTGACTTCTGTGGTCACTAGCAGAAACCCAACATCCAGCTTGATTCAGAATTGCACCTCCTTATAATTGTTCCAGTCTGAAGGGTCACTCACATTTTGAAGTGACTTCAGGACTATGTACAGGAGGTTTAACTCTAAATTGACTTAACATGTCATAGTTAGGGATGAAAGAATTCTTTGGTTTAAGACATGATAAACAGA
This sequence comes from Oreotragus oreotragus, assembly GCA_006410675.1. Lineage (NCBI taxonomy): Eukaryota > Metazoa > Chordata > Mammalia > Artiodactyla > Bovidae > Oreotragus > Oreotragus oreotragus. The sequence goes on along the minus strand of SJYX01006600.1, from coordinate 2,438 downwards.
GGAGATGTGCAGTCATTCTCACAAGAGAAGTCAGAACTAGATCTGTGAGTTAAGAGTCACCATCACAGAATTAATGTTTTAAGGGAAGCTAATAATACTTCATAGTTATCCCCCTAATGTTTTGAGATTATTGGGCTGGAGGCCAGCTCTTCATATTCTAATTTTTTTTTTTTTTTAATATTGAGAAAAATAGAGTCTAGAACCAGTAGATGAATTACGTTGGACTAATAGTATGTTGTGATGTTTCCCAGGTGGCGCTAAGGGTAAAGAACCCGCCTGACTATGCAGGAGATGAAAGTGACACGGGTTCGCTCCCTGGGTCAGGAAGATCCCCTGGAGTAGGAAATGGCAACCCACTCCAGTATTCTTGCCTGGAGAATCCCATGGACAGAGGAGCCTGGTGGGCTGCTGTCCATAGGGTCGCAAAGAGTTGGACACAGCCGAAGCAACTTAGCACAATAGTATGTTGAATGATTTTTCTGTTTCTCAGGATAGTAGAGAGAAATTGTTATGGTTACTCTGTTAATATTGATGAAAAACAGACAAATGTGGCCTAAATGACGAGAGACTAATTTTGTCTTTAATTGATAAGCATTTAGTATTTCCAGAAAGTCGCAGACTTTTTATGTTCTTCAGAGTAACTTTTTGCACATTTGATTATGTTGTGGGTTTGTGTTCAGGTCAGTGACCTAAGCCCCATGGCAGATAAACAAAAGTAGGTCTGTTTCATGTCTCATTGTGGAACGTTTCAGGGGACAAGCAGCATATCAAATGACTGTAAATAGAATTCTGGAGAAAGACCTCCATCTCTCATTAGGAGGAGCCCAGACATTTGAGTAATAAAGACTCATTGCTGAATGAAAGGAGAGGAAATTTTTGTAACTTTTTATTTATGTTGGAGAATAGCCAGTTAACAGTGTTGGGATAGTTTCAGCAAAGGGAGTCAGCCATATGTATACATGTATCCATTCTCCAAAAGGGAGGAAATTTTTTAAGATATCAGTATTCGCCATTTTATTGTTTTTTGAGTGAATCGACTTAAATCGCCTTTCAACCATCAGAAGTATATGTTGCCAGTGCAGAGGCTGATGCCCTTGCCCCAAAGTATGCAACACAGTTTATATTCACAACTTGTTTTTAAATTTCAACTCAGTATTGAATGTGTTTTCTTGCCAAGAATTCAGTGAAGTTAAATTACATTTTCTAGAATAGTGCTTTTGTTACTATCTGGGGAAATCCAGAGTAATTTCTCTGATGTACTCAAACCCTTCTCCCCTTTCTTGCTTCTTATATGTAAGATGATTGACATTTCAAAAGATAAATGATGCCATCAGAATCTTTGGATAGGAATGTATTCTCTGGTGATTTAACTCTGTATATAAAACAATCTCTTAAATAAAGCATCTCTTAATGAGAAAGATTCTGTTTTCACTCTTAATTCCCGTTTATATGACCTTAAGCTTTTAAGGCAGCTCTATAATCATTGTTTTCCACTATCGAATACCATCAGTTTCATGTTACACAGATAGTCTTTTGAAGTAATTGGAAAAGTTCTGCATTAGAATTAAAATTCTCTTTAGAATATTATTGTAGTGGAGGAACTAAATGACAGAAGGCAGACCCAAAAAGCCACATATTATTGTAGGATTTCATTTGTATGAAGCATTCAGAATAGGCCAGTCCATAGAGAAAAGAGATTATTGTTTACGGGGACTTGGAAGGAGGAATGGGGAGTGACTGTTTAATGGGTAGAAGGTTTCCTTTTGCAGAGATGAAAATGTTCTGAACTAGATAATGGTGATGATTGTACATCATGATGAAAGTTCTAAAAGCCACCGAATTGTACCCTCTCAAATGTTTAAAATGGTAAATTATGTGTTGTTTATTGTTGCTGAGATTGTTTTATGTTGATATTGTATTATGGTTTCTGATTGCCCAAGTTAGTAACTATTTGAAAGCTTAATCTTCTCTGTTATGTTTTATTTAGGTAAAATGATCCATTCTATGGTAGCTCATTTGGATGCTGTTACAAGTCTAGCAGTAGATCCTAATGGAATCTATTTGATGTCTGGAAGTAAGTCTGAACTTCCTGTCCTGCCCACAAATTTTATAATAGAATTATTACTCAGTAACATTTTGTATTTATTCTTTTACAGGCCATGACTGTTCTATTAGATTGTGGAATTTGGACAGCAAGACATGTGTGCAGGAAATAACAGCACATAGGAAGAAACTAGATGAATCAATTTATGATGTTGCTTTCCATCCATCAAAAGCATATATTGCTAGTGCAGGGGCTGATGCCCTTGCCAAAGTATTTGTGTGAATCAGCAAAAACTCTCATCATAACAGCAGATTTGCTTGGACACAAAGGGTCTGCATCACTGCCATCAAAAAAGTTAATGATATGACACTACATATGATCTGCCTGGTGAAGG
>SJYX01006598.1:827840-853127 GCA_006410675.1 Oreotragus oreotragus | reverse complement strand
TTTTTTTTTTTTAGCCAGCTCATGAGGCACCCACTTATCGAGCTTTTTCACCTTTCCAATTTGCTTCAAGTGTTGAGTGATCATAGGACCGTCGACGCTGAGTTCTTTGCCAACTTCTCACGTAGTTGTATGAGGGTCGCTTCAACGATCCTCTCAGCGGGTTGTTGTCAATTTCCGATGGCCTGCCACTGTGCTCCCCATCTTCAAGGCTCTCATCGCCTTTGCAAAACTTCTTGAACCACCACTGCACTGCACACTCATCAGCAGTTCCTGGGTCAAATGCATTGCTGATGTTGCAGGTTGTCTCCGTTGCTTTACAACCCATTTTGAACTTGAATAAGAAAATTGTTTGAATTTGCTTTTTATGTAACATCATTTCCCTAGTCTAAAATAAATATAAAATAAACTGCAAGTAATTAATCATTAGCAAAACACATCAAGTGAGAAATGCTCATTTAAACAGTGTATAACATAATTGCACTTATTTAAGAACGTATTCCAGTATCAAATGGCAAAGTCCAACAATGCAAAACCGCAATTATTTTGCACCAACATACTACCAGTTAATCTGAGGTAAAATCTGTACTGATCCATTTGTTGGATGTCTCCTTTGAGGAGGAGCTAAGGAATGTTTAGATCAGTTATATTCCCAAGCCCTATAACATTGATAGATAGATGGATAAGTAGATAAATAAACCCTTGTTGCTTGACTTAGTGATTGAGTCTCCTAATTGGCACCAGAGTGAGTCGGCGCTGTGATTCCTGTCAAGCTGCTCCACCCACTTGCAGGGCTGATGAGAGTCAGGGTCTGCTGTGGCCTAAACCCCACCGCAGCTCCCTGCCCACATCTCCTCTAATACCCGCTCCATTTGTAACTCTTTTCCATAAAAAAAGGGAACAGACTCACTCCTTTTTTATATAGTACACATGTTCTCTCTCTCTCTCTCTCTCAACCTGAAGTCTCTGTTCAGCCTATAATTACATCGCCTACTTTTATATTCTTATTATAGTACGATTTGGCTTTAGGTGTTATTTTCACCCCTTCAACTGCTTACCCCATTGCAATCTCAGACCCAACATGCCCTAGCTGAACTCACCTGGCCCCTGCACAGAAACCGGGTTTGTCTGCAGTTGCTCCAGAAGCGTCTTGACTGCCTCTTTTCTTTGATCACCTCCTGTCATTTCTTTGATCTGTGCACCGTTCTCTAATACATGTTTCTCTCTCCTTCCCCGTAGCCAGCACCCCATGCTAAGCACCAGCTTCTCTCACCTGGACCAGTTTCCTGCAGGATCCTCTGCCATCTCTGCAATGGTCTGTTATCACTTGCATATGATCACTGCCCTGACCTAGAACTTTGAAGACGCCCCAGATCTCCTGGGATGACGCCCCAAGGTTCTACATGGGCTACTCCCTGCCTCGGCAAACTCCCCTCTTTTGCTGCCCCCGTTCTCTGTGCTTCTGCCCCTCTGGCCTTTTCTGCACTCCTCCACAATGCCAACACCTCCCTGAGTCCATGTCTCTGCACATGCTATTCCCTCTGTAGGGAATGGCCTTCAGCTCCCACTTGGCCTGGTAACGCTAGTCATCCTTGGTCTGAGTTTAAGTGTCACCTCCTCTGAGAAGGCTTCCTTGACTCTCTGGAAAAGCCGGTGCCACCCACTTCATGCTCCCATTGTGCACTGGTCCGTTCCTTCTTGACACTTTTCAAAACCAGGAAGTAGTTATTTGTATAACTGGCTGTTCAGCGTCTGTCTTCCCTATTAGACATCTAGCTCTAAGAGGCAAAAAGCCCATTTATTAGAATAATAATAGCCACCATACATACCACCCTTCCTATGTTCTGCATACTGTCCTAAGCACATTTACCATCTCATTTAGTCCACATAGTAATCCTTTTAAGACAGATATTATGATTTTCCCTGTCTTAGGAATGAGGCAACGGAGACACAGAGAGGTCAAGTAATTTGCCCAGTTATGATTTTCCCTGTCTTAGGAATGAGGCACGGAGACACAGAGAGGTCAAGTAACTTGCCCAGGAAGCACAGCTAGTAAATGATGGAAACAGGATTTGACGCTGATCTGAGCTGGCTGTTTCAGAGTTTTTGCTTTTTCCCACTTGCCTTTCTGCCTTCCATGTCTGTCTTGTTTCCCATCATTTTCCCAGAACTCAGCATGGAACATATAATAGGTGTTCTATAAATATTGGTTGGATTAAGAATAAACATGTATTTACTGAGTATCCATATTAAGTGCAAAATACTGGAGAAATTTTTAAACTATATGGATCCTACCGTCACCAAGTTTTGTTGTTGCTTTCAGTCGTAAGTTGTGTCCAACTCTTTGCGACTCCATGGACTCAGCACGCCAGACTTCACTGTCCTTCATTTATCTCTCAGAGTTTGCTCAAATTCATGTCCACTGAGTCTGTGATGCTACCTAACCATCTCATCCTCTGCTGCCTCCTTCTCCTCCTGCCTTCAGTCTTTCTCAGCATCAGGGTCTTTTCCAGTGGGTCAGGTCTTCGCATCAAGTGGCCAAAGTATTGGAGCTTCAGCTTCAGCATCAGTCCTTCCAATGAATATTCAGGACTGATTTCCTTTAGGATTGATCGGTTTGATTTGCCTGCAGTCCAAGGGACTCTCAAGAGTCTTCTCCAGCACCATAATTTGAAAGCATCAATTCTTTGGTGCTCAGCCTTCTTTAGGGTCCAACTCTCACATCCATACATGACTACTGGAAAAACCAGAATTTTGACTAGACAGACGTTTGTCGTCAAAGTGATGTCTCTGCTTTTTAATATGCTGTCTCGGTTTGTCATAGCTTTCCTTCCAAGGAGCAAGCGTCTTTTAATTTCGTGGCTGCAGTCACCATCTGCAGTGATTTTGGAGCCTAAGAAAATAAAATCTATCACTGTTTCCACTGTTTCCCCTTTTATTTGCCATGAAGTGATGGGACCAGATGCCATGATCTTAGTTTTTTGAATGTTGAGTTTCAAGCCAGCTTTTCCACTCTCGTCTTTCACCCTCATCAAGAGGCTCTTTAGTTCCTCTCGCTTTCTGCCATAAGATTGGTATCATCTGCATATCTGAGGTTGTTGCTATTTCTCCCGGCAATGCTGATTCTGCTTGTGATTCATCCAGCATTTTGTAAGATGTACTCTGCATAGAAGTTAAATACTCTAAAAGCCTGAGGGAAAGAGATCTTTCTTGATGGGGGCATATAGAAAAGTTTTTTACAGGTGGTGCTTTTGGATGATCCTTGGAGAACAGAGGCCAGATAGAAGTTACACTGGCTTGTGGTAGGCGCAACAAGGAGATGGAGAATGAGGAGCTGAGGGCAGGTGAGGGCTGGCAGCCTGCAGGGGCACCCATGGGCCTGGGTGGAAGGGTGAGCCTAGGGGCCGTACACAGAGCTGTGGGAGCTCAGAGGAAGGGCACAGTGACCAGAGGAGAGGGAAGGTCTCAATCTGGGCCCCCAGAGATGAGTGAACACACGCTGGGAGGGAGGATTTTGTGGGAAGCCAAACAGAGCTACGCAGAGCTTGCAGGCAGGAAACTCACAAAGGGTCTTCAGGAAACAAAAGCACATTCTGTGGGATATTTATAGGGTTCCACCGTCAAACTCATTTGGAAACTTCTGGTTTGAACAAGGTGAAATAGAAATCTTTCCTGCAGGTTTTCTCAGAATTCTTCATATGTTAAAAAGCACTGAGTCTGCAAGACAGGGATATTATGTACAATGTGTCAGAACATGGTTGCAGACCATTTATTAACTTGACAACACATTATTTATAAAGAGGTGGCAGGAAAGCAGGCAGGAAAAATAGCATGGGTGTCTCAGATGCCAAGCTAGGGATTTTGTCCTCTGTTCTTGTCTTAGAAGCCCTTAGAAGAGTAGACGATTTTTAAGCAGGATAAGGGTTGGGAGGCTGCCGCTGATGCTAGTGTGGGGAAACTGCCATTTATTGTCCACTTGCCAAGTTCTAGCAACTGAGCTGGCATTTTATATACATATGTGTTTTATTATTCTTTTAATTAATTATTGACTGCACTGGGTCTTCGATGCTGTGCATGGTCTTTCTCTCCTTGCAGCAAGTGGGGGCTACTCTCTCTTGCTGTGGACCATGGGCTCTAGAACACAGGCTCCAGAGCTGGGGCGCCTAGGCTTAGTTACTCCACAGCATGTGGAATCTTCCCCGACCAGGGATGGAACCCGCGTCCCCAGGGATGGAACCCGCGTCCCCAGGGATGGAACCCGAGTCCCATGCATTGGCAGGTGGAATCTTAACCACTAGACCACCAAGGGAGACCCACCTGTATATTTAATCTTTACAACTCCGAGCTACTTCCCCCACTTTAAAATTGAGGAAACTGAGGCTCAGAGAGGCGGTTGAACCAGCAGCCCGCACCTAGTGAGGGGAGCTGAGAGGCAGGCCCGAGCCGGGGCAGGGTGCGATGGGCATGCACACTGAGACCTGCGTGGACGGCCCTCTCCCCACACTGACGCTCTGCAGCTGTCGGCCACCAACATGCTGGGTGAGTTGGCCAGGTCAGGACCCCTCTGGGCCTCTGTCCCCTCGTCTGTCCCCAAGATGATTGCTCCTGTTCCTCCCAGCTCTGCTCCCCTCATGCATATTTACTGTCCTGAAAGCTGCTGTCTGTGGTCTATGAGGCAGAAACTGCTGTGGGTCCCCATTTTTTCAATACGGAGTTTTGCCCTAGGTCTTGCCCTGGTTGAGGTTTGATCAGACATGGCCACATCAACAGTCCACCCACTACTCAGTCTGGAGAAGGAAATGGCAACCCATTCCAGTACTCTTGCCTGAGGAATCCCGTGCACAGAGGAGCCTGACAGGCTACAATCCATGGGGTCGCAAAAGAGTCAGATACAAAAGAGACAAAACAACAGCAAAGGACGCCCGCAGTTCAGGGCTGGAGCCCATGCTTCCAGGGTAGGGATGGAGAGAGGGGAGGGAGGCGGGGGGACTAAACGACCCCCAGACCTGGGTATGGTTCTTGGTCCTGACACCTACGAGCTGTGTTACACAGTGCAAATGAACTTGCCACCCTGAATCTCAGTTCTCTCGTCTACAACTTAGCCCTAATTGTTATCCCAGAGTTGTTGGGAGGCTGAAGGTTCCCTAAAACACCCTCCCCCTACTCATGCTCACTTCCAAAAGCCTGCAATGATTGATGCCCAAACAAATGAATAAATAAATAAAGTGATTTAAGCTCTGGTGTCAGAGGTGTGGCTCAGTGGTAAAGAATCCCCCTGCAAAGCAACAGACTTGGGAGATGTGGGTTCGATCCCTGGGTCGGGAAGATCCCCTGGAGAAGGAAATGGCAACCCACTCCAGTACTCTTGCCTGGGAAATCCCACAGACAGAGGAGCCTGGCGGGCTACAGTCTGTGGGGTCCCAAAGAGTCAGACACGACTGAAGCGACTTGGCAAGCATACATGTCAGAGGTGTGTTGTTTTGTGTGTTTTTACATGACCTGCATGATAATGATAAAGCCTAGCATTTAAAAGGCTCTAGGAACTTTTCTGAGTGTTTTATAGGCTGCAGCTGTTACGGACCAGTTAGGGTTTGAACGTAGGCTCCATGGCCCGTGCTGTTAACCCTCCACTGTTGCGTTCAGGAGGTTTAGTATTAATATAAACCACTGTGTATTAGACTGTGAGATCCCAGGGGTCGTGGACCAACCGTGTCTTCTGCAGGGTCCAGGCCGAGCCCTGAGTGAGTTGCAATGGATCCACCCATTCATTCACTCATTCATTCTTTCAGCATCTACTGCTGCTGCTGCTGCTGCTGCTGCTAAGTCACTTCAGTCGTGTCCGACTCTGTATGACCCCATAGACGGCAGCCCACCAGGCTCCCCCATCCCTGGGATTCTCCAGGCAAGAATACTGGAGTGGGTTGCCATTTCCTTCTCCAATGCATGAAAGAGAAAAGTGAAAGTGAAGTCGCTCAGTCTGTCCGACTGTTAGCGACCCCATGGACTGCAGCCCACCAGGCTCCTCCATCCATTGGATTTTCCAGGCAAGAGTACTGGGGTGGGGTGCCATTGCCTTCCCCCAGCATCTACTGAGCACCTGTGATATGTCAGGCACTGTTCTAGGAGTTGGGGATATAGCAATGAAGAAGGCAGAGAAGACCCACTTCCATGACATCTATGTTCTAATGGGGACTCAGGTACAAACTAAGGAAACAAATGCACAAGCAAGAAATGTATCAGCCAGTGTTTCGTGCAGAGAGTTTAAATACTATTATACGGCAAACAGTGACAGGGTGGCTGCTTTTGATGGGTGGTCAGAGAAAGATTCTCTAAGGAGTTGACCTTTTAGCTAAGAGCTGAATGATAAGAGGTGATACGTCATCTGAAAACCAGGGGCAAAAGCATTCAGACAGAGGGAACAGCAAGTGCAAGGGCCCTGAGACAGACACAGACTGAGTATATCTGGGAATAGAGAGAAGCCGAGCACACAGTGAAGGGGAACAGTGACGGGGCGGATCCTGAAGGTTTCATGAGCCAAAGGAAGGAGTTTTCTTGTTTTCCATTGTTTACTCTTTTTTTCCCAAGGTGTAACAGAAGCAGTTGGAGGGTTTTAAACAAGGAAGTGACATGATCTGATTTGTTTTTCATTAATAAGCTTTATCGTTTTAAGTGTAGTTTCAGATTTACAGAAAAATTGAGTGGAAAGTACAGAGCATTTTCATATACCCTTTCATCCCCTAACTCACTCGCCCACTGTGCACACCACGCTTTCCCCTATTGTTAACATCTTGTATCACTGTGATACTTTGTTATAATTAATGAGCCAATATTGATACATGACTTTTAACTGAAGCCCATCTTTACATTCCGGTGTATTCTGCGCTGCACGTGGGTTTTGACAAATGTGTAATGAATGGCATGTTTTCACCATCACAGTCTCACACCGAGTAATTATATGGCACAAAAAGTCCCCTGTGCTCTACCTATTCATCTCTCCTCTCCAGCAAAACCCCAGCAACCACTGATCTTTTTACGGAGTTTTACCTTCCCCAGAATGTCATGTAGTTAAAATCATACAGTATGTAGCCTTTTCAGACTGGCTTCTTTCACTTGATCTGATTTTTTTTTTTTTAAGATCATGTTGGCTGCTTTGCAGAGAACAGATTGAAAGGGGACAAAAATAACAGCAGGCAGGTCAGCCAGGAGGTAAAGCAGCTGGGTCTAGGGGCTCAGACAAGTGGGTGGCCAAGCGAGTGTGCAGAAGTGCACAGACCACCTGTGGGGACTGGCTCTTGGGAGCTGCCAATAGACGGACCGCAGAGGGACGGTCAGGGAAGAAAAGACTGAGGATTTAACCCACAGGGGTTAAATCAGGTTGTAATGGTGTAGACACCTTGGATGGCGGACTTCCAGCCTGTACATGCCAAACTCCATCATCAGCTGCTAGCTCCTGGTCCTCCAGTGACTTTTAAGCATTTTCTCTGCTCCATGGTCTCTTTGTTGCATAATCAATAAACCACTAACAGATGTAAGAGGCTTCCAGATTTATACACTGCTGATCCCCTGCCTGGAAAACCACCTGCTTTGTCCTCCTTAAAACCTTCCTGGCTTTTCATAGCGCCTGGGGGAAAATCCACCTGCAATTGAATCTCAGCAAAACTCATCCTGATCTTGAATCAGTTCAGCTTATTTTGGTCTCAAGGAGCTACTTTAAGCCAAAAAAAAAAAAAAAGATAGAGGGCAGCTTGATGGCTTTTTTTGGAGGCTACAGAGGTCCCTCACAGATGGAAAGGACAGGGAATTGAATAAACGATCAATAGGAAGGGCAGGTCCAGGATGCAGTGGGAGCTGCTGCTTCCAGGGGACAGGGCGGCCGTGACTCCAGATCCCTTCTCTCCACTCCGTTCATGCTCCCGGAAGGCAATGGGTGCTCCTGGCTTGAGTCAGGCGTACTGCACGCCCCAAGTCAGATCAGTCAGATCCTGGTGCAGGGGGCACACTGTGCTTCGTGGAACAAACAGGGCATACACCTCATGGGAGATGGAGCTGCTAACATTCTGCCAGTCAGTGGAGAAGGCACTGGGACCCCACTCCAGTACTCTTGCCTGGAGAATCCCATGGACAGAGAAGCCTGGTAGGCTACAGTCCACAGGGTCGCAAAGAATCAGACACGACTGAGCGGCTTCACTTTCACCCTGCCCTCAGCAATCCCATCACTCATCACAGCGCTGCTGAGACTCTCTTGCCATCATTTCTTGATGTGCTTCTCTTTCACTGACAGTGGTTTCTTCATGATCTCTATTAAATCATGGCCTTAACTTACTTAGCTTGACATCCCACAGCAGACGTCCCCCAGTAGCTGTCCCCCCAGTTCCCGTCTTCTACATTAGCTAGAATTTTTAGCTAGCCTCATGGCTTGCCAAAGTAATGGCATGTTCCATCCACCTGGCTGCTAGGGGTGGGCAAGTGACAAAGTTCCGATTAATGAACAAGAATGGGAGGGAGGCATGAACAACTTCCAGACTCACCTTTTCTGGGAAGAATCAAGCCCTCCCCTCCCCATTCTGGTTCTGCTGGTTGGAATGTGGACACAGTGGTGTGCCCTATTGGACTATGGAGAAGTGAGTAACTTCCTTGAAGCTGCAGAGTCACCAGATAGAGAGATCTGGGGTCCCTGACACCCTGAAACTGTCACATCAGCTTTGAACTGCTTGCTCAGTAGTTTCAGTCATCTCTGACTCTTTGTGACCCTATGCACTATAGCCCACCAGGCCCTCTGTCCATGAGATTCTCCAGGCAAGAATATTGGAGTCGGTTGCCACGTCTTCCTACAAGGGACCTTCTCAACCAAGGGATCGAACCCATATCTCCTGCGTCCCCTGCATTGCAGGTAGATTCTTTACTGCTGACCCACCAGGGAAACATTGAACTGCTTACCCTCAGAATATTCCAAGAGGCAATAAAACCTCTTTTCTCTTTAAGCTTTCCTGCAGCCCAATATAACCCACACTAATAACCACACTTAACATGGTGACTGACACTTAGTAAGTGTTCAATAAATTATGGTTGTTGAATTATTAACTCACTTGCAAATAGAGAAGCCCTCAATACCAGCATTTAACACACCGACTGTTTGCATATAAGCTTTCCTGCAGCCCAATATAACCCACACTAATAACCACACTTAACATGGTGACTGACACTTAGTAAGTGTTCAATAAATTATGGTTGTTGAATTATTAACTCACTTGCAAATAGAGAAGCCCTCAATACCAGCATTTAACACACCGACTGTTTGCATACTCCCTCTGTGCTCTTCTCTACGTGCAGTTGATATTTTTAATAGGGGTATAATTAGAGCAGAAGTAGAATTTTATATCCATCCTTTTCCCTTTAATAGTAATTGCATAATAAACATTTTCCATGTTAAGTCATATCATCATCATTTTAAATGAGTGTGTAATTTTCTACCAAAGATCAACCATAATTTACTTGACCACTCCCTTGCTGTTTGATGTATGCATTTTTTCTATTTTTTATAATTACAGAGAATGTTGCAAGAAAGTTGCTTACAACTTTAGTTTTTGCCCCTTCGTTTTGACAGTTTCCTTGAGAATGAGATTGTTGCCTTTTCTCATATCTTTGAACGCCCTCTATCTTCACCAGCCACTCTCAGACTTTATAATTTCCAGTTTGATTCTGAACAACGATCACAATGCGAATAATAATTACAATAGCAACGAGTATCCGTTTTTGAGTGTAGACTATGTCGTTGTGCCATGCTGGGCACCTGCCATAAGTATGAATCTTCACATCGATATGGGCTTCCCCAGAGGCTCAGTGGGTAATGAATCCCCCTGCAGTGCAGGAGACCCCGGTTCGATTCCTGGGTCAGGAAGATCCCCCGGAGGAGGACATGGCAACCTACTCCAGTATTCTTGTCTGAAAAATCCCATGGATAGAGGAGCCTGGTGGGCTGCAGTCCATGGGGCCTCAAAAGAGTCACACTCGAGTGAACAACTGAGCACACACATCTGTATGCTCTTGATCGAGTGCTTGGTGCATCCCAGGTAAGGGGAGTGGTGGTGAAAAGTGGAAATCCTAGAGTCAGATGGATTCAAGTCTCAGCAAGACTGCTTCCTAACTGTGAGATCTTAGGTCAGTTACTTCACCTCTCTGTGCCTCTGTTTTCTCATCTATAAAATGGGGTTTTATAGATGAGAAATCTTTCTACAAGGTTGCTGTGAGGATTGAGTGAGATAACAATAACAGCTGGCATTTGGGGGCTGCTTCCTAGGTGCCATGCACTGTGCGTTAGTGACCTCGTGCGTGCTTTGCCAGAACCTGGGACGTAAGTGCTTTCAGCTGCATTTTGCAGGTGAGGTAGCTGAAGCTCAGAGCACAGACACAGTGCACAGAGCGAGGTGAATCGCACACAAGTCAGTCACTGACCTCAAAACTCAAAAGATTTGAATTAGCTCAAAACTTACCTTCCGAAATGTTATTGACATATTGTTAATTTCTGCTGTACAGCGAAATGACTCAATTATACATATAAATATGTATTCTTTTTCGTATTCTATTCCATTATAATTTATCACAAGATACCGAATGTAGTTCCCTGTGCTGTACAGTAGGACATGGTTGTGGATCCATCCTATATGTAACAGTCTGCATCTGCTATCCCAAACTCCCAATCCTTCCGTTCCCTATCCACCCTCGCCCCCTTGGCAAACCACGAGTCGGTTCTCTATAATTGTGAGAATGTTTGTGTTGCATAGAAACGTCAATTTGTCTCATATTTTCGATTCCACAGGTAAGTGATATCATGTGGTACTTGCCTGTCTCTTCTGACTTACTTTGCTTCGTACGGTAATCTCTCCATCCATCCACCTTGCTGCAGATGTCACTTTTCATTCTTTTTAATGGCTGAGTAGTATTCCATTATATGTATGTATGTATGTATGTGGGCTTCCCTGGTAGCTCAGCTGGTAAAGAATCTGCCTGCAATGCAGAAGACCTGAATTCAGCTCCTGGGTTGGGAAGGTTCCCTGGAGGAGGGCGTGGAGACCCACTCCAGTAATCATCCCTGGAGAATCCCCAAGGACAGAGGAGTCTGGCGGGCTACAGTCCATGGGGTCGCAGAGTCGGACATGACTGAGCGACTAAGCACACACACACATATGTGTGTATACATACATACATGCCTACACACGCATATATATTATGCATGTGTGTGTGCTAGCTGGATCTTTATCACCAGCATCACATGGGAAACCGTATATACACATATATACACGCACCACATCTTCTTTGTTCATCTGTTGATAGACATTTAGGTGTCTCCAGGTCTTGGCTGTTGTAAACAGTGCTCCTATGAACAAAGAGGGGGGCGTGCATGCATCTTTTTGAATTATAGTTTTGTCCAGCTATATGTCCAGAAGTGGGATTGCTGGATTATATGGCAACTCTATCTTTAGTTTTTTGAGGCGCCTCCATACTGTTTTCCATAGTGGCTGCACCAGTTTACATTCCCACCAACAGGAATTGTTCTCTTTACTGTGCTCATCAATCCAGAGCCAGGGCCTCAAAAATCCAGCTTTTCCAGCATAACCTCTGCCCCTGACCCTGTCCCCACTAACTCCACACCACACAGCCTTCATCTCAGGCCACCTGAGCAGCTCGTGGTCCTTCTCTCAGTTGCCATTGCAGCGTGGAATACCCCAGACATTCAGTTTTGGACAATAACCACCTACTAAGCACTTCCTCTGGGACAGACTTCTGTGCTTGGTGCTTTATGTCATTATCTCACTTAATCCTCAAGAGTCCTAGAACATAAGCACTCACCCCCTATTTTACAGGTAGGAAACCCAGGCTCAGCTGATAATGTGAACTGCCCAGGATCACAGGGCTAATGGATTCAAGAGCTGAGAGTAGAAGCCAGGCTGGGAAAGAAAAGCCTGGCGTCTTGCCGTCCTCACCCACCATACCCGCCTGGACTGGCAGGGGCCAGCATGGTGCCGTGATGGTCCCAGGTTGCTGCTGCCTGTCCCGGAGGGTGCCGGCACTGTGCCCACCAGAGCCACCTGGCCTTCGAGGCCCAAGGCACAAAGGCAGGGCCAGGAGCCAGGATCGAGCTGTTAGATGAAGTTTCTGCATCACCCTTGAAATACTCTCCAGCTTTTGCTCCGAGCGGCGGCAGCGGATCCCAGAATAGTTCTTTCCCACTGCAAGGTGACCTAGTTAACAGGTCCCTCTTGTCATGTGAGGCTGGCTGAACAAGACCTTCCCTGGCCTCTCTCTGCTTGGAGAAAGCCGGACCCAGCAATTCCCTGTCCCCCTTCCCCTGGTGCTGCTCCTGATTCTCCCACTGTCCATTCATCCTGGATGCTTGGGGAGTGGGTATTACATTCTGAGTGTGGTGCTTCATGGCCTCAACACAGGTTCACAAACATCACAGTTCCTTCTCCCAGCAGGCAGGGGAGGACTTATCCCATCTCACAGCTAAGGAAATGAAGGTACAGAGAGGGTGAGCAAAGGGACCAAGGACACACAGCTGGCAGGGGGCAGAGTCCAGAGCTGCCTGACAACAGGAAGAGCATCTTCATAGCGCACCAAGCACCGCTAGCTGCAGTGCTCCTCTCCAGGAGCCTGAGTGACCACACCTTCCTCATCTGTCCATTGGAATGGGGCTCCTGAACGCCTGGAGGCAGAATTGGGCTACAGAGGTTGAGATCAAGGACTTTGAGATCCACCAGATCAAGGCTGGGACTGGGGTTTGAATGGCAACATTTATCAATTCTGTGACCTCAGCCAAGTTTCTTCACCCATCAGAGACTCAGTTTCTGAGTCTTTAAAATGGGAATAATAATCAAATCTACATCCTAGCGTTATTACGAAGAATGGGTGAGGCAGTGTACATGAAATGCCCAGCAGATTCTTCTCACTTTGCACATCCTTGATGAAGCAGCTACTATTGTTGTTTATTATCATTACTGACATCCCAAATTTAAACAAAAAGGAAAAGTTTAAGGCTGGTTGGTGCCAGTGAAGAGTTATTGTAGCAAAGACCTTCATGATTTTCCCCACACCATCATGCCACACGCCTAGGAGCAATGGTTGTATTTACAATAACTCAACTCTATGATTGGCTAGGGAAGGGATTGACAACCCACTCCAGTATTCTTGCCTAGAGACTTCCGTGGACAGAGGAGCCTGGTGGGCTGCTGTCCATGGGGTCACACAGTCAGACGCGACTGAAGTGACTTAACATGCATGCATGCATTGGAGAAGGAAATGGCAACCCACTCCAGTATTCTTGCCTGGAGAATCCCAGGGACGGAGGAGCCTGGTGGGCTGCCGTCTATGGAGTCGCACGACTGAAGCGACTCGGGAGCAGGAGCGACTCTACGACTGGCAGCTTTTTCAAGGCCCTGGTTTTGCTGAGTGAGCCTGACTGAGTGGCCCTGGGTGCACGTGTTGGTTAGAGCGAGGTCTTTCCCTGCCTCTCATGGCGGGAACCCACCATAGGAAGGGAGGGAGGTGTAGGGGACTGTGGCCCAGTAAGAACGGAGCTGGACTCATGGGGCCAGATGCTATCCATTCAAACCCTGCCCCCACCACTCCTTAAAAGTCAGGCCTCAGATAAGTGGCTAAACCTCTCTGAGGCTCCATTTACCTCTCTGTGCAAAAAGGAGCATCACATGAACCTCATGGGGAGTTGGTGAGGGTTGGATGAGTGACCCATGTGCAGTACCAGCTTGAAGCCAGCGCTGAGTCATTGAGAATCTGAACCTGGAGAGTCTAGACAATTGAGCTCCAAGCCCAGAGGTACCTTCTTAAGAAACTGGAAGAAGGGACTCCCTGGTGGTTCAGTGGTTAAGAATTTGCCTTGCAACGCAGGGAATGTAGGTTTGATCCCCAGTCAGGGAACTAAGCTCCTACATGCCAAGGAGCAACTAAGCCTGTACACTGCAACTCCTGAGCCCACATGCCCTGGAGCCCACAGACTGCAGTGAAAGATCCCACACGATGCAGCGAAGATCCTGAGTGCCACGACTAAGATCCAATGCAGCCAAATAAATGAAATTTTTTTTTTTTAATTGAAAGAGACAATTGCAGTCTGGAGGAAACAAGGATGGCTCCAGAATGATAGCAAGATTGGCACTTGGTCCTGAAAGCCACACGTGACCGAGATGTCTGGAGAGGCTCAGGGAGGGCATTTCAGGCAGACTACCCTCGGGACACAGCCTAGGGGAAGGGTGAGCAGCTTACTCTCGCACTCTGCACAAGACGACAGCTCTTCATAGGGGCCCTTCCTCTGCGACCTCAAGTCGCAAGACTCCGTCCCTGCCCCACTTCATCTCAGTGACCACCTCCCTCCTACACACAGCGTCCCCTTAACGTGCACGAGTCCCTTCAGAGCTCACCTCACACTCTGATATGACATTATTTGGTCATTTGGTTTTTGTTATTGTCTGTCTGGCGCAGTAATAAAGAATCCGCCTGCCGATGCAGGAAACACAAGAAATGTGGGTTCGATCCTTGGGTCGGGAAGATCCCCTGGAGGAAGAAATGGCAACCCACTCCAGTATTGTTGCCTGGAGAATCCCCATGGACAGAGCAGCCTGGTGGGCTACAGTCCAAAGGATCACAAAGAGTCAGATATGACTGAGCGGGTGAGCACAGCACACATCTGTCTTTCTACCCAAAAAAGACGGTAAGACCCTTGAAGGAGAGGACTCCATCTGCCTCATTTCCTGGAGCACCTCCAGTTGATGGAGCAGTGGCAGCACATAGTATATGCTCAATAAACAGAGCTAAAGCAGGAGGATGTATAACAACCCAGAAAGTCTGGGCCAGGAAAAGGAGGGACAACGCAAGGGGCCACTGGGTAGATTGATGCCACAGAGAAAAAGGCCGTGAATCCTAGGCTGAGGAATTTGGTGACTTTTCTTTTTCTTTTTTCGGTTCTTGTGTTTTTAATTTTCTTTTCTTCTCTCTTTTTTTTGTCCGCATAGCATGAAGAATCTTTGTTTCCTAACCAGGGGTCGAACCCTCACCCCTTGCAGTGGGAGTGCACAGTATTAACCACTGGACCACTGGGAAAGTCCTGGTGACATTTCAAGAAGAATCAACAGAGCTTGTGACCAAGCAGGTATTGAGCTGGTCAGCTTTCAGGCCTGAGTGACTAAGACTCTGGGTTCTCTCTTCCGGACCAAGTTCCAGGTGGGATGCAGGGGGACAGATACGGACCAGTCACGTTTCATCTCCTGACAAGCTCCCATTCTAGCGGGAGGTTCACAGAGCAGCAGAGCCTGAAAAGGTAGGGAGGATTTTGAGAGGTCTGGGATTGGGCCCACCCTGAGTAAAGGCAGGGTGACCAGGATGATTGAGAGCATGCAGAGAGCTTAAGAAGTTCCTCTCTCCAAGAGGAGAGAGCACAGGGCACAGAACCCTCCCTGGGGTCTGGGGTGGGGTTCTGTCCCTGGCTTCCCTGGGGAAGGAGCCATGGCTAGGCTGCTTCCTACCTGAATGCCTCCCCTGTGGGCACGGACACAGAGAGGAGGGGGGCGATGCCCCAACAAAGGGACATTCTTCTAGCCATGACCCAGAATCAATAGAGGCTTGTTTGCCTGCTGCCTGGGGAGCAGCCAGGCATGCTGGCGAGGGGACCTGGGCAGTGGGGTGGGAACGCAGAGTCCTGAGATGGGCCTGGGCCTGGAGCATTGTTCTAGCCGACCCCCCTGGGGGGTGCAGTGAAAAGGGAGGAGCCACGCCCAGGCATCTTAGTAAAATGGGGGAGGGGAGTGCTCCAGAGAGCATCCAGGTCCATCTTCACCTGCAGGTGGGACTCAGTGACTCGTCTGCAGTCACTCGATGAATTTGCCTAGTTTATCCAGAGCAGCAGCAGCAGCTTGGCTTCAGGAAAAATGGATCAGGAGCAGAAGACTTGAGCTAAGTCCCAGCTCTGTGATCCCTCCCAGTCTCGATTTCCTTATCTGAAAGAGGGGCTAATAATACCCCCAGCACAGAAAGGAATGGTTGGGTGAATCCAAGGAGATGGTGTGTGCTAAAGTGCTCTGGAAACTGCAGAGTGTCTACACAGGTTCGGATGCTAGAAGATGGTGGCCCCTGGAGGACTCTGCAGAGAGGCTGAGCTTGTGTTCAGACTGGCTCCACCCTGAGAGCCTGCTGCTGGGAGGGACAGGCAGCAAGCAGACCGCCCACCTCCCAGCCCTATCTTCTCTCCTTGTTCCACCAGCATGCACGCCATCTCTGATCAACGTTCCTTCTTTCCTACACTGCCCATTTATTTCAGACTGAAATTTCTTAGAGTTGGAAAGAAACAGCTGCTGCTATGAGGCATGCTGTGCCAAGCACTTGGGGAGTGTGAGTTCACCAAATCCCTGCAGCAGCTCGGGTGCCAAGTCCAGTTACTGTCTCCCTCTTACTGATGAGGAAACTGAGGTTCAGAGTCGTGAATGAATTTGACTGATGTCCAACTGGAGAGTGTCTGAGCCTGGTACAAAATACATATCTTCAGACTCCAAGGTCAGCTAATGCAGCTCCTTTCCATTCCAAATTTTACCCCTCCTCCCTCACCCCCTGTGAGTTGTCAGTTAGGGAGAGGGGCGGGGCTGCCTCCGAAGACAGCCTGTTGCACTGTCAGGGCACCAAAATCCGCCCACCCCCTCCCCCAGCATGGAGACTAGGCTCAGATGGAGTGTGACACAGGAAGGGGGCAGGGGGCAGGAGGCGGGGGAAGGTCTGCAGCACAGGCCAGCAGAACCCACTGAAGATGCGGAGGGAGGCCAAGGGGACCTTCGCCTGGGCCTCCACCTGCTGCAGATGCACTTGCCTAGGGGCTTCCTCCTCTGCCTTCCCAGAGGATGGGGCCCTTCTGGGGAAGCCTAAAAGGAGACAGAAGGATGTGAGACTGGACTGGCCTCTGCTGACAGGTGTCACTTTCANATCTTAGCCCAGACAGGAATTTGATGGGGGGCCGGGGGTGGGGGGAGGAGAATAGGTGGAAAGGCGGCAAATCTGAGCAAGATAAAGAAAAATGAATCAGGAAGGGGAAAAGGGGGAGAAAGTGGTAACATTCAAAGTCTGTTTTTGCCAAGGCTAGGGGTATCAAGAACTCAGGTAAGGATGTGATTTTTTTACACCTCCTTGGTGCCTTCACGTCCATTAACTCATCTGACCTTTGAGAAGTAGACAGGAAAAAGTATTGCCCCCATTTTACAAATGAGGAGACAGGCAGAGAAACAAGGTGGTGTGCCCGAGAACATTTGATTCAACCTTCAAACATTTGTTGAGTGGACTGGTGGTCCAGCGGTTAAGAATTCACCTTGCAATCCAGGGGATGAGGGTTTGAGCTCTGGTCTAGGAACTAGGATCCCACGTGCCACAGAGCATGCACTGAAACAAGAGAATCTGCACGCTGTGATGAAAGATCTCCGTGATACAATGAAGATCCTGCCTGCAGCAACTAAGACCCAATGCAGCATAAAATAAATGAATATTTAAAAAAAAATTTTGTTGTCCCTGATCAGTCCTGGGACACAGCTGAATGACGCTGAACCTAGGTCACCAGACCAAAGCCAGAAGCCCGGCCCACCTGAGAATCCTCTGCATGTCCTCCTCTCCCCTCATCAAGTTCCTGTCTGGGTTAAGGTCAGCTGTCAGTCATTTACACCTGAACGGGAATTTCAGCCCACATTCATCCACTGGGGAGCCTGTGGGCTTCAACCCTGGTCTCTGAGTGTGATAGGAAAGGCTTTGTGGCAGTCGGTCCTCATGCTCTGGAGAGGGCAAGGGGAGGCGGTTTGTCCATCCCTGCCAGGTCCCGATTAAGTCTCTAGCCTTGCTCCTTTCACTATTTTCTTCCTTCTGCCCTCAAATTCTAGACTCTGAGTTCATGCTTGATGATTTATTGAGGGGGAGGTGGGGAGTGACATCTGTGTTTATAATGTCAAAAAACGCAGTAGAAAAACGTCTCCATGAGAGGGAAGAACTATTTCTTTACATCTGCCGCAGCCCGATCCAAGGAAAGTAGGCTCTTCTGTTTGGAAGGAGGGGTGATGTTTGCAAGGTGGATGAGCCAGGCATCTCCATTGCTCTGCCCACAGAGGGGGACAAGAGTGCTTTGTTGTTGTTTGTTTTTAATATTTTATTGGCTGCACCGCCTGGCAGGTGGAATCATAGTTCCCTGATAAGGAATTGAAGCTAAAGCCTCTACACTGGAAGAGAGGAGTCTCAACCACGGACCAACAGGGAGATACCTTTTTGTTTTTAGGCCACAAGGCTTGCAGGATATTAGATTCCCAATCAGGGATTGAACCCACACCCTCAGCAGTGAAAGCATGGAGTCTTAAGTACTGGACTGCCAGGGAATTCCTGGACAAAGGTGTTGAGTGCAAACAGTCAAAAAGGAAATTCTGGAGCTGGAGGAAAGAACAGAGGCATCTACTCAACAGTTTTTATTGAGCTTTGCTCCACAGTGTCAGTGCAACCTTGCCTTCCATCTTTGATGAAATCTTTGGTGAAATTGACTTTACTTGCTAAGGTGAGTACTTGGATCAGCTTTGGGAGCCTTGGCTAAAGGGCTAGATTCTCCTTAAAAGTGGGTGCAAGTTGTCAACAGAGGCTATTCTCTCAAAACAGGTTTCCATCTCCAGGTAATTTTAAAAAGGCTCAGCATTAAGCTGAACAGAACGATCTTTTGTCTCCAAATGAATAATGAAAGTCCCGTTGTGTCCCTGGAGTGATCGTCCAATGTGATACGGATCTTCCACAAGACTGGAGCATTTTGGTGGGCTGTTATTTTTCCTCCTAGACCTTCTATTTTTTCTGGCTCCAGACTCATCAGTAGAGGTACCTCTCTCAGTTAATTTCAAGGACAGCGCCAGCCTGGGCCCTTGCAACTGCCCGGGATCCGGCTCACCATACACAAAGGGGCTTTGTGAGTACCCGTGATTTATGCACAATGAGTGGTGGAGACGAGAAAAACTTGGTGCCCAGGAGTGCTGAGTCTTGCCAAGTCCCCATTTCAACAGTCAGTGTCCCCTGGAAGGAGATGTGGCAGAAGGCCACTGTTACCCTTCTGTGACTGAGGAAGAATTTGTGCGATGTTTGAAACTTTTCTTTATCCAAATTGAATTTACATTGTCTTGAGCATCCCCCAGCTGGATCAGTAGAGTCCGAGGTCACCCTTTGTGGACAAGGCCTCCCCTCTCCCACCACTCTGACCTCTTTGGATCATTCAAGAACGGCTAGAGTTTCTAAAACCCAAGAGATGTAGACCTACTTGACTTTCACTCCCAAGATGGGGAGAATCTTAAAGTCCAGAGGCACTCACGTGATGCCAGCACCCCTGCCAGGCAACACCACTCCAGGATGCCGTCCTCACGCTGCACTCCTGTTTGCGGGTCTCAGCCATGCTCCAAACACCGAGAGCCAGTAGGCATCACCTCCCACCCCCGCCACCATGCCAGCCTGGTCACCTCTCAGGTTATACTCCTCTCAATCCCTGGTCATCCACTGTCTGAATCAACCACTTTCTTTCTCAAACCCTCGAGCCCTAAAGATTCAGGCAACTCCTTCTGAACAATAATAGGTCTTGAATTGCCCTGAAGCAGGGCCAGAACTTAGAAATTCAAAACAGTTCACCTGCGGGAGCGAAGTAAAGGTGGGTCATAGAGGAACTACCTCATACCACACCTAAGCCTTTGGAGGGGAGACAAGAGAGAATTGTTGGCACCTTTTATGCTAAAGCAGGAAAAAAAAAAAAAGAAAGTGGTAACATTCAAAGTCTGTTTTTGCCAAGGCTAGGGGTATCAAGAACTCAGGTAAGGATGTGATTTTTTTACACCTCCTTGGTGCCTTCACGTCCATTAACTCATCTGACCTTTGAGAAGTAGACAGGAAAAAGTATTGCCCCCATTTTACAAATGAGGAGACAGGCAGAGAAACAAGGTGGTGTGCCCGAGAACATTTGATTCAACCTTCAAACATTTGTTGAGTGGACTGGTGGTCCAGCGGTTAAGAATTCACCTTGCAATCCAGGGGATGAGGGTTCGAGCTCTGGTCTAGGAACTAGGATCCCACGTGCCACAGAGCATGCACTGAAACAAGAGAATCTGCACGCTGTGATGAAAGATCTCCGTGATACAATGAAGATCCTGCCTGCAGCAACTAAGACCCAATGCAGCATAAAATAAATGAATATTTTAAAAAAAATTTTGTTGTCCCTGATCAGTCCTGGGACACAGCTGAATGACGCTGAACCTAGGTCACCAGACCAAAGCCAGAAGCCCGGCCCACCTGAGAATCCTCTGCATGTCCTCCTCTCCCCTCATCAAGTTCCTGTCTGGGTTAAGGTCAGCTGTCAGTCATTTACACCTGAACGGGAATTTCAGCCCACATTCATCCACTGGGGAGCCTGTGGGCTTCAACCCTGGTCTCTGAGTGTGATAGGAAAGGCTTTGTGGCAGTCGGTCCTCATGCTCTGGAGAGGGCAAGGGGAGGCGGTTTGTCCATCCCTGCCAGGTCCCGATTAAGTCTCTAGCCTTGCTCCTTTCACTATTTTCTTCCTTCTGCCCTCAAATTCTAGACTCTGAGTTCATGCTTGATGATTTATTGAGGGGGAGGTGGGGAGTGACATCTGTGTTTATAATGTCAAAAAACGCAGTAGAAAAACGTCTCCATGAGAGGGAAGAACTATTTCTTTACATCTGCCGCAGCCCGATCCAAGGAAAGTAGGCTCTTCTGTTTGGAAGGAGGGGTGATGTTTGCAAGGTGGATGAGCCAGGCATCTCCATTGCTCTGCCCACAGAGGGGGACAAGAGTGCTTTGTTGTTGTTTGTTTTTAATATTTTATTGGCTGCACCGCCTGGCAGGTGGAATCATAGTTCCCTGATAAGGAATTGAAGCTAAAGCCTCTACACTGGAAGAGAGGAGTCTCAACCACGGACCAACAGGGAGATACCTTTTTGTTTTTAGGCCACAAGGCTTGCAGGATATTAGATTCCCAATCAGGGATTGAACCCACACCCTCAGCAGTGAAAGCATGGAGTCTTAAGTACTGGACTGCCAGGGAATTCCTGGACAAAGGTGTTGAGTGCAAACAGTCAAAAAGGAAATTCTGGAGCTGGAGGAAAGAACAGAGGCATCTACTCAACAGTTTTTATTGAGCTTTGCTCCACAGTGTCAGTGCAACCTTGCCTTCCATCTTTGATGAAATCTTTGGTGAAATTGACTTTACTTGCTAAGGTGAGTACTTGGATCAGCTTTGGGAGCCTTGGCTAAAGGGCTAGATTCTCCTTAAAAGTGGGTGCAAGTTGTCAACAGAGGCTATTCTCTCAAAACAGGTTTCCATCTCCAGGTAATTTTAAAAAGGCTCAGCATTAAGCTGAACAGAACGATCTTTTGTCTCCAAATGAATAATGAAAGTCCCGTTGTGTCCCTGGAGTGATCGTCCAATGTGATACGGATCTTCCACAAGACTGGAGCATTTTGGTGGGCTGTTATTTTTCCTCCTAGAGCTTCTATTTTTTCTGGCTCCAGACTCATCAGTAGAGGTACCTCTCTCAGTTAATTTCAAGGACAGCGCCAGCCTGGGCCCTTGCAACTGCCCAGGATCCGGCTCACCATACACAAAGGGGCTTTGTGAGTACCCGTGATTTATGCACAATGAGTGGTGGAGACGAGAAAAACTTGGTGCCCAGGAGTGCTGAGTCTTGCCAAGTCCCCATTTCAACAGTCAGTGTACCCTGGAAGGAGATGTGGCAGAAGGCCACTGTTACCCTTCTGTGACTGAGGAAGAATTTGTGCGATGTTTGAAACTTTTCTTTATCCAAATTGAATTTACATTGTCTTGAGCATCCCCCAGCTGGATCAGTAGAGTCCGAGGTCACCCTTTGTGGACAAGGCCTCCCCTCTCCCACCACTCTGACCTCTTTGGATCATTCAAGAACGGCTAGAGTTTCTAAAACCCAAGAGATGTAGACCTACTTGACTTTCACTCCCAAGATGGGGAGAATCTTAAAGTCCAGAGGCACTCACGTGATGCCAGCACCCCTGCCAGGCAACACCACTCCAGGATGCCGTCCTCACGCTGCACTCCTGTTTGCGGGTCTCAGCCATGCTCCAAACACCGAGAGCCAGTAGGCATCACCTCCCACCCCCGCCACCATGCCAGCCTGGTCACCTCTCAGGTTATACTCCTCTCAATCCCTGGTCATCCACTGTCTGAATCAACCACTTTCTTTCTCAAACCCTCGAGCCCTAAAGATTCAGGCAACTCCTTCTGAACAATAATAGGTCTTGAATTGCCCTGAAGCAGGGCCAGAACTTAGAAATTCAAAACAGTTCACCTGCGGGAGCGAAGTAAAGGTGGGTCATAGAGGAACTACCTCATACCACACCTAAGCCTTTGGAGGGGAGACAAGAGAGAATTGTTGGCACCTTTTATGCTAAAGCAGGAAAAAAAAAAAATATTTTCAGTAGGTCACTCCTATTTTTATTTTTTATTCAAGAGAAGCCTTGTTTGTTCTCTCTGCGCAGGATTTGTTACCTTCAGACTTTTAGGTTTTGTGGCATTTGAGAAAGTGGATGACTGGGCAGTAAATCTTGAGGGGATCCCCTGAGACAATGTTTTGGGAAGATGCCTTGTCTAGGACTGTTTCTGAACTGTTGCACTCTGCCTGCCACATGTCATAAGACGTTCAGTGTTTGTTTCTGGGTAACTGCGTGAATCTCTGTGTCTTTTTATCTGTCTTCCTCTTGCTATAAAGTTATAAAAATAAGTACCAAATCCTGCTGATGTCAGAAGTGTTTCATAGGAAGCCAGAGGTCTCCATCTGGTCTATAGCAAGAGCTCCCTCCCTGTGATCTGCACAATTCTGGAAGCCTTCAGAGCTACTGCCTCGTGGGCAGCCCTGTGTTCCGCGTGTTAATCACAGAGGTGCAGATGTCAGGCTGTCTGTGTTTGGACCTCAGCTCCATCAACATTTTATCCTGTGGAACTTAAATTCTCTGGGTTTCAATTTCATCAGTAAAGTGGGGGGTGATACTAAAGGTACCTAATTCATAGTTATTGTAGGGATTAAAACAATTCACATAAAGTGTTGAGTTCTGTGCCTGACATAGTAACTTGTCAATAAGTGTTTATGATTATTATTAGTAGTAGTATTACCATTTGTCTAATACCTATTATTTACCAGGCACTAAAAACTTCCCCTCCATTATTTCAGATCCTTACAACTTTACATGAAGTGAGGTTCAGTGACTTGCGTAAGGCAACTAGTTTTCAAAACTAGTTCTTTTTTGGTTTTGAAAGCTCTAAAGTCTGCTTTATCTGAACTCAATTAACTGTACCTGAACCAAACTACAGACTGATTATTTACTATGTCCTGTGTATATACACAAAACTTGGATGCTAGTCAAAGTATTTAGCAACCAGCTCAGCACAGGGCTCACCTTCAGAATGAAGCTGTCTAACCCCAAGCTGGGGGAGAGAAAGGAGGAGGGCTCCAGTTCTGAGCCAACTATTAGCACTTGAGTTGCTGGATAGTGTCAACTAAGCAACATTGTCCCCAAACCCATTTCCAAAGCCCACATTCCACTTTACAGACAGCTGGGCAATATTCTCTTTTTCTTGCCAATTTGACAATAATTATTTCAGTCATTCTCTTTTCCCATAAAATGTCTCTTCCAGGAGCAAATCTTTGAATTGGTCTACTGGAGACTTTTTCCCTTGCAGCAAGATTATGACTAAATTTCAAATGTGCTCATAACGAAAATGTCTGGAGAATTTTGCTTTTTTTGTTGTTCTTTTTTACTTAACTGTGGAGTCATCAGGAGAAATTTCCAAAGACTTGGGCAGGGTGGAACTTGGAGCAGGGTATAGGCAATTACTATTTACCAATGAGGGCAGAAAATTTTCAAAAATTCAGAACCAAGGTGGCTGAAGTGGTCGGTCTCAGCTCTGAATCAGTCCTGAATACAATAAGGTTTAAATCCGTATTGACTATGGAGATTTTATTGTGGTTTATAACAATACAAAAACTGATTTCACAACATCTTATTGACATTATGGATTTTCTGAAACAATGGATACCATGGTATTGTTGATGCTAAGGAGTATTTTTTCTGTAGCACATTAATGATTGCTACAGGCAGGATCCGCTGATGAATGCTAAAAGAGTGGGTAAAACTTTAAGGAGAAATAGAATATTTCCCTAGCCTCAGAGTATCTTCTTCAAAATACTAATTGCCATAGTGGTTTTAACAGATGTCCACAAGTTCTTTGATATGCCTCCCTCTGGGAAGTGGAGCTTAATTCTCTTTCCCTGGGACTGGACTTAGTGACTTGCTTCTAGAAGATGGAAACTGGAAAAATAGTAACTTCCCAGTTGAGAAATCTGGCAAGTTAAGGTTAATTACTTTAACCAAGGGATTGACAACAAGGAAGGCATGTTAATATCACATATCCCACCTCCCCTCTGGGGTATTCTTCCCCCAAATCCATAATCCCAGTCTAATCTTGAAAAACATCTGACAAAATCTTGGGGATATTCTACAAAATACTTGATAAGTGCTCTTCAAAAGTCGAAGTCATGAAAAAACAAGCAAAGACTGAGAAACTGTCACAGAATGGCAGAGACTAGAGAAACATGTTAATGCAGGATCTTAGATGGGATCCTGGAACGGAAGAAGGACATTAGTGGGAAAACTGGTGAAATCTGAATAAAGCCACTAGTTAATAGTGTTGCACCAACGTCAGTTTCTTAGCTTTGATAAATGTGCCCTGATTATGAAACTTTAACGTAACATTAAAGGAAGTGCGTGGACTCTCTGTACCATTTTTACGACTCCTCTGTAAATCCAAAATACTTTCCTAGTATAAAAATAACAAGGAGAAGAATAAAACCACAAAGACTTCAAAATTTCTCAAACAAACATACAAAGGTTGAGAACTGCAGTTTACACAACCCTCAAAGAGCTGGAGGAAAGAAAACTATAACACTAAGAATTATAGACTGTGTAGCTGAATCCATCCATCCCAGCGCATGCACAGTGAGTGCACTGGTGGTCCTCTTGTGGATTAGCATTATTCACATTCAGAGCTTGTGACCAAGGGTTGGGGTCCAGCAGTACAGGATGGAAACATTGAGGTTTCCCAGTAGGGCTGAATGGGAGAGAGAGGGTATCACAGTATGAATGGAGGGAGTGGTGGAAATTAAAATAATTAACACATGTAGAGACCCTTCTCTTATACACATC
>SJYX01006598.1:791874-816036 GCA_006410675.1 Oreotragus oreotragus | reverse complement strand
TTCTTCCAGTCCAGCGTTTCTCATGATGTACTCTGCATATAAGTTAAATAAGCAGGGAGACAATATACAGCCTTGACGTACTCCTTTTCCTATTTGGAACCAGTCTGTTGTTCCATGTCCAGTTCTAACTGTTGCTTCCTGACCTGCATACAGATTTCTCAAGAGGCAGGTTAGGTGGTCTGGTATTCCCATCTCTTTCAGAATTTTCCACAGTTTATTGTGATCCACCTAGGGAGAGGGATGAGTGAATTTACTAGTGTGCTTGAGGGCATCTGAAAAATAACAAATACATTGGGATTAGATAAAGGTGATATTAGGCTTTGGCTTTAGTAAGACTAGGGTTTTTCTGCCTCTGTTTCATATGATTTTGAAAAAGTTACTAAACTTCTCTAAACTTCAGAGTGATGACAATAATGACATTTGCTTCACTGGTATAGTGTTGAGGAAGACCAGAAGGGACTATGAATGCAAACTGTATTTTGGTATGTGCTCAACAAATATTAGCTATTATTAAAATTCTTTTATTATATTTTTTGTATGTATGGTCCACCCTTTTCCCCATGAGAGCTCTGCATCAATAAAGTGACAAATTTCAGGTAAGAGCCTCCCTAGCTGATAGCTACTAGCCCAGCGGGACCTATTTCTGCTGCTGCTTGCTTGCTCTTTCGCTTAACAAGTTTCCAAAGAAGCCAATGAGTGCTTCCCTCACAAATGGGCAAAGACGAGGACATGTTTTTGTTTGGGGCACAAAACTGAAGAGAGATAACTGTTGTGAGTTCCCAGAAAAGTCATGTTCTAGTAGAGAGGGACAGGACATGACCACGTGGGAATGGAAGAGGTGTCAGTGGACACTTGAGAACCATATAATTTTGAAAATGCCTTTTCATTCTTCTGTGTAAGCCTACCAAAGCAAGAGTCACAAATGGAAACTGCTTGTTTATAAGTGAAAGTGTTGCCTGAAGAACATTTGGTTTCCAGCTCACATGAAACTTTTAAAAGCTATGTATTTATTATTTAAACAGCATGGCAAATCTAGGTCTTCTGTTTTTACAGAAGATGTAATGAAGGACATTATGACATTGAGGTGCTCCCAAGCCGGCTGAGCTGGTCACCCCAAAGGAGCTGGTTCCTTCAGGAAATAAAATTAGATGACTTCAGCTGCACCGTTTTGTTTCTCTCTCAGAAGCACTTGTGTTTTCAGATGGAGAGAGAAATGCAGTCTATGGGTGACCTTTTAGTAAGTCCAGCCACCACAAAGTACATGGGTGCCCTCATTTGTCACTTAAGTGAATAGTCCAGGGCTTGTTTAGAGAATAAGTAAATTTCTGACAGTGGGGTAAAATGTCAGATACAGTCTCATGGTCTGCATTTTAGCCTCCACTTAAAGACTGCCATAGTGCGAGAGGACAGTTGTGGTCCTATACGTGTCATAAGCCCAACTGCAGAATATCTCTGCCTAGAGCATTTTGTACCTCATAGGAAAATGTCATATCCTCCACCTACATACTTGACATAGCAGTGCCCAGAATAAAGAAGATTTAAAATGTCCCAAAGTCAGATCACAGTTTGTGAAATTAAGTATTTACTAGTTCAGTTAGATTGAAGAACTCTTAAGTTTTAGCCAGAGACCCAAGTTATGGAAGCTTAGTCAAGCAGTATTTCACCACAGTGAAAAGTGCTGGGTTTGTGTAAGAAATTCCATTACAGATCTCATTGGTTGTCACTTAAAAGGGATAGTGTGAATAATCTTCTCTTAGCCTGACCAGCTTCCTTGTCATCTCAGCAATTGGATATGGGATGAATGCAGGGACTAGTTGCCACAGCAACAGCATCTTCCAGGAAAGGTGATGAGAAAAATCATTTCTCTCTGAATGCTAATAGGTTGTCACTTTCATCTTAAACCGGCTGTTTCCCACTGTTTTCCTGATTGCCATGAAGCCAGGGAGATTATTTACAGATTAAGGCTGCTACTTGATCTGATCATCTATGTCCTAATTTATGCTGTATCTTTCAGGAGAAGAAAAAAATAATAGAAGCAAATGATAAGGTTTATGTTTTCAGAAGTTTCAGGCTTATGACTTTTGTTCCAGAGAAGTAGGATTTCTCTATAGTGCCTAGAAATCATTCTTTAAGCAAAAGTCATCTAGTGTTGAATGGGATACAGTCATTGTGTGAAAGTTACCAACCCTGCAGAGGCGGGCCCTGCTTGCCTGCTCTGAGCTTGGAGCCAGAAACCAGAGGTAGCCCTCTCACTAAAAGGCAGAGTTAGGTTGTGAAGGAGCTCATGCTGACAAAATTTACACATGAGACTACTTTTAAATCCTGGAAGTCACTTGGAACAAAAGAATTTTATTTTTTTCATCATTTGCTTGAAAACACAAAGTTAAAAGACATATTCACTAACAGAACTAAGGAATGCACATTACTCCCACTTTATGACTATTGTTGAGTAAACTGTGATTGTGTAATGCAATAAGGAGTTAATGGCAGCGTGGATCATTCATTTCTTAGAGCGTAGAAATTATTATTGGGAAAGCATGAAATGAATTGCATACAGTGTCCAGTTCTCTGGATTAACTAGGGTTGAGCCCTAGGTCTGTTGTATACTCTCTGAGTCTCAGTTTCCTTATTGGAAAAATCAGAAAAAGAACAGTCCAGTGTTAAAGGGTGCTGATTAAATCACATGAAACAATACATGGGAATTGCTTAGCACAGTGCTCGGCATATGGTGGCTACAAAAGAATTATACATTATTATTACTATTTGCTGGACATGAAAAATCTCTGATGGCCTTGTGCTTTAGGTAAATATACTGTCTAAAGCACAGAATTATGAAGAGGTGCTTAGCAGTTTCTACCCCAAATATTAGGGTCCATCAGACTGCAGTAATACCTGACCAACCCCTATATTCTGTCCTGTGAATGGCTTGCAAACAAGATTAGATTAATACAAGTATGCTTTAAGTAAAATCTGACTTTGAATACTTAGCATTAAAAACAATGTTGGAGCATTTTTAAAGACATCACAGAATGTCTATGACATACTGTTAAGTTAAAAAAGAGGGTTACAAGACTATATATAGCATGGTCCCATTTTAGGAGGATGGAGAAAAATACATGAAAAGAATATTTATACATATAATATATGTACTTATATGTGCAAATATTTATGCACACAAATGCTCTAATGGATTTCCCTGCTTTCTTCAATTTATGTCTGAATTTGGCAACAAGGTCATACCTGAATGGTCTAGCGGTTTTCCCTACTTTCTTCAATTTAAGTCTGAATTTGGTAATAAGGAGTTCATGATCTGAGCCACAGTCAGCTCCTGGTCTTGTTTTTGCTGACTGTATAGAGCTTCTCCATCTTTGGCTGCAAAGAATATAATCAGTCTGATTTCGGTGTTGACCATCTGGTGATGTCCATGTGTAGAGTCTTCTCTTGTGTTGCTGGAAGAGGGTGTTTGCTATGACCAGTGCGTTCTCTTGGCAAAACTCTATTAGCCTTTGCCCTGCTTCATTCCATATTCCAAGGCCAAATTTGCCTGTTATCCAAGGTATTTCTTAACTTCCTACTTTTGCATTCCTGTCCCCTATAATGAAAAGGACATCTTTTTTGGGTGTTAGTTCTAAAAGGTCTTGTAGATCTTCATAGAACTTCAGCATTACTGGTTGGTGCCAATATTTTGGCCACCTCATGCGAAGAGTTGACTCATTGGAAAAGACTCATGCTGGGAAGGATTGGGGGCAGGAGGAGAAGGGGACGACCGAGGATGAGATGGCTGGATGGCATCACCGACTCTATGGACATGAGTTTGAGTGAACTCCAGGAGTCGGTGATGGACAGGGAGGCCTGGCGTGCTGCAATTCATGGGGTCACAAAGAGTCAGACACGACTGAGCGACTGAACTGATACAGACATAATCACTGGAAGAATATTCTCAAAAATATTAATGAATATTTCTGAGTCTTAGAATCATGAGTGATTTTCTTAAGTTTTTATCTTTTATGTATTGTATTTCCTACAATGAAATGCACTGCTTTTGTAGTTAAAAAATAGTCACTCTAGAAATGAAACTGGAACTGACCCTAAACTGTGAGTTAAGCAGAATTTCCTTGTCTTTCCTATTATGATACCATGCCTGTGGCTGGAGAGCAGAAGCATAAATCCCTGTGGGGCTTGCATACTCGCCTGGTGCCTCATTAGAATTACCCCTTATATTCTGGGAACGCTGAAGTCAACTACTTCTGCTCTTGAGCTTAGGGCCCAGGAAGACTGAAACACAGGTGTTACCTTGTCATCCTGAGGTCTTTCTCAAATGTTTCCTCTTTGAACAGAGCCCCAATTAATCTATTTGTGTTGATTTCTCTATACAACAGCTGTTGAGTCTTGGCCCTTCCTGACTGCTCACATGATTGTGATTGCCCCACTCTGAGCCCAGGGAATTCTCTCACTCCTGATTTTGCAGCCTGTGAGTACAGAGCTGCAAAGTTAGCTGGAAAGGGGTCTCCTTTCCTCTCACCTTTGGGTCTGTGTGGTTTTCAGTGGAGACTAGATGAGCTTCCTTAAGGAGAAGCAATGCCATTAGACTCAGAGGCACACTTGGACATAACAAGAGGTTATCTGTCCAAAGTGGCACATTGGGCTCCCTGTGTTGAAATCCAGTTACTTTCTACTCATCACCTACATCTCACCATGAAGCCCTGTGAAACTGTAGCCTGTGGTGCAGAGGGAATTTTTATGTTGCCTTTGTGAAGGTAGGCAAACCTGAAGTTGTGAACTCAGAAGTCTGCTAATGAGACTGAGTGCTTAGAGAAAATAACCTGACCCACTGCCTCCAGTTTACAAATGATTACCAATTATCTTCTCTCATACTGAGCCTGTGGCTCAGCAGTGAAGAATCTGCCTGCCAATGCAAGAGACTTGGGAGATGTGGGTTTGATCCCTGGGTCATGAAGATCCCCTGGGGAAGGAAATGGCAACCCACTCCAGTATTCTTGCTTGGGAAATCCCATGGACAGAGAAGCCTGATGGGCTACAGTCTACGAGGTTACAAAGAGTCAGACATGACTTAACGACTAAACAACAATAACTACAACACAAACAACAGTAATAATAAAAATGATAAAGTTAACATTTTTTAGTATCTTTATTATGTGCTTTGTATTTTCATTTACAGGTGAGGAAACTGAAGCATAGAGTGGTTGTGGACTCTACCCAGTGTTCGGGTGCTTTAAGGCACACATCCAGTTTGGCTGCTCAAAGGGGTTGCCTTTTTAGGCAACTGAGTCCCTCAGTTACATTCTGTATAAGTGAGATTACTGGGTGTGACTCTCAATTAGATGATCCACTTCTATGCAGTGTTTTTCTTTTCTTGCCTGTTAGCTCAACTGATAGACCCACATGCTGAGTGATTAGTTTTATGTTCAAGAGACTCTGTAGGAGATATTTTTTTACTTGCCAGATAATCACTTTGAAAATTTCCCCTAAGTTAATCTCCAATTAGAACATATTCAAGTTGATGATGATCTCTTTTGAGACTGATCTTTGTGCTTTTGAAACAGCTGATAAATGTTCTTTCATCTGGTGGCAGTTACTAATAGTCATCCTAAGCTTTCCCTTTCCCATGTACCCCTTCCCAGCTATTCCTTGGCATTGCCTGTGATAATATCTCTTGGGTATGATGATCATTTCTATTATTACCTCTAACTCCAAGGATAGTAGTTCCTGAGAAGTGGAATCTGGGAGTTCTTGAAGTTACTAATACATTTCTCATAACTTATTTTTTTTTGTCTGATCTTAATTTATAAGTCAGTAAGGCCATCCCAGTTACTGGGCGCTTTTGGGTTTAGTGGAGAGAAAACTATGAGGAAATCATTAAAGTTCTTTTTTTTTTTTTTAATGAAAGAGATGCAGTGTTTTTGCAGTGTGATAATGATAGAGGATGCCATTTAAATTGTTCTGCAAAAATAGGCCCATGTGTCCTAATATATGAAACACTTTGATTAAGAGCCCTAAGGAAAAATTTGGCATGTGCTGTATTAACAAAAGCAAACTTCACTTGCATCTGCCAGCAACAGAAAGGCAGATTCTTGTGGTAACATCTCTGAGTTATAAGCAATGCCATAATAACACTTGTAATTTACAATGTCACTGGCTAAAAGAGGAAACAACTATAGTGACTCGTATCATTAATATTTTAAGAAACTGAAATCTAATGTTGCCAAGTCAAATTCCTTTGATTCCACAGGGCACTGAGCATCAGATTGCACTGTGCTCTAAGCATGTCCTCATTAAGACTGCTGTCTGTTGCATTTTTATTGTTCCCCTGGGAGGCTTGTTGAGTTAAAGCTGCTAGTAAGAAATAGTGGTTTTCCACCCTCCCTGATAACTGGCCTCCCAGATAGGTCTGTAGCCAATGAGCATGCTAGATTAGGTTATGACTATTTGTTTTTGGCACCTTTGTGAACAGTGAAGGCTGTTAGAAATCAGTGTAAAGTATGGTGTAGCTGTAAAAAAAAAAAAGGTGTCAATTCAGTGTGGGTCAGTGTGGGCTTCCCAGGTGACCCAGGGGTAAAGAATCCACCTGCAATGTTCAAACCCGGTGTCCTAAAGATCCCCTGGAGAAGGAAATGGCAACCCGCTCCAGTATTCTTGCCTGGGAAATCACATGGACAGTGGGGCCTAGCAGGCTACAGTCCATAGGGCCACAAAAGAGCCAGACATGACTTAGTGAATAAACAACAACAAGAGCAAAAAATGTAAATATCTAAATAACCTCAATGTAATGAGGAATGCTACCATAGAGCCAGGATGAGAGTACTACAAGATAAAAAAGGTAGTAGCGTTCATGTTTTAGGTTGATGTTCTGTGTACATTGTGCCTTCATCACTACCATCACTATCATTTACCATAATTGTTATTAACAGTGAATGAGTATTGCTCTGCCTGCAATGCAGGAGACCCTGGTTCAATTCCTGGGTCGGGAAGATCCTCTGGAGAAGCAATAGGCTATCCACTCCAATATTCCTGGGCTTCCCTGGTGGCTCAGATGGTAAAGAATCTACCTGCAAAGCAGGGAACCTGGGTTCAATCCCTGGGTTGGGCAGATCTCCTGGAGGAGGGCCTGGCAACCCACGCCAGTATTTTTGCCTGGAGAANACTCCATTTAGAATAGATACAAAATTTTTGTTCATCCATTCCTACCTAGCATTTTGAAAGTTAAAAATAAGGAAAAGACTTCTAAAGTATTGGAAGATGACTTTTTTTTGGTGACAATCTATCTCATTTAGGGCATATTTTTTCTAATCCTTGTAACAAAATGATAAATTTTGTTATCAAAGAAAATTTTTTATCAATAAGGAAACAGAGAACCAGAGATTACTAAAGTTGGTCAAGGTCATCCAACTAGAAAGCTGTGATACCAAGATTTGAGGCCCCATCTATCTAATTCCAAATCCTGGGCTCTTTCACCTACCTCCTACAACCTCTGCTCACAGTGTGTGTGCATCTATGTGTATTATCTGTATCTCTGAGAATAGTGGGTATTATATGAGTTTTCTAAGAATATCCAACTAGCTCTGTAAAAACTTTGCTATTAAAAAATTCTTGAATTTGGAATAAGCTTCAAAGTTTACCTGATTCTTTAGGTTATTTTTGAATACTTCAAATGTTGGAAAGTTTATTGCCTCCAAAAGTAGGCCTCCTGTATTCTGATATCTCTTATTAAAGAGCTTCCATCGTTGCCTCCCCTTTTCTCCCCTCTATTGGTTTTGGTTCCAAACCTTTGAAATGTACAGAACAAGTCTAATTAATTTTCCATAAGAAAATCATGTAAATATTTAAAGATGACTATCATGGTCCACTTTGAATCTCTCCTAGTCTTCAGGGTACACATCTCCCATGTTTTTTAAGCATTATTCCTGTGACAGATTCAGGTCTTTCTTGATTCTATTTACTCTCCCTTGAAGGATCTTCATTTTGGCTATATCCCTCTTAATGGACAATGCTAGGATTAATCACTATTCTGTAAGTGTGGTCTTACTCAGAATAGAGTAATTGAACGTGTCTGCAACTTTGGCTTTCTCTGCATACCATATTAACATCTTTGGTGACCTCTCTCTAAACATTATCTTACATGGAGCTGCTAAGTTATACTTCTTCTAGCTTATGAATGTGTGATTGCTTTTTGGAGATAAGTATTGAACTTTTACCTTTATCCTTATTCAACTATATCACATTATGTTTGCCTTTTCCCCAACTGTATCATTCAATACGTTTATCAACTCTTCTATGGTAGTTAGTATGCAATAAAGGAGGCAAAAAGTTCTCTAGGTATTTCAGCAGGAAGGAATTTAATGCAACCAATTAGGTCCTTGAAAAATCATTGGAAGAAGTAAAAGAATAGATTCTAAGTTGAATCTTCAGAAATAATTCCTCAAATGTTATACAGCTGACCCAACAGACTTGTTCCTTCCTCCAAGGCCACTTCTGAAGTAATGAGTTGAAGAGTACAGAGTCCTATTTACTTGTAAATAAACGAATCTCAAAATTTAAAAAAAAAAAAAAAAGAGTACAGAGTCCTAGCTGTGAACTAGGAATGAAAATGCTGTCATCTCTTAGGCCGTTGCAACTCCTGATGCCTTAAAAGAGATGCTGTAACACTGAGAAGAACTTTGCATGTCCACAGACTCACAAGGCATAGAAATAGCAAAAGAGAGCAAAAAATGTGATTTGCATCATTTCTACCTTATAAATTTCACAACAGCTTCTAATTATTGGAATGGAATTTGCACCCAGAATCCTAGTTATAAGAGGTGTTTGTTTTGTTTCAACTCTCCATCATTTTCAACCAGCAGAAAGGTGAAATGGAGATTGAAAACCTCAACCCACAGTATCTATCACAATGCCCAAATATATTGATCCACAAATGTGATATGTAGCTTCAGGTGAGTGAGTAGATTGTGTATATTTGTGTGTATGATAGAAAGAGAGAATATAAATAGAGAGACACCTGATTAAGTCATTAACAAAAATCTTGGTAGGAGCCTTTTGGCATTCTGTAAGATTTTTTCTGGAAATTAACATTCATGGGTGTCCATGGGCATAAACAGGTTGCATTTGTTCAGGTACATTTTGTTACATTGAAGAGCATCCTACTTGCCTTGTACAAGTAAAGGTTTTTAAGAGGAGCTGCGTGAACTTGAGAAATGTTGATTGTCCTATTTAGCTCTTCTGCCCTAGACTTGTCAACCTCTCAGAGGACGGGGTGGAAGCCTTTTCTTGATGCAGAATATCCTTTTGTGTTCTCTGTGAGTGCATATTGCACCACTGTAGAAGGCACTAGTTACGTTATATTCTATGTTCTATTCCGGGGCAACATTTACCCACAATACTACATAAATTGCATTCTTTGTAGTTGTGCACTGAGTAGGCCATTTGTTTCTGCCAACTGTGGTTGAGCTCAGTCATTTTCATGCTATCCAAGTAAACTAAACGTGTGTGTGTGTGTGTGCGCGTGTGTGCGCACATAATGTTGGTCTTTCATATTTCTCTCATTTCCCAGTCTAGTGACCTTTTTCAAAAGAGATGGAAAGTTAATCTGATAAGATTGTTTGGTTCTCATCACTTCCGATGCTTCTTTTAAGTACTTCAAACTATCCCTGTGATGGTATGTTTATTGCCCTCACATTCATGGCAAGATCTCCAAGGTCAGTTATAGATTTTTCCTGTTTTGAAAAGTTCTGCATCACTTTATCACCAGTTTCTTGCTCATTTCCTCCTCTCCACTTCATGAGGAGTTAACTTCCCTCACCTCTCACCACTGCCTATAGTCAGTACTACCACAAGCACATAAGATCCCTTAACCTAGGTTTTCTCTTACACAGCAGGAAAGGTTGGAATGGTAGAGAGTTCATTAACTGTCTACCCAGAAGGAGCTTTCAGAGTTGGAGAAAATGCCCTAACTTCCTTGTACCTTAGACAGGACTACTTGGCATCCTCCAAGTGGGAGGATGGCACCCCAGTTGCCTGTAGAGATCACCTGCTTAGTACCCATCTTGTATTACACTCTTTCCTTTTTTTCTGTCTCTCTTTCATATTTCCTTACCTGGCTCTTGCTTTCTGGAATCACCTCCCAAATAAAGCCCTTGTATTCAAATCCTGGTCTTTGACCTGCTTCTGGGGAACCTGCAAGGAGATCAAACCAGTCAATCCTAAAGGAAATCAATCCTAAATATTCATTGGAAGGAATGATGCTGAAGCTGAAGCTCCAATACCTTGGCCACCTGATACAAAGTGCCGGCTCATTAGAAAAGACCCTGATGCTGGGAAAGATTGAAGGCAGGAGGACAAGGGGGTGGCAGAGGATGAGATGGTTGGATGGCATCACTGACTCAATGGATATGAGTTTGAGCAAGCTCTAGGAGATAGTGAAGGACAGGAAAGCCTGGCATGCTGCAGTCCATGGGATCGCAAAAAGCTGGACATGACTGAGTGACTGAACAACAAAACTGAAATCCTGGTCTTTGACCTGTTTCTGGGGAACCTGCCTTAGGATGCTCTGTACTTCAGAATTGTCAGTTGGAGTTGGGGCAACCACTCCTAATCATAGAATAAGCTGGGAAATATTCATTGGAGTCAATGACTTCCTTACAACATCCCCCATCTGCAGTGATCTTGACTGAGTGACTGAACAACAAAACTGAAATCCTGGTCTTTGACCTGTTTCTGGGGAACCTGCCTTAGGATGCTCTGTACTTCAGAATTGTCAGTTGGAGTTGGGGCGACCACTCCTAATCATAGAATAAGCTGGGAAATATTCATTGGAGTCAATGACTTCCTTACAACATTCCCCATCTGCAGTGATCTTCTTTTCTCCTAGCTGATATTCATGCTATCCTTCTCAAAGCTAAAAGAAGCAAGATAAATGTCCATCAGCTTCTTTTTTTTAATACTTTCCTATAGCCATCCTACAGCTAACCTCTCAAGAAAAGATTTATTGCTGTTCATTTTTTTGTGCTTCCCAGGTGGCACAAGTGGTAAAGAACCCATCCACTAATGCAGAAGACACAAGAGATGTGTGTTTGATCCCTGGATCAGGAAGATCCCCTGGAGTAGGAGATGGCAATGCACTCTAGTATTCTTGCCTGGAAAAATCTCATGGAGAGAGGAACCTGGCAGGCTACAGTCCATGGAGTTGCAAAGAGTTGGACATGACTGAGCATGCACAAATTATATTCTTTGTGCTTAAGTATGAAAAAAACTTCCCATGTATCATCTTTGGTGTTTTCCTTAATTTCCAATTCAGTTAATTCTGAAAGCAGCCTATTTTTTGGACACTGTTCCAAATCTGTGGTTTCCTCTTCTAATTGCTTTTGGTCACACATCTTTCTTGCTATCTTTACTTTTTTAACATGGAATTGAAAAACGAGTTCATTAGAGAGTTCCCTGTGGGTTGAAAGAGGAGAAAAGGTCTAGAGAGTATTTACTGAGAATTGTTGATCCATATTCTCTGATGCCAGTTTGTTGCTTTAGGAGTAAAGAACTAAAGGTTTCTCTGAAAGTATATTGCTACTCCCTCCTCTCCCCTCTGTCAGCCCCACTTAATGGTCTGAGTTTTATGGTCTAACCCCATTTGGGCAGAGAAAGGTAGAGGGTCCCTTAAATCCTATGAGAAGAATGTGAAAAAACATTATTATAAAGATTTTGATACACAGGCAAATTTCAACACTTTATAGAGCATTCACTAATCTACTGAAGTTTACTAGCTAAGCCTGTTTATCCTCTGTTGCAGGCTTTTCTGTGGTGTAGGGGACTGGCCTTTGGAAGCAGAATTTTCCATTAAAAATCTCAAGCCTGCTACTGGTTATTGAGAAAACGACTTGGTGACTGGCATCTTGCCACACTTTGTAATCCTCTGGAAATTGCATTTCGAGAACACAATCTCCTTTTTGTGACAGGCAATTAAATAACACATGACTAACTGAATTTAAATTGCATAGGTGTTTTGATTTTTTAAAAATACTAGGAACACTTTCAATTTAGAAATATTTTTTATGTTTATGATACATTTTTGTTAGTCCACCAAAGACTAAAATTCTTGTCTAGTTCTGTTTATGAATCAGGACTTGGGTAATGGTACTGGATGTGTAGGATCAGGTCTATCTTTCTCCTGAGGCAGGCTGTGAGTGGCAGTGTGGAAACTACGCTATTATTATCAGAAAGAGACAGTTCTTATTTGAAATCATTAAGAAATCTGTGGCCCAAGAATTCAGGTTGAATTCTTATACCTGGAGAAAACATACAGTTTTCCTTTAGAGTTCTTTAATGGAATTTGAGCTTAATGGAACTGGAGTTGTATTGGCATAAACAGGACCTTTGTGGTCCCAATCACACCCCTCCCCCACCTGCTTCAACTCCATTGCATACTGAATCTGTCACATTTTATGATATTTTACTCTTCCCTATTGGCATTTCAGGAAATTAGAGTTGGCATTTTCATCTAATAAAGCTTTGCAGCCTCATCCTCTGTAAGTTAACACTTGCTTTCCACTTGGCTTTTGGGAAGAGCTGAAAGAGTTGTGGGCTTAGCAAATGGTAGAGTCATCAAGGCTTTTCCAGACACACTTCAGCTCTCTTAACACCCTGAGAATGGTACTTTAACAGAGAAATTTATTTATTTATTGCCACTGGGTTCTGAATAATAACTAGAAGAAGGTTAAGGAGTCTCTGGCTTTAATCTTAGTTTCCCTATAAGCTGTTTCCAGTATCAGTGGATTTATGAATTTTGTCTTCAAGATTTCTCCAGACCTGACTATGAGAAAAGTCTTTCATTCACAATCTTTGTTCTCTGGTTCAGTAGTTTGATGGGTTATCTCAATATACATGGTCAACTACCATATACTTTATACGCTGCAGAACTGTACTATGAATTCCAGAATAATTGATCTTGAATCTTTACTTCACTAATATGTGTGAAAGATTCAAGAGTTTAATTATATCCAAATACATTTTGAAAATTTTTATTTATGTTTAGATTGCACCAATAGAAGATCAGAAAATGTGATCAGGAAAAGTGCTAATCTTTTGGAAGACAGTAGAGTTTGTTGGCAATGACATTACAGATTAAGTTAAAATCCAAAGGCGAGTGTTCTGCATTTTGTAACTCAACAAATTACATTGATTTATGTGCTTGGGACAAAGATATGGTGTCTAGTTGCATGGGAAGATAGATAAGTGAAGAGCAGAACACGTTGATGTGATGAGCTCTGTGACAGAGGTCAAGTCCGTGAACATGTAAAGCAAAGACATCGAATCCAGTTGTTGATTTAAACAAACCTTTTATCGAGTGTCTATTATGTGCCAAGCACTGAAGTGCTTTGTACATATTATATTTAATCTTCACTACAGGTCTCAGTTCAGTTCCGTTCCGTCGCTCAGTTGTGTCCGACTCTTCGCGACCCCATGAATTGCAACATGGCAGGCCTCCCTGTCCATCACCAACTCCTNGATTTAAACAAACCTTTTATCGAGTGTCTATTATGTGCCAAGCACTGAAGTGCTTTGTACATATTATATTAAATCTTCACTACAGGTCTCAATTCAGTTCCGTTCAGTTACTCAGTCATATCCGACTCTTTGCGACCCCATGAATTGCAACATGGCAGGCCTCCCTGTCCATCACCATCTCCCGAAGTTCACTCAGACTCGCGTCCATTGAGTCAGTGATGCCATCCAGCCATCTCATCCTCTGTCGTCCGCTTCTCCTCCTGCCCCTAATCCCTCCCAGCATCAGAGTCTTTTCCAATGAGTCAGCTCTTCGCAGGAGGTGGCCAAAGTACTGGAGTTTCAGCTTTAGCATCAGTCCTTCCAAAGAACACCCAGCACTGATCTCCTTCAGAATGGACTGGTTGGATCTCCTTGCATTCCAAGGGACTCTCAAGAGTCTTCTCCAACACCACAGTTCAAAAGCATCATTCTTCGGCCCTCAGCTTTCTTCACAGTCCAACTCTCACATCCATACATGACTCCTGGAAAAACCATAGCCTTGACTAGACGGACCTTTGTTGGCAAAGTAATGTCTCTGCTTTTTAGTCTAGGTACTCATTTATTTCATGGCAAATAAGCCTAGTTGGGGGCACTGATATTGCCATCAAATCTGAGTGCCACTTTTATTGGCATCCGTTTACTTGCCAATTATCATGAGATGAGATCATAGCAAAGACTTTCTGACATACAAGTTAGCTGGAGTTACCGTTATACTTCATATAAGTCGTTTCTCCTGATCCAGAGAAAGAAGAAGGACAGATTACATAAGGAGATCTGAGTTAGTTACTTAGTGGCAAGCTGTGACTCCAAAACCACAAAAGTAGGCAAAGGGAATATGCTTTAGCATGACCTCAGGTCATATAGTATGAACATTTGCAGGGATTTCTGCTTTGTTTTACAATGTAAGTTCCATGCTGTAATCAGAAATACATGGCACATGTTGAACAAAGAAAACGCGTACTCAACAAAGTGTGAAGACAAAGCCTAGAAACGTGTAGCCACTTACTAGGCAGAGCAGGGCTACATGTGTCCCCATTGTAGAAGGCATTCCGGGTGTTTGTGTGTGTGTGTGTGTATGTGCAACCACATTCACACATGAGTGTAGTTTTATTGTCACTGTAATATCAAAAATGCTAGACAATACTATGCAAATTATAGCCTTTCAATGCCAGAATGCATTGTCTTAATTTTTTTGTTGTAGTCACTGAAAGTGAACAAAACTAAAACCCTAATAGAATCCTTTCATTTCCAAGCTGTAATTTTGACAGCCATCCAAAGGCTGAGGATTCTGAGGGTGTTTTATTTCTTTCCAAATCTCCAGTGGCCACCTACCTTTTCTGAGATTCCATTCCTCCCAACAACCAGGAGTTGTTTTGGGGCCAATATATTCCATTCATTACTGACATCCATCAAAATGTACCTTTACCTCACAATACAAGTAGAAACATATTTACAACCTCGTAATCAGGTTGACAGTTTGTTAGGCAGAAGTATAATTCCTGAAGAAAGAGAAAGCAACACTGAATTCTTCCTTATATCAGATAAATACCACTACATAAAATTCTGAGAAGATCCAGTAGTGGATAGCAGTCTAGGATTGATAGAAACGAAGCTTCACACATTTACTTCTCTTATCTTTTTCATATTTTCCCATTTCTGATATTTCTGGCTCCTTTTCCTTACCTCCCAGCTAGAATTGCTGATGTCCATTTTATAGAATCATAGAAAGAAGAGTTAAAAATAAACTTAGAGCAGATGGTCTTCCTTTGATCCTCTACCCAGTCCACACATTCACTGTCTCCTCTGTCATTCCTGCAGGTGGTCGTGAAGCCTGTGGCTGAATGATCCAGGTGAGGAGGAAACATAAAACTAGTTTTCAGTTTGAACAACTTTGCTTGTAGGGGCTTCCTGCTGCTCAATCAAATTTGCCTCCTCTTTAAAATATGAGGCATACCATATACCATATACCATTCATGGTATATGGTATGGTAAGTCATTTCAGTCATGTCCAACTCTTTACGACCCTATGGACTGTAGCCCGCTAGACTCCTCCCTCCATGGGATTCTCCACGTAAAAATACTGGAATGGGTTGCCATGCCCTCTTTCAGGGGATCTTCTGACGCAGAATCGAGCCACACCCAGACACAGGGATCGAACCCTCCTGCATTGGCAGATGGGTTCTTTACCACTAGTGCCCCTTGGGAAACTAGTGCCCCTAGGTTACCTCCCTGGATTTAATTCCACTTATACACGATAGCTGGTTCTCCAGATATTTAAAGCCACTTCTGGTGGATGAAATGGTTGGATAGTATCACTGATTCAATGAACGTGAATTTGGGCAAACTCTGGGATATAGTGAGGGACAGGAAGGCCTGGCAGGCTGCAGCTCATGAGTCTGCAAAGAGTCGGACACAACATAGTGACTGAACAACAGCTATTGTCCTCTCTGGTTTTTGTTTGGTTACTTGATCACCCTCCTCCTCACCCCCTGAACTAAACTCTCCATTTCCCTGAAGTCTCTCGTTTGATGCAATGAATGCATACTCGACTCCCTTTGTGCCCAGAGTTTTGGAGAGTGCTCAGCTGCCTCATTGGGCTATCAGATCTCTGGTTTTACTCCTCAGTGCAGGACTCTGCCCCCTCCCCACACCTTGCTCTGCAGCCACAACCTTTGTCTCAAGTTGACTTTATTCAGTTTGGGGGTGGGGGGGGTTGCGCACGTGTGTATGTGTGCTAGTCATATGCAACTCTCTGTGGCTCCCATGGCCTTGACTAGACGGACCTTTGTTGGCAAAGTAATGTCTCTGCTTTTTAGTCTAGGTACTCATTTATTTCATGGCAAATAAGCCTAGTTGGGGGCACTGATATTGCCATCAAATCTGAGTGCCACTTTTATTGGCATCCGTTTACTTGCCAATTATCATGAGATGAGATCATAGCAAAGACTTT
Organism: Oreotragus oreotragus; assembly: GCA_006410675.1. Classification (NCBI taxonomy): domain Eukaryota; kingdom Metazoa; phylum Chordata; class Mammalia; order Artiodactyla; family Bovidae; genus Oreotragus; species Oreotragus oreotragus. The sequence continues at coordinate 799,538 of SJYX01006598.1, read as the reverse complement.
CTGACATACAAGTTAGCTGGAGTTACCGTTATACTTCATATAAGTCGTTTCTCCTGATCCAGACAAAGAAGAAGGACAGATTACATAAGGAGATCTGAGTTAGTTACTTAGTGGCAAGCTGTGACTCCAAAACCACAAAAGTAGGCAAAGGGAATATGCTTTAGCATGACCTCAGGTCATATAGTATGAACATTTGCAGGGATTTCTGCTTTGTTTTGCAATGTAAGTTCCATGCTGTAATCAGAAATACATGGCACATGTTGAACAAAGAAAACGCGTACTCAACAAAGTGTGAAGACAAAGCCTAGAAACGTGTAGCCACTTACTAGGCAGAGCAGGGCTACATGTGTCCCCATTGTAGAAGGCATTCCGGGTGTTTGTGTGTGTGTGTGTGTATGTGCAACCACATTCACACATGAGTGTAGTTTTATTGTCACTGTAGTATCAAAAATGCTAGACAATACTATGCAAATTATAGCCTTTCAATGCCAGAATGCATTGTCTTAATTTTTTTGTTGTAGTCACTGAAAGTGAACAAAACTAAAACCCTAATAGAATCCTTTCATTTCCAAGCTGTAATTTTGACAGCCATCCAAAGGCTGAGGATTCTGAGGGTGTTTTATTTCTTTCCAAATCTCCAGTGGCCACCTACCTTTTCTGAGATTCCATTCCTCCCAACAACTAGGAGTTGTTTTGGGGCCAATATATTCCATTCATTACTGACATCCATCAAAATGTACCTTTACCTCACAATACAAGTAGAAACATATTTACAACCTCGTAATCAGGTTGACAGTTTGTTAGGCAGAAGTATAATTCCTGAAGAAAGAGAAAGCAACACTGAATTCTTCCTTATATCAGATAAATACCACTACATAAAATTCTGAGAAGATCCAGTAGTGGATAGCAGTCTAGGATTGATAGAAACGAAGCTTCACACATTTACTTCTCTTATCTTTTTCATATTTTCCCATTTCTGATATTTCTGGCTCCTTTTCCTTACCTCCCAGCTAGAATTGCTGATGTCCATTTTATAGAATCATAGAAAGAAGAGTTAAAAATAAACTTAGAGCAGATGGTCTTCCTTTGATCCTCTACCCAGTCCACACATTCACTGTCTCCTCTGTCATTCCTGCAGGTGGTCGTGAAGCCTGTGGCTGAATGATCCAGGTGAGGAGGAAACATAAAACTAGTTTTCAGTTTGAACAACTTTGCTTGTAGGGGCTTCCTGCTGCTCAATCAAATTTGCCTCCTCTTTAAAATATGAGGCATACCATATACCATATACCATTCATGGTATATGGTATGGTAAGTCATTTCAGTCATGTCCAACTCTTTACGACCCTATGGACTGTAGCCCGCTAGACTCCTCCCTCCATGGGATTCTCCACGTAAAAATACTGGAATGGGTTGCCATGCCCTCTTTCAGGGGATCTTCTGACGCAGAATCGAGCCACACCCAGACACAGGGATCGAACCCTCCTGCATTGGCAGATGGGTTCTTTACCACTAGTGCCCCTTGGGAAACTAGTGCCCCTAGGTTACCTCCCTGGATTTAATTCCACTTATACACGATAGCTGGTTCTCCAGATATTTAAAGCCACTTCTGGTGGATGAAATGGTTGGATAGTATCACTGATTCAATGAACGTGAATTTGGGCAAACTCTGGGATATAGTGAGGGACAGGAAGGCCTGGCAGGCTGCAGCTCATGAGTCTGCAAAGAGTCGGACACAACATAGTGACTGAACAACAGCTATTGTCCTCTCTGGTTTTTGTTTGGTTACTTGATCACCCTCCTCCTCACCCCCTGAACTAAACTCTCCATTTCCCTGACGTCTCTCGTTTGATGCAATGAATGCATACTCGACTCCCTTTGTGCCCAGAGTTTTGGAGAGTGCTCAGCTGCCTCATTGGGCTATCAGATCTCTGGTTTTGCTCCTCAGTGCAGGACTCTGCCCCCTCCCCACACCTTGCTCTGCAGCCATAACCTTTGTCTCAAGTTGACTTTATTCAGTTTGGGGGTGGGGGGGTTGCGCACGTGTGTATGTGTGCTAGTCATATGCAACTCTCTGTGGCTCCCATGGCCTATAACCCACCGGCTCCTCTGTCCATGGAATTTTCCAAGCAAGAATACTGAAGTATGTTGCCATTTCCTACTCCAGGGATCTTCCCAACCCAGGAATTGAACCCACATATTCTGTATTGGTAGGCAGATTCTTTACCACCAGCACCACTTGGGAAGCCCTATGTTCCAGCAGTCCTCCTACTTTCCAGCTTCTCTTCCCATAAACTTGAGGTGAGCTGCTTTGAGTCTCCTTGTGGATGACTTGTTGTTGTTCAGTCAATAAATTGTGTCTAACTCTTTGCGACTCCACGAACTGCAGCATGCCAGGCTTCCCAGTCCTTCATTATCTCCCTGAGTCTGCTCAAACTCATGTCCATTGAGTCAGTGATGCCATCCAACCATCTCATCCTCTGCCACCCCCCTTCTCCTCTTGCCTTCTATCTCTCCCAGCATCAGGGTCTTTTCTAATGAGCCAGCTCTTAGCATCAGGTGACCACAGTACTAGAACTTCAGCATCAGTACTTCCAATGAATATTTGGGGTTGACTTCCTTTAGGATTGACTGGTTTCATCTCTTTGTTGTCCAAGGGACTCTCAGAAGTCTTCTCTAGCACCACAATTTGAAAGCATCAATTATTAGGCAATCCGCCTTCTTTATGGTCTGACTCTCACTGCTGTACATGATTACTGAAAAAACCATAGCTTTGACTGTACAAACCTTTGTCAGCAAAGTGATGTTTCTGCTTTTTAATAAGCTGTCTAGGTATGTCATAGCTTTCCTTCCAAGGAGCAAGCATCTTTGATTTCATGGCTGCAGTCACCATCCTCAGTGGTTTTGGAGCCCAAAGAAAATGCAATCTGTCACTGCTTCCACTGTTTCCCTATTTGCCATGAAGTGATGGGACTGTATGCTATGATCTTAGTTTTGTAAATGTTAAGTTGTAAGTCAGCTTTTTCACTTTTCTCTTTCACCCTCATCAAGAGGCTCTTTATTTCTTCTTTGCTTTTTGCCATTAGAGTGGTATCATCTTCATTTCTGAGGTTATGGATATTTCTCCAGGGAATCTTGATATGCAGATAACACCACCCTTATGGGAGAAAGTGAAGAGGAACTAAAGAGACTCTTGATGAAAGTGAAACAGGAGAGTGAAAAAACTGGCTTAAAACTCAGCATTCAAAAAACGAAGATCATGGCATCCAGTCCCATCACTTCATGGCAAATAGATGGGGAAACAATGAACACAGTGACAAACTTTATTTTCTTGGGTCCAGAATCACTGCATATGGTGACTGCAGCCATGAAATTAAAAGACGCTTGCTTCTTGGTAGAAAAACTATGACAAATCTAGACAGCATATTAAAAAGCAGAAACATCACTTTGCCAACTAGTCAAGGGTCCGTCTAGTCAAAGCTATGGTTTTTCCAGTAGTCATGTATAGATGTGAGAGTTAGACCATAAAGAAAGCTGAGTGCTAAAGAATTGATGGTTTTGAACTGTGGTGTTGGAGAAGACTCTTGAGAGTCCCTTGGACCTCAAAGAGATAAAACCACTCAATCCTAAAGGAAATCAACCTTGACTATTCATTGAAAGGACTGATGCTGAAGTTGAAGTTCCAATATTTGGCCACCTGATGCAAAGAGCTGACACACTGGAAAAGACTGATGCTGGGAAAATTTGAGGGCAGGAGGAGAAGGGGATGACAGAGGACCAGATGGTTGGATGACATCACTGACTCAATGCACATGAGTTTGAGCGAGCTCTGGAAAATTGTGAAGGACAAGGAAGCCTGGTGTGCTGCACTCCATGGGGTCACAAAGACTCGGACACGACTGAGTGACAACAAGTATGTTATGCCTGATGTCTATGAGAGAAGGAAATTTAGACAATGACAGACACAGAGGGACAACCACGTTAAGACACAGGGATGAGAAGGCTATCTACAAGCCAAGGATAGAGGCTCTCGGATGAAACCAACACTTCTGACACCTTAATCTTGGACTTTTAGCCTTCAAACCAGTGAGATAAATTTCTGTTGTTTAAGCCATCCAACCTAAGATATTTATTATGGCAGCCCTGGCAGACTAATATACTTCCCATCCTTGGAGCTTTTATAAAATAATGGCTTCTTATACTTCTTAACTGTGATTCAGTAGGATTGGGTGAGGGGAAGTTAATGCATATTTCTGCCTTTCATCTTAACTGGAAGCCAGAGTTACTTTTGAACTGCTATATCTGTGGATGGTTGAGTAGGGAAGTTTTGGTAGGAGGCCTAAGGTTTGGTTCATTTTCATTAATAACTAGCTATAACTGTCTTAAAATTTTTACTGTGTGCCAAGTCTTTACATATAAATATCATCTCATTTAGTCACTCAAACATCCTAGAGGGAGGAGACTATTATCCCATATATTATTGCATGTTAGAAAACTGAACCACAGAGGAGGATGGCCAGGAACACTGATGGTTGAGAAATTGCATCCCAGGTTCATCTTCTTGATTAGATATCTGTAAAATTTTAAATTTCAAATTGGTTTCATGTTTAACAAAGAGTCATTTAACAGGAGAAATTATTGAGTTGATGTTTGAGGTAATCTGTCATTGATATAATCTGTACTGCTAAATTAATTGCTAATCTCCTATTTTCTTTAACATTTGGCCAGCATCACTCAGAACACAAATTAGACAGATTTTCATCAAGTTGCTTTTGAGTGACAGTATGTGCACAAATGAAAGGAAGTAGACAGTTCTCCCTTATCTTTTATTCACTCCAGTGAAGTTCCATCTATGTGCAAACCATTGTTCTAAAATGACTATGATATATCTCCTATCTTCCAGGGAGATGGGACAGGCAGAGATGACCCTGGTAAGAGAGATCCAGTTTTGTTTTTTTTTTTGTTTTGTTTTTTCCCAGTCTGTTCCATGGTCCTAAAGATAGAAAAATAATTTAAAACTTTTCTTTAGTTGTTCCTTGACCTTCAGCCCCATTCACTTCTGTCTCCATTCCTTTAAAATATTTCAACCCTCTGGACACATTCTTGACACATCTTCAGTAACAACTCCATTTTTAAAGTTTTAAAAGCCAATCAGATATCTTGTAGCTCTTTTATTCTACTGAATCTGCTTCTTGACTCACAATATCTTCTGGCCTTGTGACATACTGCCATTCTATCTCAGTCTAGCAGTTTTCTTGTGAGTATCCTTCATTCCCAACCCCTACTTGGATTCACTTGTGTGCTTTCCATAATTTTCTTATATATTGCTTCAATTCTTTCCTATCCTAATGCTTCCATTCTAAACATCTATAACTCTTGAAACTTTTATGATTCTCCTTTTGCATTTCTATATCCATTAATCTATTCTACACCCATTTAATTTATTGAGCACCAGTAATTGGATATACGGAGAAGGCAATGGCACCCCACTCCAGTACTTTTGCCTGGAAAATCCCATGGATGGAGGAGCCTGGTGGGCTGCAGTCCATGAGGTTGCTAAGAGTTGGACATGACTGAGCGGCTTCACTTTCACTTTTCACTTTCATGCATTGGAGAAGGAAATGGCAACCCACTCCAGTGTTCTTGCCTGGAGAATCCCAGGGATAGGGGAGCCTGGTGGGCTGTCATCCATGGGGTCGCACAGAGTAGGACACGACTGAATTGACTTAGCAGCAGCAGCAGCAATTGGATATAGTGGTGAACAAGATCAACACAGATGCTCCTCTCAAGGAGCTTACATTTCTGCGATGGGAGATGGTCAATGCATAGATCAACTTAGCCTAATGAGAGGAAAGCACACAGCTGGACAAGTGGAGGGGCCAAAGCACATCTATGGTTTCCAGCCTCAGTGAGGCACCCAGCAATGCTCAGCTGCTTACACTGTCTTTGGTTGGCACTGTCTCCCATTCTTCGTGGCAAGTACTTGGACCCCTCATCTTGCCCCAACATATTTACTATCATCAGATCATCTCTCCTGAGAGATGTATCACTAGGTGTACTTACTTCGCTGATACACCATGGTTTTCAGTCGTGAACTCCATCAATTTCACAGCTCTTCTTCCTCCAGAGACAACTTTTATATCCACATTTGTACCTCTCTCCTTCTCTCCAATCTGGAACCATGAGATTTCCTTCTTCTTGGTCAAGGACAACTTTTTCACCTAGCTTCTTGATCTTGTTTAGTCTGATATCAGGGCCTTTGTTTATAATTTTTCTCTTATGTACATTATCTACAACCCTTCCCCATTGGTTTCTTCCTGCCAGCCTAGAAATATACTCAATTTCTCCTGTTCATCATTTAATAATAATGGCTGTTATTTATAGAGCATATGCCTCATGCCATACACCGTCTATGCCTCATCCTATTTAGTCCTCACAACTCTCCAAGCTAGTTATTACTATCTCTATTTAACAGAATTAGAAACAGGCACAGAGAAATCTAATTGCTGCCTGATCTCTTTCTTTTACATGCAAGCTTCTTAAAAGAGTGTCTCCATTCCTACTTTCTTTAGTCAGGCATTTGCCCCCACTATTCTATGGTGCTTAAGTTTACATCAACCTTTGAATTCCTAAATCTAGGAGACATACATGAATACTTCGTCTTCCATCTTGGGCAACATGAAAAATATTGCATGAATATACATCAGCAAGAACACGTGGTATTATTATCCACTGGGAATTTTTACCTCCTTTGGCTTTCATAATATCGCTCTTCACTGGATCTTCTTATTTCGTAACTGTGCCTTCTCAGCCATTTCTTTAGACTTCTTTCTCTTATCCTCCTTTATGTGTCAACATTCTCTGGGATTCTTTTCTCAGTGTTCTCTCTCTTCATCTCTCTCCCTTTCTCTATATTGAGGGTTCTCCCTGTATGATCCTTAGTTTCATTTTCACTCCAAAAATTATACCTTTAGCTCTGGTGCTGTTTATAACAAAGACTTTAAAATATCTTCTAAAATGACCACCATAGAGGTCTGTGTTGACCTTAGTAAGTGCTATTTTTTTTATGGCTTTTCTAACTTAAAAAAAAATTGAAGTATACTTGATTTACAGTGTTTCAGGTATACAGCAAAGTGATTCAGTTATATATATCATGGGCTATACATATTTTTTCAGATTCTTTTCCATTACTATAGGTTATTACAAGATACTGAATATAGTTTCCTCTGCTATATAGTAAGTCCTTGCTGTTTATCTATTTTGGTAAGTGCTATTTTGGTACAGTGAAAGGACAAAAATCAGACAGGACAGACTGAAGAGTGGAAAGTAAGTGAAGAAATGGAAAAAAGCAATGATAAACAACTCTTGACAAACAAGGCTAAGAAGGGAGGCTATCTTTGAGGTAGGGTACTTCAAGAAACCTTTTTTTTAAGTTGAGAAAAGCATGAGATTTTTAAAATGCTATTGGTATATGAACACCTATCCTCAAACTCTTCCAGAAAATTGCAGAGGAAGGTAAACTTCCAAACTCATTCTATGAGGCCACCATCACCCTCATACCAAAACCTGACAAAGATGCCACAAAAAAAGAAAACTACAGGCCAATATCACTGATGAACATAGATGCAAAAATCCTCAACAAAATTCTAGCAATCAGAATCCAACAA
>SJYX01006598.1:760030-785245 GCA_006410675.1 Oreotragus oreotragus | reverse complement strand
AGGCTCCCCCGTCCCTGGGATTCTCCAGGCAAGAACACTGGAGTGGGTTGCCATTTCCTTCTCCAATGCATGAAAGTGAAAAGTGAAGGTGAAGTCACTCAGTTGTGTCCAACTCTTTGAGACCCTATGGACTGCAGCCTACCAGGCTCCTCCGTCCATGGGATTTGCCAGGCAAGCATACTGGAGTGGGGTGCCACTGCTTTCTCCACTTTGTCACATATATCACATTTAAATAATTTCTTTCCTGTATGAATTTTCAATGTCTCCTGAGGTATGAGCTGTCAGTAAAGGCCTTGCCATACTCATCACAAGGTTTCTCTAAGTAGGCCAGAAAGAAAAACACCAATACAGTATACTAACACATATATATGGAATTTAGAAAGATGCTAACAATAACCCTGTATGCGAGACAGCAAGAGAGACACAGATGTATAGAAAAGTCTTTTGGACGCTATGGGAGAGGGCGAGGGTGGATATAAATTAACACACAAAAATTAACACAGAGATTTGGGAGAATGACATTGAAACATATATAATATCATATGTGAAAAGAATTGCCAGTCCAGGGTCGATGCATGATACAGGGTGCTTGGGGCTGGTGCACTGGGATGACCCAGAGGGATGGTATGGGGAGGGAGGTGGGAGGAGGGTTCAGGATGGGGAACACGTGTACACCCATGGCAGATTCATGTTGATGTATGGAAAAACCAATACAATATTGTAAAGTAATTAGCCTCCAATTAAAATAAATAAATTTATATTTTAAAAAATGCTGTTGGTATTTGGAAGGATGTATTAGAGCAGGCAAGCTGAAAATGCAGAAATGAGAAGAGACTAGATGGCTACAAAGAGAAGGGTTGTTCTCAGAAGGAGAGATGTCTCCTTCGTCAGAAGGAAGGAAGATGATGCAGGTATAAGTACATTTATTGAGGATGAGGGAATTCCTTTCTTTGAGGCAAGGTTACATGGTCGGAGTGGTGGATATTGCTATAGCTGTCTGAAAAATGCAGTTTGCCACAAGGTGAGACATGGCACTGGGGAGCAAAAAATATACCACCTACTTAGCTATTTGAGAAGATAAAGAGGCTTATCTGAGGGAACTGTGTGGGAGTAGGTATTCTTGAGGAGAGCCAGCTTTCAGTCAATGCACAGAAGTAGAGGAAACGCTTGTAGGGGAGGCTAAGGTGCTAGAAAGCATTCTGATGATAGAGTGGGGACTTGGGAAGCTCAAGGGAGGAAGGGATTAGGGTATCAGTTTGAGGATAAGAAAGGACAGAGCATTGGGGTGAAGGTAGTGGCTGGAGAATAAATCAAAGGAGCAAAAAGCTTAGACTTTTGGAGTTGACTGATAAGAACAGGGATGAGAAACATGAATGGATTTAGTCCTGACAGTCTCTGTTGGGAGGTGAGCACTGGAACCAAAGGGTGGGTGCCTTACCTCCGTGAAGTTGTGGCAGTTTTAACCAAGCCCCAGAGATTTCAGAGTAGAAGCTTTGGAGGATATAGGAGCCTCTGGGTCTGGGTGTCTTACAGCATCAGCCTGGTCTTGCTGTGCATTCCCCAGTAGAGGGGAGCCTTTGAGGTCAGGACTCTGCCATACTCTTTTTGATATCCCAGCCTCTAGCAGTGTTACATGTATCCAGACACATAAGATGGTTGAGTAATTTGAAGAATTAATGATTGAGCATGGATTCAAGTCCCAGTCTACTGAAGCCAAAAATTCCAAATTCTGTATGCCACCTTTCAGTTATCTGTTCTCAGGGCCTGTAACTGGAGCACTGAAGGGATATTTCCTCTTAGGTTATGTGTGAACTGCACAAAGTGTTGATAAAAAGCTGCCAGTTTCCCAGGGAGTTTGATCAACATAAACATTCACATCAGATATTTCAGGCCAAATTACTTGACTCAGTATAATTACTTGAAATCTACCCCACTCCATGCTGCCTAAGGCATATGGCTTCCCTTCAAAATGTAAAAAAAAAAAACACAAACCTTTAGGATGAATGCTACGCTACGGGATTTGTGACAATGTGCTTGATTAACAGCTGCTACCAATTAAACAGATATCTGTGAAAAAGATAACTCTCTGAGAGCCAACCCGTGCATATAAGATATGCCTAACAATTTAAGGCCATGGGAGCAGATGGGCATAGTCTAAAAATGTGTTTATGAGATTTTGTTTAGGAGGAAAAAAGAATATTGCTTTGGTATCAATTGCTACTCCCATCCATTGCCTACAGTACAAATAAAAGCCTTTCATGAATATATTCAACTCTTCGTACATCTGTCAAAAGTGAACTGTCACAAAATAATATTTTCCTATTAATTCAAACTTTAGGCAAGCCCTGCTATCAGGAAACACAAATGTATTGAATTGGAGACTATACAAGCCCCAAATGAGAGAGGAATTATTTGCGCTGCCAAAAAGGTTACACATGTACAAAAGATTTACACTGGGTTCCTTCCTTCAATAGTGAGTTTTCCTTGGATATTTAAAATAAAACTTGATTTATAAAATTTAAAAAATTATATCCATAAATTTTTTTCAGGGAGTGCATTACTGTGATGTGAAATATACATGCACATCACAGTGAGAAGCATATTACTTAGCAGCAGCCTCACACTAGTTAAATTTATTGGATTCACTTAGATTTTCTTCATATATCTTTCAGGATCTGAAATGTTTTTGTTCATTTCAAACCTTCCAATTTCAAAACTGGTAACTCTTAAATTATCTCCACTCACTGTGGTGGCATGTGATCTTTTAACATGTAGTTCCATGATGGAGGTGTGATTTATTCCTGTAGATAAAATACCAGTCTGCTGCTAAGTCACTTCAGTCATGTCCGACTCTGTGCGACCCCATAGATGGCAGCCCACTAGGCTCCTATATCTTTCAGGATCTGAAATGTTTTTGTTCATTTCAAACCTTCCAATTTCAAAACTGGTAACTCTTAAATTATCTCCACTCACTGTGGTGGCATGTGATCTTTTAACATGTAGTTCCATGATGGAGGTGTGATTTATTCCTGTAGATAAAATACCAGTCTGCTGCTAAGTCACTTCAGTCATGTCCGACTCTGTGCGACCCCATAGATGGCAGCCCACTAGGCTCCCCCATCCCTGGGATTCTCCAGGCAAGAACACTGGAGTGGGTTGCCATTTCCTTCTCCAGTGTATGAAAGTGAAAAGTGAAAGGGAAGTCGCTCAGTCGTGTCCGAGTCTGGGAAGCATAAAACTGGCACTGCTCACATCTCAGTAACTGCTCAGTTATTTTGGCAACACACTCGACTTCTCTGAACTCAGTCTTCGCTTTTAGAGAAAGGATAATAATTATTTGCCAGTGACTTGCCTCATAGGGGTGTTAAGCATTCATGAGATTAAGATGCTCATGAACTATTACAGGTAGTGTTCAAAAGTTTTGTATTTTTAGATTTCTGGAGGAAAAACTGGAACCAGGCAGTTGGGGGGAAGTGTCTTACAGTCCTGGAAGGTATTGAGACAAAATGGCCCTTTAAGTTGTATATCTAAGGGTTGGAAAAATTGTCTTAACAATCTTAACAAGGGAACAATGTTGTTTTAATAATATTTGGAAAAAATCCTGCCAAGTAGTATGATCATACTGGTGTTTCATTTCTGATGTCCAACAGCATTTTTGCTAGAGGATAATATCATATGACCTTTGGACTAAAAGGGTAAGGTGACATAAGATTTTTTATAAATATTATGATTTCTGTGCCTGCCTCAAAATTCTCCAGTGTTTCAGTTCCCCTGGCTACTCTTGCAGATTTCAAATCCACCTTTAAAAAGCTGCTGTATCTGACTTTAAGTCCACAATGTGTCCTTGTATGTAGCTGAATTGCCCTCTGTAAGATGGAAGACCAGTAGCTTAACCACAGTTCCTTTTAATACTTCCTTTAACAAGGCTTAGTAGCCAAGAACCTGCATTTTACTTTTAGTGTTAAAAAGCCTCAGAAAACTTTAGAAAAGCCAGGAATCAAAATGTAGAAGATCAAGCTCATCAAACAGTGATAAATCATAATACTATTCTAAGACCAGCTTTCCCTCAAGAAGCATTTTGTTCTTTGCTTATGTCAATGCGTAGGGATTTCTGAACTTTACTGGGGGATAGCCTAACATGCTCCCTCTGGGGGGTGGAACTGAAGTAATAGTATAAGGGGAACACTGTGTTCCTTTTCTTGGTACGATGGAATGGGAGGGTCAAAAGAATATATCGCCAGTCAGCCAGGGATTAATCCCTTGTGACTTATTTGCTTTCTGGTCTTTGCTCCTGTCAGAATCCAGGCATCTGCTGGTGACTGGGAGGCATGAAAGAAATGGACTAAGTCTTCCCTCAGCTGAGAAAACACAATACAGTTCCCCCAAAGAATGTTCACACGGTTCTTCACCTCAGGTTCAAGTGAAATTATCCTCCCAGTGCAGAGGGCTCCTTTCCTCACTGACTTGTCCCCATGTACTGCCCACAGGTCTGGGGCCTCTGCTCATGGACACTCCTGATGCCTCAGTAGCAGACAGCATCCCCCTTTGACCTTTACCCTCATTCTTTTTCTGCCTCCTCAGCTTGCTCCTTTGGCCTTGTGGCCAGTTCTCTTGCTTTAAAGCATCTTTATCCTCTTCTGTTACAGCCTCTGGCATAAATGGTCCTTCTCTCTCTGAGCTTTGACAGGACCAAGTGCAAGCCCAGGTACTACGGATGTGGTGGAAGAGGAAAAAGCTGTAAAGGAAAATCAGACTGCTTGTCTATAAAAGTTCTTTTCTAGTGTATATTCTGTACCTCATTATACTAAAAGCGTGTCTGGCTCCTGCTCAGACTAGAGTTCCATACACAGCTTTCCCTCTATTACTTTATTATTGGGTTGCCCAAGCTCCAGGAAAAGAAGGAATAGGGGAGAAAATTGTATCAGCCACAAAGTGATAACGTATATTTGTATAACACTGTACAAATTACCCAGTTCTTCCTTAAATGTAATAATAGGTACCTATTAAGTATTTGTACTGAATTTAATACTGCTTTCATCTTAAATTTCTAGCTAAAAGGCCAGACTGCTTATGAATCTTCTTTTCATAAACTAGATTGTTCTTTCACCAGAATGACATAGCTGGAACAGGAGCTCAGAACTTCTAACTCTGTTCAGTGTTCTTCTAATTTTTGTGATTAATCACATTCCCAGATATTTATTAGTGGTGGATTTCTCTTGTTTTGAGAGACTGCCATGAAAGTTCTCAGTACTAGAAATCAGGCTTGCTTTTTTCTCCCTTCAACCCCTCCTGCTTCTTCAACTTTCTTCTCTAGATTTCAAGTTGGTGTATTAGTCATTTGTGTTGGTAAGCCATCATTTCATTTTATTCAGACCACCTTGATTTTCAGGTCTTCACTTTTCTTTCCCCAGTTGTCAGGCCTCCAAACTGGTGCTCACTGGTTCCTTAAGCAAAATAAATTTGATTTTAAAAGTCTGTGACACTGACTTCTTCAGTGGTCCCCTTTCATCTGTAGCAGTGTCCCTGAACTCTGGAGTGACATTCTTGTGGGAATAGAGAGGTCATGCTTAGGTTGTCTATGAGATTCATTGAATTTTGAACTTTAATGTCAATGAAAAAATCTCTAAAAAAATAATATAAGTATATTCTGGATCATTCAGATGACTATTTTATCACTGTCATAAAATTTCCATCTGTGTTTCAGATATCTTTATGATCTCTTTGATGCCAAGATGTGTAACTTTAAGTGTTATGAGTTAATGAAAAATAAACAGAAGTGGACTTAATCTGTAAAGATGAGTTTGATTCACATGAAGGCCAAATGCAGTGACAGCAAATTGAAGACAGGTTTTCTGTACAGTGGCTCCAATAGAGGAAAGTGTGGGGAGAATGCAGCTACTGCGTGTCATATTGCAGACTAACTAATTAACAAATGTGAGCAACAGCCACCACCAAACCAAAAGAGCTTAAGCTCTTTGTAACGATTTTCTCATAGTGAGCAGGATTATAAGGTCGGTAAAATGTTTAGCACAATAAATATTAATTTAAACTTGGTTAGTTTGTACTTTTCCTGTGGGATTAATTGTCATGGCTTTCAGTTCGGTTCAGTTCAGTCACTCAGTCGTGTCCCACTCTTTGCGACCCCATGAATCGCAGCACGCCAGGCCTCCCTGTCCATCACCAACTCACTCAAACTCACGTCCATCGAGTCGATGATGCCATCCAGCCATCTCATCCTCTGTCGTCCCCTTCTCCTCCTGCCCCCAATCCCTCCCAGCATCAGAGTCTTTTCCAACGAGTCAACTCTTCACATGAGGTGGCCAAAGTACTGGAGCTTCAGCTTTAGCATCAGTCCTTCCAAAGAACACCCAGCACTGATCTCCTTTAGAATGGACTGGTTGGATCTCCTTGCAGTCCAAGGGACTCTCAAGAGTCTTCTCCAACACCACAGTTCAAAAGTATCAATTCTTCGGTGCTCAGCTTTCTTCACAGTCCAACTCTCACATCCATACATGACTCCTGGAAAATCCATAGCCTTGACTAGATGGACCTTTGTTGGCAAAGTAATGTCTCTGCTTTTGAATATGCTATCTAGGTTTAGATTTAAAACCTATAAACAAAGTCTTTAAATCTAGTTTTCTAGATTTTCTCTCCTTGTGGGGTCCCTCCTTGTGGAAAAATTATACTTCCCACTCTCCTGACTTTAGGTTTGGCTGAACCACTTGGTTTGCAAATAGAATGTGAGTTGGAGTGATACCTGCCATTTTCAAGGGAAGCTTTCAAAGTCACTGCAGGTCTGTCTGACCCTCTCCCTTTTTTCTTTCTGGCATATTACCAAAAGGAATTGCTCCTTCAGCCTGGATCCTAGAATGAGGATTATGTAAAACCAAGAGCTTTGGCAAGCTATGAAGGACACATACAAGTAGGAAATTTTTGTGTATGCATATACATACACATACGTAAAACATATATGTGTATGTGTATATACACATGTATATATGTCAATATCTCATGATTTAAGTTAACACTGGGGATCAGGAGTAATTGTCTCCTTTAAAAAGAAGTCTGCAAACCACTGAAACAGACCAGCAGAAAATATCCACATTGTTTAGTTTCGTAAGTCTCTTTGACATCCAACCTAGTCTGTCTTTCCAGTGTCATTTCCCTTTGCCCTATTCCTCTGTCATCATTGTTCCTAAATCATATCCTGTTCATTTAAGTGTTTCTACCTTTGTTTGTCCTTTTTATTTTGGGAGAAACTTGGAAAAATAATCACAGCCTGATTCGTTTTGTAATGATAACCGAGACGGTGAGAGCCTATGCAGTCGCAGGGGAAGCACAGCCTGTTTCAGCTGCTGTGACCATGGAGTTGCTAACAAGTAGGAGCCCTGCGTGGGCAAATGTCCGCACCTTCCTGAGCTCGAGCTAACTCACCTCACACAAAGGTGCCAGCCAGTAATGAAGCCCCTAGACAAGATCCCCAGCCTCTGAACAATGGAGAGTTTGGCTGTATTCAGTTTTACAAGTCCCTTATAAAGTGTCTCCTGTTAAACTCTGTCTTTGAGTTCCCACAGACTGTGTAAATAGGAGGTTATGAGTTATCACGTCTGAAGCCTGCTGCTACATTTCCAAATTATCTCTCTCTTGGATAGCTCAGGGACTGTGGTTAGGCAGATTAATCCTAGGAGAAGTTAAGTAATTGTAATCTTAGAGAATAGACTCTATGCCCTCAAGGCCCTGCAGCTACGCACATCCAGATCTTGCATTTAATTTATACCAAGCATGGAATTAATAAGAGTCGGTGGTAATGAAGTGTCAGGGAAAGAAATGGAAAATAGATATCATAAAATATTTATGTAATAAAAAGTAATCCACTTTACTAATATAACCCACATTTTTTTTTTCCTGGTAGCTAGGACCTAATAATAAAAGCATTTAAGTCACTGTAAATAGGAATTACTATACTCTCTGTGATACACGAAAAATCCAAACACAATCTACTTACAAAAAACACAAAATCCTGAAAAAAATGATCTTTGACAGAGAATAAAATGTCCTTCTGGATACCTGTCAATGTCTAATAGCAAATTCAACATCTATTCAATAAATTCTCCTTCGAGGAACATTGCTTAAAAATTTTGTAATGAAAGCAGCTGGCAGAAAAATTGAAATGTAATTGAGTGACATCTTTTAATCATGTATGTAGGTTGGAGGTGGGTAATATAAACAGGAAAGGCAGCTCCAGAATTTCTATCCTATTACTCATGTTAAATGGCTGTCTGTATTGTTTTAACCACTGTGCAAATCCGTCAAGGTTTTATACAAAGGGAAGCTGGTTTTGTCTTGGAAGGATGAGTTATAAATGACACCTTGTATATTCAACTGTGAGTTTTCTATCTTTTGGATGGCATATATGTCATTTCAATTAAAAAAATTTTTCTCTAGAGAAGCTGTAATAAAATCATCTCTAAATGGAAGGAATATGATTAGGGAATGAAGGATCATTTAATTGCAGAAGTTTGGAGAAGCTCGCTTTGTGTGTATGTGTATTTCACCATCTACCACCACCTTCTGATACATAATCTGAACTAAAATGTTAAAGGCTAATAACAGCATTTGCATTCTTGAGTGAGTGCCTTTGATCCCGCTTTCAAATGCTCAGTACATGTATATGAGAAATATTCATTTGAATGCTTCTCCTATTGTAAGTTACCTTAATAGAGTTCTCTATGATAGGAATATGGAAAGAGACATGTTATGACTCTGAAGCTGCCATCTCTGTGCTCTAATTTTTTGTTGATAGCCCCTTTTTTCAGGAAATGACACTTAAGTTGTTCTTCATAATTACCTCCAAGTCCGTGCTGCCCAGCAACATTATAACAAGATGCTTTTGATCCTTGATAATTAAATGTTCCACTGAATGGTAAGAAAGACAGATCTGCCTTGTATTAATTTCTCCTCTAAAGAAAAAGGAGGTTAATGACAACTTCAGATAATATTAGGTAGTGTTACTATAAGATAATGAGCTAATTGCCACAGACTGGGTCTAGTGCCTTTATGCCATGAGTGAGCAAAGCACATCATCATTCAGATTTTTCTTTTAGAAAGAATGCATCTATAATCCTGTGTGTCAATTATCTTAACAGTTTTATTTGTGATGACTAATTCCATTCACTATCTAGATTTTTCCTATGAAAATAGTACTCTGTAAGTGCCTAAAACCAAGCCCCTACTTGTAAAGTAGACATCTGATTGCTGTGATCAGAACTGGTGCACCCTTTCAGAAGCTGTGGCCTCTTAGAGGTCCTTAGGAAGAAGATGTGATGATTAGTTTCATGTGTCAATTCAACTAGGCTATAGTTCCCTGTTGTTTAATCAAACATAAATCCACTCCCACAATCCTGTGATCCAATTCTTAAATCTCTTCTGTGTACCTTGTCTAAGGGAAAGTAGACACAGGTGACTTGCAAATCACCAGAGAATTTGTTGGACTCTTGATGCAAGCAGGTATCATGGACTTAGCCAAACCTAGCTGCCAACAGTAAGTTTTCCCATCAGTTTATGGACAAAAGCACCCTCATCACCGAAGCATGTTTAGCAAGTGCTCCCAATTCATACCATCTCTTCACAAGCACTTGCCCATCCCATTATAAGCAGGTGGCAATGTGTTCCCTAACGAAATATTTGCCATCAACATGGAGGTGCCAGTGTTCAGTGTCCTCATCTACAGCAGGTGTATGAACCAGTGGCCGTTCAATATGGAGAAGTAGCAGTGAAAGTTAGGGGCTTCCAGATTCCTGACAGCAAAGGCCCTGCTTAGCACCGCAGTGCTCTCTCCAATAGCTTTCTTGTCTCTTATCTCTGTCCACCTAAATGTCTTAAGAGACTTGCCTCCACGCATGATTTTCATGTCTGTATTTGTTGCTCACTCTGTCAACCATTGCAATATGGTCCTAGACTTCACCACTCTATAGACACAAACCCTCCTGCTGTTAATCCAAGTATACTTAGTCTTTATTTTACTTAATGTCTTAATTTGATCAATCCACTTCTCTCGGCCACACTCTTCTAACAATCTCTTCCTTTGTCTTCTGCAGTCAGTTCTCTCATAGTTTGTATCCTCTTCATCTAGATTCATTGCTTCAGCATTCTTCAGTCTGAGTGGTCTGTTATGGGTTGATGATGTCTCCTAAAAGATGTGTCAAAATCCTAACTGCTGGTACCTGTGAATGTGACTTTATTTGGAAATTGGGTCTTAGTAGATATAATCAAGCTAAGATGAGGTCACTAGGATAACTCCTAATCCCATATCACTGGTGTCCTTGCAAGAAAAGCAAATACTATGTGAAGATAAAGTCACACTGGAGAAGAGAGCCTTGTGAACACGAAGACAGAGATTGGAGTCACGTATCTCCAAGCCAAGGAATGCCAAGGATGGCCAGCAAATATCAGAAGCTGAAAGAGGCAAGGAAGGATTCTGAGTGATTTCACAGTGAGCGTGGTTCTGCCAACACCTTGATTTCAGACTTCTAGCCTGCAGAACTGTGAGACAACTTTTTAAATCTAAAGTTGTTTCAAGGCACCTGGTTTGTGCTACTTTGTTACAGCAGCCTTAAGAAACTAATACAAGGTCCTACAAGACCCTCTGAGAATTGAAGTACTTTTAATATGTTTTCTATTGGATCCTCCTTCTGGTTAATAACATCTAGGCTCTTGTGTGAGCAATTTTCTTAGTGGAAACAGGGTAGGCATGCTTAGACAAGCTGACATAAGCACAGTCTGTCATTCTAAATCACACTGCCTTGTATTGAGAAGCTGTAATGTACAGCAACTCAGGCCTCCAGGAGCTGGGCCTTCCACTGCCTCTGTCTGCAGCATTCTATCCATGGATTTGTCCTGAATAGGCCATATCAATCTGTCTCTTGTTTGCTTATGGTTCCTGGGGATCTGACAATGATGAAAGACCAATATGTTCCCAGGAAAGATTCTTGTGGATACATTTCTTCTGTGCAGGCTTTCTAGCTCAGTCGCTCTCTGTAGCTGAATTTCAATTTATAACACATTCCGTGAGAAGCATGTCCTTGAGCAACTCTGTCCCCAGTGGAATTGTCTGATGAAGTGGCTTCTGGTAACCACTCAGATGGCTGCATATGCTTTGATTACTGCTCATGAGGTTTCCATTTCTTTAAGGAGCTTAATGAGATTTTTCTGGGGGCAAAAATAATGATTTTCCATTTTTTAGTAGCTCTGCTGATAGGGGTACAAATTGCACATCCCTTTCACAGACTGTGAAACAATGCTCCTCATTTATTTCTCTTGTGAGGTAGAAATTGAGATGTCTTCTGGCCCATCGTTATCTTAAGAAATATCGAGAAAAGCATAATTAAATATAAAAATTATCTTTTAAAAGATACATACTTTAAAACATATCATTTCTGAGGTTTGCAAAGTATGTGATGCTCAGGGTACTTTGAGTAGAAATCAATTTCAACAGCCAAAAAAATGATGATGTAGCCTGAAAAAAATGTCTGCATTCACATACTTTTATTTGTACATAATTATAGTGGAAAGACAGTCTTTTTAGTAAATTCTAACTTATTAAAAAATTTTATAGTAAATTCTAACTTCTTAAAATGTTTTTTTCCCCTCTCCACAGTTCTGCCTTGATTTATTTATTTATTTTTGGCTTCTGCATGTAAAAGCACTTTTATAACTTAAATGGTTCTGAGTTCATGGTTGACAGCCAAGTGTTTTAATAACTTTCTCCCTTAGTTTGATGACAAATGCATCACTGAGTGCTCGGCTGCCTGGCAGATCACTAACAGTGGCATTCATTTCTCTGAGGAGGCTGGGAATATAAAAAAATATGCAATCAGGAGCATTCTAAATGCAATAGCAAATTTAGCTGATGGAACGTGCAGAATACTAATGGAACATGAACCGTCAGCTGAGCCTGCTGTGCACTTAGGCGTCGCAGGCTGAGAATAATGACCTTGCTCAGGACTTAAGCGGAGTGGGTCGGTACAGTTGGTGACAAATAGATGCCTCTGATTACACTCTAGCCACCTTCCCTCTCCTGGGAGCGTCACATCCTAGCTGTGCACAGGAAAGCGGCCAGCTCAATTCAGGTCACCTATCAACTCAGTTCTGAGTGTGGGGCCCAGAATAGGGCAAAGGGGGGAGACAACCTGCAAAGTTCACAGCAGTCTAGCTTCAGAAACTCTGACTCTGCCCAACAGAGCCCCGAAATTAATTTTAAAAATTAAATAAAACACCTGTTCACTCCTTTCCCTTGCTGCTGCAGAGTCTTTAAAAATTAAAAATATAGAATCTCTGAAGAAACATCTGCCTTCTACAAAGAGCAAAAAGGACTAAATGACTGCCTTACAGTGAAAGGAGAGAGAGAAGTGAATGAGGTCTTTGGAAAAAATTCCCTAAAGCCCCTTTTGCCCCATGTGAGTACTGTGTGCTGCTGCTGCTGCTGCTGCTGCTAAGTCACTTCAGTCGTGTCCGACTCTGTGTGACCCCATAGACGGCAGCCCACCAGGCTCCCCCATCCCTGGGATTCTCCAGGAAAGAATACTGGAGTGGGTTGCCATTTCCTTCTCCAATGCATGAAAGAGAAAAGTGAAAGTGAAGTCGCTCAGTCTGTCTGACTGTTAGCGAAACACAAAAACGTCATTATTGACAGTGATCACACTTGCCTGAGTATCTTCCTGATTTTCATGCCAAAAGCTCAGAGATTGCTCCTATTTGTGTGTTCATTTTTTTAGATGAGGAAACTGACACTGTGAGGCTCAGTTTGTCCAATGTCAAGCAGCTCGTGAAGCAGAACTAGGATTTGCACACAGGTTGAGTTGGGTCTTAATTGCTGTGTTTTATTGCCATTCTAGTCTTTCAAGCAGCTTTTACTGTTAGAATAATGTTACTGTTTTCTCCTAGAAATTCAATTCAGGGAAAACATACCAAAAATTCTAATGATACCAGTGTGACAGATTCACTATGTTATGGTCAGTAAACTAGTAAAAAGGATCACAAATTTATTTGAATTTTAAAAATTTAAGTTATGACAGAGTTACTTTGGAAGATTGTACTTAAGTACATTTCCTTGTTTATCATCCTGCTGCTGGTTAGGATATAGAAGAATGTGAAAAACCTTACTGTCACTGAGACAAGAAGAAATCATTGGCTAAAAAAACAAATCACACTTTTTAAAAAAGCTGTGGTAAGCACCATCCAGAATGGCCTCCCGCAGTCCCTCCCTGTACCTTGTATGGTTCCCTTCCACATTTTACGGAGTTGGTCCATGGGTCCCAAAGAATATGGTAGACGCAATGGGCTTCCCAGGTGGTGCAGGGGTAAAGAATCTGTCTGCCAATACAGGAGACATAAGAGACACAGGTTTGATCCCTGAATTAGGAAGATCCCCTGGAGGAGGAAGTGGCAACCCACTCCAGTATTCTTGCCTGAAAAGTCCCATGGACAGAGGAATCTGGTGGGCTGCAGTCCGTGGGGTCACAAAGAGTAGGACACAACTGAACACATGACACACACATAAATGGTATGTCACTTTCAAGAACAGGTTGTTAAAGACTTTCATTTGGTTGCTGTCTTGCAATCTTGCTCTGTCTTGGGTCATTCACTCTAGGGGAAGCCAGATGCCATGTTGTGAGAAGCCCCATGCAGAGACCCACAGGGCAAAGATTGAGACTTTTTCCAACAGCCATCAAGGAACTAAGGCCTCCACCAGCAGTCTCAGCCCTAGTTAGGCTCTCAGATAACTGATGGCCACAGTCTCTGCTGACAGCTTGGTACAACTTCATGAGGGATCTTGAGCCAGGACCAACCCAGCTAAACCACTTGCAATTCCCGACCCTCAGAAACTGTGAGATAATAAATATTTTTTTTAAGCTGCTAAATCTGGGGAGTAATTTGTTATGAAGCAGTAGGTGACTAGTGCAGCAAGTGCCATGGACCTGAATAATCAGAAGAAGCTAAGATCCAGAGGCCAGACCCTCCTAGGAAAGCAAAAGAAGGAACTTACTACTTGTAACTAAGTATAATCAAAAGAATACACGACAGTTTTTATTTGAGATGAGAGCAAATCACAACCAACTTATTGACTCCATGGATAAATAATGCTCTTTTCCCTTCTAGTAGGAAAATTCTGTATTCTGTGAAACTTCTGCTAATCAAGGAGCCAGAAAATAAGTTTCCTTTTGGCTTTGCCATTAACTGCTGTGGCATCAGCTTTCATAATGTTCTTATATATTTCAGAGGGTAATAACGATAATAATATTGACCTTCCTCTTCTGAGTGATGTGAAAAATTACTAATTATTGTTGGCAAGATACCCCAGAATATTAGAATATCTTTTGAGTATTAAAAAATAGCAATGAACAGTACAACCATCTCAAAAAGTTGGTAGAACATTCCTTCGTAAGTCATGAAGTCTTGCATAATATGTATATCTTTTGTCCTTTACATCTTGGGCGATGACTAGATAGTGAATCAAAGGATGACTTCAAAGAACCACGTTTATTCTGCCACGATTCTCTTTTAAGATCAGGCCATTCTGCAGAAAGTCTGGTTTGAAAATATTCTCAAACTATGGACTCCTTCACCTTCATAGCGATGTGGATTGATTGCATAGCAGCAGCCTATTGTTTGTACAGAAATAAATCACTATTATTGCAACTGACTCAGTGACAGCCTGCTGACTGGAGCCTGGTCTCTGATGGAGGCAGCTATGCCTGCTTGATCTCAGCTACTTTGTCACTTTCCCATCAGTGTTCAGCCGAAGGCCACCTGTGAGGCTCCCCTCCCACCATGACTGGTGTAGGGTGAAGTGAAGAAGGATTAAGACTGTTTATCACAAATATCTCGTCCGCCTGCCAGGAAGCATTCATGCAATGGCTTTAGAGTAGAGTGATCCTTTAGGGCTAAGGATTTGTTTCTTTGGAAGGCTCCCTTTGCATGCAGCCGTGCTAGGTGCCTAAGTCGTTTCCAGCTCTCTGAGACCCAATGGACTGTAGTCTGCCAGGCTCCTCTGTCCATGGAATTCTCCAGGCAAGAACACTAGAGTGGATTGGCATGCCCTAAATTCACAGAGACACAAAACTCTAATTGTAAATGAAGTTGCAAGCTTATAATAGAGAATTTGAACCATAAAAAGTATACAAAAGAAAATACTTTTCTTCCTTTATCATTATACATATTTATTGTTAACATTTTAACCATATTTCCTTTCAGTAATTTTCTCTACATGTTTAGAAGTTTTATACCTAATTTTTAAAATAACATTATATTGCAAGGGCTTTCCCATGTCATCAAATATTCTTTGAAAACATCATTTTTAATGGATGTGTTGTAGCCACACATTCCGGGAAACAAACTCACTCAGAAGGACAAGGCAGACAGTAGAGTGCAGTTTATTACACCGGTGGGCCCAAGGCAGAGTCTCCTCTTAGCCAAGGACCCCTACAAGTTTTTGTGAAACCTTATATACCCTAAGCATCTGTGCCCAAACCCACCTCCCCAAATTCCCTGAAACTAGTCTGAACAAAGGAAAAGAAAAATACAATCAAAGTTAACTTAAGGATCCATATGCCTTAAGCTGGATCCATATGCCTTAAGCTGGATCATGGAAAAAGCAAGAGAGTTCCAGAAAAACATCTATTTCTGCTTTATTGACTATGCCATGAATTTATGATTCTATTCAGTTACACAGATAATTAGGGTATTCTTTTAGGTGACTGAGAGTCTAGGTACCTGCTCTGGGGTTCTTCCATTGTTGTGGGGGTGGGTCTGGTTTTCCAGTTGGTGTGTCGTTTCCATAGATACTGGGCATATAGCTCAAAGTCCACAGTCCACCCCAAGATGGAGTCCTGCTTTCAAGATAGAACCTATTCTGTTTGTTCCCTCCTTCAGATGCATGGTATTTTGTTGTATTGAGTTATTATAATTTATGCACTTCCTTATTGTTGAGCATTTATGCTATTTTTTATTTCTTTTCTGTTAAAATAATACTTTGTACATTTTTGTTTGCATTTTTGAATATCTCCTTAGGGTAACTTTCAGAAGTTGAATTTTTGGGTCAAAAGATATAAAATTTTTGGGGGGAGTCTTAATACATTTAATAAAATACTTTCCAGAAATTTGCATTTTTATCAGGGTACCTCATACTGCTGCTGATAACATCTAAATAAGTGGAGTGATGAATATTATCATTATCACACCTAAACTCAATATTATTGAAAAACTGTTTACAGTTCGGATAGGTGTAATGGTATCATGGGTTAATTTTAATTCTTTTAATCAGTAGTAAGACTTAGCACAACACAGGACAAGGTTAAACTTTTTAATGTGTTTATGGTAATTTATCTCATATAAATTACTGATTGACTTTCTTGGTAGTTTTCAAGTGACGGAGCCAAGCTATATTATTGAAAAACTGTTTACAGTTCGGATAGGTGTAATGGTATCATGGGTTAATTTTAATTCTTTTAATCAGTAGTAAGACTTAGCACAACACAGGACAAGGTTAAACTTTTTAATGTGTTTATGGTAATTTATCTCATATAAATTACTGATTGACTTTCTTGGTAGTTTTCAAGTGACGGAGCCAAGCAATCTGGTGGAATAATTCTTAGGGGTCAAGAGAAATAATCTGGGAACAGAAGGAGATGGGTTTCTTTAACTGCTCTAGTTTCCTCAAATTTGGAAATTTGCATGTTGTTTGCCCTTCGGGTTCTCGAGGAAGTGGCTGATGGGACGCTGTGGATGGCTTTCTTTCCTGAGATGTGTCAGTAAAACGAATGAAGGAATGCTGAGCAGGGAGAAGGTCAGACTGCATCTCCAAAGTAGCAGTTTATAACAACAGTTAATGTGCTTATTGAATTCTTTACATAAATTATTTAATTTTTCCTAAATTCACAGATGGGGTATTATTATCCTTATTGAATAGATGAAGAATTGAGGCTCTGAAAAGTTAAATAATTTGCCCATGTTCTCAGAGTTAACAATAGGTGGAGCCGGAATTTAAACCTAGTGCATTCTGCCTTAAATCCTTTCTTAATCACATAATGAGGCAGCAGTAGGCTAAGACCAAAATGCATGCTGGCTGTTTCCTGTGTCCAGGCCTTCCCTGCTGGCATTTCGCCACACTATCTCCTTGTTCAGAAGCTTGCTGATCCAGGTGGAAGGGCAGAGGATATTCAGAAGGTCTTAAGAATAATGACTTTCAGTTTTGGGAAATGATACTTTGGATAAGACTGGGATAGTGAGGACTAGGAAAGGAACTCCTTCACTTGTTTAGATGTTCTGCAGAATAAGTAATGGTCTCAGGGCTTTTAAGTATTCTTTCTTGTCTTGCTGAGGCTCTTGGGACTCTTCAGCCTCCATGACTGTGTGCACACAGGGTTATATATATCGGGGTTTTAGGGCAACCAAGTGGGGGCAACCTCATAAAGCATGTTGGAATGAGGGAAAGAATAATTCCCCTGGAGTTATGTACAAGAACTTCCACAGAAGCAATAGTCTCTTTGATTATTTTTTTCTATAGCTGGTGAAAGGAATCCTATGTTAGAGTTAAGCATGTGGTTGAACTGCTATTGAAAATATGTT
This sequence comes from Oreotragus oreotragus, assembly GCA_006410675.1. Lineage (NCBI taxonomy): Eukaryota > Metazoa > Chordata > Mammalia > Artiodactyla > Bovidae > Oreotragus > Oreotragus oreotragus. The sequence goes on along the minus strand of SJYX01006598.1, from coordinate 767,620 downwards.
AAGCCACAGAAAATAACTTGGGTTAGATATGTAGGAACGCTCTGTCTGGCTTCTAAACTCTTTGTAACAGCTAGTTTATCATTATACTGCATGGGGAATGTCTATGTTTATGGCACATTAGAAATGTCTTTGTGTGTCAACTGAAGGGCAACATGCTAAAAAGGGAAAGCAGAGTGAACCAGAGACATAAGGAAGAGATTATTCTTGCTCCGAGCAGTATACCGAAAGCAGCAAAGAAGAAATCTTTTATTATTTTTTTTTTTGCAAATACACTTGGAATACTTTAAACACGTCATTGGTGTCTCTTGAATTCTTCCGCAAAATCTACTTTTTCATCACCTAAAAAGCATTAGCTCTGCTTGAGATCTGGACGTGGCACAGATTTACGCACGTATTCAGTTGTTCAGGTCTCCTAGTTGTCCACTGTATAAAAGCAACACTCTAAATTTATTAAGGCATCATTGATTTTCTACTCTAACAAGCTTGGGAAAAGACTAGTTTTCAGTGCAAATCTTTCATTTAAGTAAGTATATTTACAAAATCTGTCTATTTTTATGAATATGCTTACTACATCCCTTCTTAGATTCTTCCTAAGAAGCTTAAACTGTGCCCATTCATCTCTTTTATGTACACTATACTCCTTTCTGACCAGAGACCCTTAATATTAATATATGCTTTAGGCGACTATGTAATAGGCCCCTCCTGACTGGGCACTTTCACAGCCTCACCATTTTCTGGTTGTTTTTTCTTGCTCTCCTCTGTGTTTACCCTTTTTTTTTTTGCAAATACACTTGGAATACTTTAAACACGTCATTGGTGTCTCTTGAATTCTTCCGCAAAATCTACTTTTTCATCACCTAAAAGGCATTAGCTCTGCTTGAGATCTGGACGTGGCACAGATTTACGCACGTATTCAGTTGTTCAGGTCTCCTAGTTGTCCACTGTATAAAAGCAACACTCTAAATTTATTAAGGCATCATTGATTTTCTACTCTAACAAGCTTGGGAAAAGACTAGTTTTCAGTGCAAATCTTTCATTTAAGTAAGTATATTTACAAAATCTGTCTATTTTTATGAATATGCTTACTACATCCCTTCTTAGATTCTTCCTAAGAAGCTTAAACTGTGCCCATTCATCTCTTTTATGTACACTATACTCCTTTCTGACCAGAGACCCTTAATATTAATATATGCTTTAGGCGACTATGTAATAGGCCCCTCCTGACTGGGCACTTTCACAGCCTCACCATTTTCTGGTTGTTTTTTCTTGCTCTCCTCTGTGTTTACCCTCCTTGAGTGTTAGAGGAAGGTCTGTCTGATGAGCAAAGTTTCCTCGGTGAGAGACTCCTCGGGAGTTGTTTTAATAAATAGCTAACAATTATTGAGTGTTAGCTATGTTCTAGGCACCAAACCAGAACTTGGTGTGGATTGTCTTATTAATGCTCACTATAGCCCTATGAAATTGGTATTGTTAATATTCATAGTTTGCACATAAGAACATAGGAGGTCAGAGAGATGTATGAATAGTATTGCCTACGATCAGTCATTGTAAGTACTATTTGTCAGTAAAATGCTCACTTTGGGCCTGGATCTGAACTTCTTAAGCCTCACTCCAGATCCTTGCTGTCTTCCTTGGGAATGTGTGTGGGTGGGTGAGGGTTGAGGGGGGGATGGGGTTGTCTGGGTTCATTGCCCCAAAGCAAATAGGCAATGGAAGTTTTCTAGACTTGGTACTAAGGAACAAAGAGGTTTCCTGAGGCATCTCATAAGTTCCAGGCGAAGAAGATTCTGGACATAAGGTGTAGTCATATGAGTGAGATTGCCACTTTCAGAATCTGAGAAGTGTGGGGAGATCAGCTCTCCCCCACACTAGCCCTCATGGGCTAGATGAGACCTACCCACATTGAGGAAAGCAGTCTGCTTTACTCTACCAATTCGAATGTTAATCTCTTTCAGAAATATCCTCACCTACACAGGTGGCAACCTACTCCAGTACTCTAGCCTGGAGAATCCCACAGACAGAGGAGCCTGGTGGGCCACAGTCCATGGGGTCGCAGAGTCGGACACGACTGAGCGACTTCACTTCAGTCACCCAGCCAGAAGTATTTAACCAGGTATTTGAGCATTTCAGTTCAGTTCAGTCACTCAGTCGTGTCCGACTCTTTGCTTCCCCATCAGTCACAGCACACCAGGCCTCCCTGTTTATCACCATCTCCTGGAGTTCACTCAGATTCATGTCCATCGAGTCCGTGATGCCATCCAGCCATCTCATCCTCGGTCGTGCCCTTCTCCTCCTGCCCCCAATCCCTCCCAGCATCAGAGTCTTTTCCGATGAGTCAACTCTTCTCATGAGGTGGACAAAGTACTGGAGTTTAAGCTTTAACATCATTCCTTCCAAAGAAATCCCAGGGTTGATCTCCTTCAGAAGAGTCTTCTCCAACACCACAGTTCAAAAGCATCAATTCTTCGGCGCTCAGCCTTCTTCACAGTCCAACTCTCACATCCATACATGACCACAGGAAAAACCATAGCCTTGACTAGACGGACCTTAGTCAGCAAAGTAATGTCTCTGCTTTTGAATATACTATCTAGGTTGGTCATAACTTTGCTTCCAAGGAGTAAGCGTCTTCTAATTTCATGGCTGCAGTCACCATCTGCAGTGATTTTGGAGCCCCAAAAAATAAAGTCTGACACTGCTTCCACTGTTTCCCTATCTATTTCCCATGAAGTGATGGGACCGGATGCCATGATCTTCGTTTTCTGAATGTTGAGCTTTAAGCCAACTTTTCCGTACCTGGGAATTTCCAAATGTGCGCAAAAGTCTTAATTGCTTGTTTGCAAGATAACATTTCTAAATTGCCAGAACAGCTGAAACACTTGAAAAGAACAAAAGTTTCTGAAGCCTCGGGCTCCTTGGGATCCTCCTCCCCCAGCGGGTTTGTCTCTGGCACCCTCTTGTGTCGTCTCCACTTCCTTCTTCTCAGACTCCACCCTCTTTGTCTCAGACTCCACCACCTTTGTCTCAGACTCCACCCCTTTGTCTCTGACCCCACCCTCCTCGCTGTGGAAACCTACCCCTTTAAAATCAATCTTCTTAGGATCCTACTGCTAAACTTCTAACTATGGAGCAAATTAATAACTAGAAACATTAAAATAGCAAATGCCCTCAATTTTTTTATAATATGCAAATATACTCCAAAACTCCTAGGAGAAAACTTGCTTTCTGTTACTGTTTGTTGAAATCTCGCTAAGTCATGAATTATGTTTTAAAGGGGAATTTTGTTTTAAGTTAGTCCACCTTAAGGGGCGCCATTAAAATGGAGGATTCCAAACGTCCTGATGGACATCACCAGATGGTCAATAATGAAATCAGATTGATTACATTCTTTGCAGCCAAAGATGGAGAAGCTCTATACAGTCAGCAGAAACAAGACCGGGAGCTGACTGTGGCTCAGATAATGAGCTCCTTATTGCCAAATTCAGACTTAAATTGAAGAAAGTAGGGAAAATCACTGGACCATTCAGGTATGACCTAAATCAAATTCCTTACGATTATACAGTGGAAGTGAGAGATAGATTCCAGGGACTAGATCTGACAGACAGAGTGCCCGATGAACTATGGACGGAGAGATAAGAACGTCTTCTCAGGCCGCAGCAGTCACCCTCTGCGATGGCCCACACTGTCTGTGGAGTGTGCTTCTCTTGGTATCTGACTAAACTCACTTCTTACCAAAAGAAAAAGAAGAAAGCCTTCCTCCGTGATCAGTTCAAAGCAATAGAGGAGAACAATAGAATGGGAAAGACTACAGATTGCTTCAAGAAAATTAGAGATACCAAGGGGATATTTCATGCAAAGATGGGCACAATAAAGGACAGAAATGGTAGGGACCTAACAGAAGCAAGAGATACTAAGAAGAGGTGGCAAGGATACACAGAAGAACCGTACAAAAAAGATCTTCGCGACCCGGATAACCACGACGGTGTGACCACTCACCTAGAGCCAGACATCCTGGAATGCAATGTCAAGTGGGCCTTAGGAAGTATCATTATGAACAAAGCTAGTGGAGGTGATGGAATTCCAGCTGAGCTATTTCAAATCCTAAAAGATGATGCTGTGAAAGTGCTGCACTCAATATGCCAGCAAACTCGGAAAACTCCACAGTGGCCACAGGACTGGAAAAGGTCAGTTTTCATTCCAATGCCAAAGAATGTTCGAACTACCACACAATTGCACTCATCTCCCACACTAGCAAAGTAATGCTCAAAATTCTCCAAGCCAGGCTTCAAGAGTACGTGAACCGTGAACTTCATGATGTTCAAGCTGGATTTAGAAAAAGCAGAGGAACCAGAGATCAAATTGCCAACATCCGCTGGATCATAGAAAAAGCAAGAGAGTTCCAGAACACCTACTTTTGCTTTATTGACTCTGCCAAGGCCTTTGACTGTGTGAATCACAATAAACCGTGGATAATTCCTAAAGAGATGGGAATACCAGACCACCTGCCCTACCTCCTGAGAAATCTGTATGCAGGTCAGGAAGCAACAGTTAGAACTGGACATGGAACAACAGACTGGTTCCAAATGAGGAAAGAAGTACGTCAAGGCTGTATGTTGTCACCCTGATTATTTAACTTATATGCAGAGAAGTCACAAGAAATGCCAGGCTGGATGAAGCACAAGCTGGAATCAAGATTGCCGGGAGAAATATCAAAAACCTCAGATATGCAGATGACACCACCCTTATGGCAGAAAGTGAAGAAGAACTAAAGAGCCTCTTGATGAACGTGAAAGAAGAGAGTGAAAAAGCTGGCTTAAAGCTCAACATTCAGAAAACGAAGATCATGGCATCTGGTCCCATCACTTCACGGCAAATAGATGGGAAAACAGTGGAAACAGTGGCAGACTTGATTTTTGGGGGGCTCCAAAATCACTGCATATGGTGACTGCAGCCATGGAATTAAAAGACGCTTACCTCTTGGAGGGAAAGTTATGACCAACCTGGACAGCATATTAAAAAGCAGAGACATTCCTTTGCCAACAAAGGTCCGTCTAGTCAAGGCTATGGTTTTCCCAGTGGTCATGTATGGATGTGACAGTTGGACTGTGAAGAAAGCTGAGCGCCGAAGAATTGATGCTTTTGAATTGTGGTGTTGGAGAAGACTCTTGAGAATCCCTTGGACTGCAAGGAGATCCAACCAGTCCATCCTAAAGGAAATCAGTCCTGGATATTAACTGGAAGGACTGATGCTGAAGCTGAAACTCCAATACTTTGGCCACCTGGTTCAAAGAGCTGACATTTGAAAAGACCTGATACTGGGAAAGATTGAAGGTGGGAGGAGAAGGGAACGACAGAGGATGAGATGGTTGGATGGCATCACCGATTCGATGGACATGAGTTTGAGTAAACTCTGGGAGTGGGTAATGGACAGGGAGGCCTGATGTGTTGCAGTCCCTGGGGTTGCAAAGTCGGACATGACTGAGCGACTAAAATGAACTGAACTGAATTCTTATGACTGAACTGCATAAGCGTTTGTAAAACTCTCACGGAAAACCAACTGCTTTTATGTTTTGTTTTCCAGACACAATGGGTCCCTTTTCTCGTCTCCTTTAAGCTGTTATATGTGGCTGTGTGCTAAGCCACACGGTCGTGTCCCACTCTTTGCGACCCCATGGACTGTAGCCCGCCCGGCCCCTCTGTCCATGGGATTCTCTGGGCAAGAAGACTGGAGTGGGTTGCCAAGCCCTCCTCCTGGGGCTCTTCCCGACCCAGGGACTGAACCCGAGTCTCCTACGTCTCCTGCATTTGGTGGGCAGATTCCNCATGAAATTAAAAGACACTTACTCCTTGAAAGGAAAGTTATGACAAACTTAGAAAGCATATTAAAAAGCAGAGACATTACTTTGTCAATGAGGTTCGTCTAGCCAAGGCTATGGTTTTTTCAGTAGGCATGTGTGGACGTGAAACTTGGACTACAAAGAAAACTGAGTGCCTAAGAACTGATGTTTTTGAATTGTGGTGTTGGAAAGGAGAGTCCCTTGGACTGCAAGGATATCCAACCAGTCCATCTTAAAGGAGATCAGTCCTGGGTGTCCATTGGAGGGACTGATGTTGAAGCTGATACTCCGATATTTTGGCCACCTGATGCAAGAGCTGACTCATTTGAAAAGACCCTGATGATGGGAAAGATTGAAGGCAGGAGAAGAAGGAGACAACAGAGGATGAGATGGTTAGGTAGTATCACTGACTCAGTGGACATGAGTTTGTGTAGACTTCGGGAGTTTGTGATGAACAGGGAGGCCTGGCTTGCTGCGGTTCATGGGGTTGCAAAGAGTCGGAGATAACTGAGTGACTGAACTGAACTGAACTGAACTCAAGTAGCTCATTACAGAGAGTTGGGTAGTGTTTCCTGTTCTATACAGTAGGTCCTTATTAGTTATCTACCTTATATATATTAGTGTGTATACGTCAATCCCAGTGTCACAATTCATTCCTCCCTTCTTCCTCCTGGAACCATAAGATTATTTTCTACATTTTGACTCTCTTCCTGTTTGTAAATAAGTTCATTTATATCATTTTTTAATATTCCACATATCAGTGATATCTTATGCATTTGTCTTTGTCTCTCTGACTTACTTCACTTGGTATGACAAATTCCCCGTCCATCCATATTGCTTCTGATAGCATTATTTTGTTCCTTCTTGTGGCCTAGTAACATTACATTCTATATCTACACTACATCTTCTTTGTCCATTTCTCTGTTGATGGACATTTAGGTTGCTTCCATGCTCTGGCTATTGTAAACAGTGCTGAAATGAACACTGCTGTGCTTATTCACTCAGTCGTGTCCAACTACTTGCGACCCCATGGATTGTAGGAAAGGATTGTAGGCACATAGGGCAGAGTCAAAGAAAGTGTGAAACATGGAACTTTGGATTCCATTTCCCAGGGTGTCATGAGCAGCTTTGTGTTCCCAGCACCGATGTGGAGACACGGGAGCTCACACCAGTCTCCGTGTCCAGAGTTTTACTGGGGCTCCATCGCCAAGGCATGACTGACGGTCCATACAGCTGATCTCAGGCTCTAACCTCTCTAGAGGTGCAGCTGATACTGCATGACCAAAACCCCCATCCTGAATCACATCATTCTTGTGGCCCAAAGTTTTTACTCTAAATCACGCTGTTTACATTCTTATCAGGCTGGCCCAAGACCCTCACATAAACAATAGCACTTTTCTCAATGTCAACCTTTAACACCTTTAGTCACCCTTTACCAGAGGAAACAACATAAAGGTTTAGAGAGGAGCTCCCAGGAAACAAGGGCAAAGTGCAGACTTCCCTTTGGATGAGGCTGAGCAGTTCACTACACATCCCGGTGGCTAGACTTGCTTGACAAGTCTCCCTCATTGTAACTTCACACTAAGAAAAAGTGAAGTGACAAACATTCAGTTCAGTTCAGTCACTCAGTTGTGTCCGACTCTTTGTGACCCCATGAATTGCAGCACATCAGGCCTCCCTGTTCATTACCATCTCTCAGAATTCACTCAGACTCACATCCATCAAGTCCATGATGCCATCCAGCCATCTCATCCTC
>SJYX01006598.1:726641-755982 GCA_006410675.1 Oreotragus oreotragus | reverse complement strand
TTTTCCTCTATTTCTTTGCATTGATCACTGAAGAAGGCTTTCTTATCTCTTCTTGGTATTCTTTGGAACTCTGCATTGAGATGCTTATATCTTTCATTTTCTCCTTTGCTTTTTGCCTCTCTTCTCTTCACAGCTATTTGTAAGGCCTCCCCAGATAACCATTTTGCTTTTTTGCATTTCTTTTCCATGGGGATGGTCTTGATCCCTGTCTCCCGTACAGTGTCACGAACCTCATTCCATAGTTCATCAGGCACTCTATCAGATCTAGTCCCTTAAATCTATTTCTCACTTCCACTGTATAATCATAAGGGATTTGATTTAGGTCATATCTGAATGGTCTAGCGGTTTTCTCTACTTTCTTCAATTTAAGTCTGAATTTGGTAATAAGGAGTTCATGATCTGAGCCATAGTCAGCTCTTGGTCTTGTTTTTGTTGATTGTATAGAGCTTCTCCATCTTTGGCTGCATAGAATATAATCAATCTGATATCGGTGTTGACCATCTGGTGACGTCCATGTGTAGAGTCTTCTCTTGTGTTTTTGGAAGAGGGTGTTTGCTATGACCAGTGCACTTTCTTGGCAAAACTCTATTAGTCTTTGCCCTGTTTCATTCCGTATTCCAAGGCCAAATTTGCCTGTTACTCCAGGTGTTTCTTGACTTCCTACTTTAACGTTCCAGTCCCCTTTAATGAAAAGGACATCTTTTTTGGGTGTTAGTTCTAAAAGGTCTTTTAGGTCTTCATAAAACCGTACAACTTAGCTTCTTCAGCATTACTGGTTCAAGCATTTATCTTCTGGTCTTTCTCTGAAATGTTTTTCTTGCATTATCTTCATTAATTCTTATGCAACTCCATGAGTTGGACACTAGTTTGAATGGCATTATGGAGAGAAGTAAATTAAGGCTGGCCTAAAGATTCAGAGCTAGTGAGTGGTCGAGTGGGAGTTTGTACAAGGGCTACAGGACTCCAAGGTTTGTACTTAAAGCCACTATGTGGCAAAGATCCCATTTCTTTTTTTAGCATTTTTATTTACTTGGTTGCACTGTATCTTAATTGTAGCACATTTGGATCTTACAGTAAGAAAGAAAATAGCCCAAGTCAGCCTGTTTTCTTACACCAATCAGTCACTGAGCAATACAAGAAATAACAATTTTAGGGGATGCAATTTCATTCTGCAAAATTTTGGGAGGTTCCCCTTAGTCTATAAACTGTGTCTAAGGGGATTAACTAAAAGTAAATTTAAAAGAACCTGATCAAAATCTCTGAAGCACTTTTGGAGATTAAGTAGAAGTGAAATGCAGGTCTGGTAAACAAGATTCAGTCACAGAAGAGTCAAATCCAGAACCACTTTAGTAAAATATCTGTGTATCATATCTGTTCAATCTGGAGTCTCCCCATTTTCCAAACAAATGACTGTGTAGTATCATTTAAGATCCACAATTCAGTTTTCATCTCAGTCTACATATGAACTTTGACATGTTAGCACTGTGCTGGAAAGAGGATGCAAACAAGGAGATTTATCAGAGGTTGAGAAGCAAAATAAGAGCTACAGTTGTGGAAGGAAAACTGTTGCCTTGCCTAACCGCTGACATAATGTTTAACGGGTTAAGGCAAAGTTAAGGAACAGATCAGACCTCAAGATTCAATCTCTGAGTCTCATGTCTTGAGCTTTACATTCTGAACATAAACTTCCACAATATTATAGTTCATCATCATCATTTCAGGAAAGAATATGGGGAAAGAAAGAGTTGTCAGGAGAGTTAATTTTCATCACAATATGGTTAATATTTAGTTTCTAGCAAATCAGATAATGTGTGCAACATACATATGTCAAGTAAGTACCATATAATATGCTAAAATATTTGCATGCATAGATGTGCACATGATTTTTTTTAATGTTATCATAAAGCATGTTGAAAATGCAAAGAAAAAAATAAACAGCCCTATCCTTAAAATGTTGTGTAATCTAAAGATATAGCAAATCAGATAATGTGTGCAACATACATATGTCAAGTAAGTACCATATAATATGCTAAAATATTTGCATGCATAGATGTGCACATGATTTTTTTTAATGTTATCATAAAGCATGTTGAAAATGCAAAGAAAAAAATAAACAGCCCTATCCTTAAAATGTTGTGTAATCTAAAGATACAATTACACTATACCTAGGAGAATGACAGACACCCATAAAATGGGTACTCAACAAATACTATAACAACAACAGTAAAAAATCCTACGAATACCACTAATTTTCTGGGACTAAAGGTATCTAAAGGGCTAATCCATATTATCTCTGTTTCTCATTTTATATTCTTCCCTAAAATGCTATTCCTTTAATAAAGTGTAACTAATTTGCATTCCAAAAGTGTGAGGTGGATCAAAGTTTGTCACCCTTGTAATCTAAGTGTACAAGATTATCACAGGTACAGGCAATTAATAAGCAGATTGTCCTACACCCAGAGTCCTTGGGGACCTGTCATTAGCAGTAAAGGGATATTTGAGATTTCATCTCAGTTCAAAATACAATTAGGCCGAGAAAACTTATACACCCTGTTCTCATTTTCTCCATTTTCTTTTGAAATTGAGAACACACTTGAGTCACTCTGAAATGATATTATTGACTTGCATAACATTTTTTTTTTTTGCTCTGCAATGTGAATGTACATTTTTCAAGTATCAAGCCTTTGATCTGAGTTGCTCCACCACAAGACTCTATAAAGAATGGAAACCATTTCTATATAAGGCTTTGCTATGCTGAGAGGAAGAATACTTTAGCTTGGAAGAGTTTGGAAATATCCCATCTGAAAACCCTTTTCAAGCCCTACTCAGCCTAAACACTTTACTGAGAGGGGTCAAAGGTCACCAACTACTAAAACAAAACCCAAATTACGCAGTGCTTCCATAAGGAAGCTAAGTGGAAACTCAGAGGTCACCAACTGGAATCCTTAATGCAAAAAGGGTCAAACAGTAAAAATGTCCTTAAAAAGTAACAGGTACTTTCTTCTAAATCCTACCGATTTTTACAAGTTTTCCAATAAGTTTTAAAGCCCAGAGGGATGGTATGGGGAGTGAGATGGGAGTGGGGTTCAGGATTGGGAACATGTGTACACCTGTGGTAGATTCATGTTGATGTATGGCAAAATCAAGGCAATATTGTAAAGTAAAAAATAATAATAATAATAAAATTAAATTTAAAAAAAAGAGAGAGAAAAAAAAGCCTAGCTTCTCAGGTATCAATGTAGAAACAAAATTGAACTATTCAAGAAGGAGGGAGCGGTAGTAGTAGTGGTGTGGTCAGTCCAAACTTTGAACTCTCAAAGCAACCAGCCTGCAAACCATGAAGCGCCAGATGGTTTTATAATAAATCTTTCCTTAAAATTTCCAATTTAAAAGAAAAAGGGTTGCTTTCTTTGTGGGATTGGGCTAAATTTTTGCCATTGGGTATCTGACTCCCCCACAACTTAATGAAGTTCTAAGATTTTAAATATTCATAGACTGGGTTTACAGATTCTTCCTTCAATTGGAAAAGTGATATATATTTCTGATTTTCAAATACAACTCCAAATCTCCAGTTTTTAAATCATATTCAGCAGTGGCCAGGAAGAGGGAATGATGGGGGAAAGACTCCCCTGATTTTGTTATTTAGTCACTAATTTGTGCCTGATTCTTTTACATTCCTATGGACCATAACCAACCAGGCTCTTCTGTCCATGGGATTTCCCTGGCATGAATCCTGGAGTGGGTTGCCATTTCCTTGTCCAGGGGATCTTCACCACTCAGGAAATCAAACCCGGGTCTCCTGCATTGGCAGGTGGGTTCTTTACTGCTGAACCAGCAGTGTGACTTTAATTTGTAATGGAGTCGACTTTATCCCCACAACTTTTAATGTGTGTGTTGGAGCTACCCATTTCCCATATCCTACCTGGTAGAACATGCAGGAAGAGTACAGAAAATTGAAGGGAAAGAGGGATAGACCAAAGAGCCCTTGGTGGACAGAATACAAATTGGCTCATTTCACTTGTCAAGGTCTGGGTACACACCTGTGCATGGAGCATCTGTGTGCCAACTTTGTCAGGATGGGATTCAACCAGGCAAGGTTCTGCAAAAATATGAGGCTTTGATTTTGCTACAAAAATTAGTGAATCAGAAAAAGGCAACTGTTCTTGGCAGACCCATCTATCTTACCTGGTTTGGCCACTGAAATATGTACATATACCATTATTTCATGTTCTTACATTTCCTGATCTATTAAACCCTTCGTTACACATCATCTTAACTTCCTTCCTTGCTTCCTAGGTTCCTTTCTTCCCTAAGTGCATGAAACCCTTGTCTCCTTGTTTATCACAATGAGACTAAGACCAGCATGGATATAAAAATTGCTTTGTAAGTTATGAAGTTTTGAAACAATTTCAATCATGATTATTTATTCATATGCCAAAATATACAAAAGATAGAGTGCAAAGGAAGACATGAGAAATGCTAAATGCTGTCCCATCACTTCATGGGAAATAGATGGGGAAACAGTGGAAACAGTGTCGGACTTTATTTTTTTGGGCTCCAAAATCACTGCAGATGCTGACTGCAGCCATGAAATTAAAAGACGCTTACTCCTTGGAAGAAAAGTTATGACCAACCTGGATAGTATATTCAAAAGCAGAGACATTACTTTGCCGACTAAGGTCCGCCTAGTCAAGGCTATGGTTTTTCCTGTGGTCATGTATGGATGTGAAAGTTGGACTGTGAAGAAAGCTGAGCGCCAAAGAATTGATGCTTTTGAACTGTGGTGTTGGAGAAGACTCTTGAGAGTCCCTTGGACTGCAAGGAGATCCAACCAGTCCATTCTGAAGGAGATCAACCCTGGGATTTCTTTGGAAGGAATGATGCTAAAGCTGAAAGTCCAGTACTTTGGCCACCTCATGCGAAGAGTTGACTCATTGGAAAAGACTCTGATCCTGGGAGGGATTGGGGGCAGGAGGAGAAGGGGACGACCGAGGATGAGATGGCTGGATGGCATCACGGACTCGATGGACGTGAGTCTGAGTGAACTCCGGGAGATGGTGATGGACAGGGAGGCCTGGCGTGCTGCGATTCATGGAGTTGCAAAGAGTCGAACACGACTGAGAGACTGAACTGAGCTAAGATGGCTTACCTTTAGAAAATTATATTCAAGATCATTTAATAATCACATCAAAGTGTATTAAGAATTATTAGACTAGAGAGGTTTCAAATTCCATGGAAAATGGAAAACAAAACATGGAATGACTTCAAGCTTCAAGGAAATAGGAAATTTCAACAATCTGGGTTGTTGAGTCCTGGGGTTATCATTAAAGGAAACTGTGGACTGACTTCCCAGGAATTATATAAGGAGCAAAACGGTTACCATCTGATGTGGTTCCCATTCTGTAACCAACAAAAGGACTGAGAGATATCAGGTCACCCCAAACCTATTTTCTAGTTCCAAAATTTGATCAATGCATTAATTTTTTAAAACTCTTACACAAAGTCCCTATAACTTTAATACAAACACTCACATTTAAAAATGTAAAATTTCCTACAGAAAAGAAAAATAGCAAAAATTATAGCTATTATGCTAACAAATAACAACAATATCTTTTCAAATGCAACACATGTTCATTTTAGGAGCACCCATTTCAGACGAGCCTTCTGTTGATAAGATGCCCCCAGAGGTTCAAAATTCAGAGGTGGTGATAGCAAAACAAGAGCAGGTTTCTCAGTTTTTGCTGTAGCCCCACAAAGGCTTTATTATCTGCAGTGTCCAGAAGAAAAACCATATTCAGCCCCATGAAAAATGTCAAACCTTTCAGTGACTGGTCATCATAACACTGTCAGAGACCTTCCACACCAAAGTTAGTGACATCTTGGTTAGAAGATCCTTCAGCTACCCTTTATGTATGTCTGTATGAATATACTGAAGTCTATGTATTTATATTATTTTGAATATTTTTATTTTAAGAAAATGAAGGAGGAATGTTAAAATTCTCTTCTGATTTGAAGGTTTAATGTGGGATTTTCACTGTTTTCATTCACATTTTACTTGGAAAAGAAGAGAATTAGGGCAACAATATCTGTCTAAATTTTCTATCTTCAGTCACTGGAAAATGGGAACCTGAGTTTCCTTTGCATGACAGTCTTTTATTATGTGTGTGTTGTGTTGTGTGGTGTGTGTGTGTGTGTGTGTGTGTGTGTGTGTGTGTGTGTGTGATGGGTATATGTACGCAAGCATAAGACAGCATTGCTGCTCAAGCAGCCTGAAAAATTTTCGTACACCACCGATCTAGTCCTGACAAGAGCAGTCCAGCTTGGAAAACAAAACCTCTCTCTCAGTGCTACCCTCAGCTTTTTGGATCTCCTTAAAAACACAAATGATACAGGGGGAGGCTTTTATTTCACACAAGCAGTTTCAACTGATAAGGTTCTTTGTCACCTCTGGGGAGTAAGCACCCAGTTATAACATTTGTATGGAAGCTGACTTGTTAAATTTGTCCTCAAAGATAAGTAACCTATCAAAGCACTAGAAAGAGGAGAAGAGGATCCAGTTGAAAGTGAGGCCAGAGGCTGAGGGGCTATTCATCCATTGATAAATGCTTAATTATTAATGCTTTTGCTTAAGTGATATTTAAACATTGACAAAGCCTCCATTTTGCCTTTCTCAGTAGATATTGCAGTTCGTTTTTTTTTTTTTTTCCTATGTAGACACCAACATATATAAATCAAATGTCATGAATAGTGACTAGCAAGCAGAGCACTTTTTGAGACAGAATTTGCAAAGAAAACTGTAAGATATTTAAAGTATCAGTTCAGTTCAGTCACTCAGTCGTGTCCAACTCTTTGTGACCCCATGAATCGCAGCATGCCAGGCCCCTCTGTCCATCACCAACTTCTGGAGTTCACTCAAACTCATGTTCATCGAGCCAGTGATGCCATCCAGCCATCTGAACCTCTGTCATCCTTGTCTCCTCCTGCCCCCAATCCCTCTTAGCATCCAAGTCTTTTTCAGTGAGTCAACTCTTCTCATGAGGTGGCCATGTATTGGAGTTTCAGCTTTAGCATCAGTCTTTCCAATGAACATCCAGGACTGATCTCCTTTAGAATGGACTGGATGGATCTCCTTGCAGTCCAAGGGACTCTCAAGAGTCTTCTCCAACACCACAGTTCAAAAGCATCATTTCTTCAGCGCTCAGCTTTCTTCACATCCAACTCTCACATCCATACATGACCACTGGGAAAACCATAGCCTTGACTAGGTGGAACTTTGTTGGCAAGTAATGTCTCTGCTTTTTAATATGCTGTCTAGATTGGTCATAACGTTCCTTCCAAGGACAGGATAATTTGATATATGTATATATTAATTTTTAAATTTATTTTAATTGGAGTATAATTGCTTTACAATGTGTTGGTTTCTGCTGTACAATGATGTGAATCAGCCATAAGTATACATGTATCCCCTCCCTCTTGAATCCCCCCACAACGCACCCCATTCCTCTTCTCCAGGTTGTCACAGAGCAATGGGTAAGCTTTCTGTGTCACACAGCCAGTTCCCACTAGCTATCTATTAATATTTTACATATGGTAATGTACTATGTTTCAATGCTGCTCTCTCAATTCAACTTACCCTCTCCCCCTGTTGTGTCCACACACATGTTCTCTGTCTGTGTCTCTCTTCTTGCCCTGACAATAGGTTAACCAGTGCCATTTTTCTAGAGTCCATATATATGCATTAATATACAATATTTGGTTTTCTCCTTTTGACTTATTTTACTCTGTATAACAGGCTGCAGGTTCATCCACCTGAGCACAAGTGACCCAAATTCACTTCTTTTTAAGATTAATTAAAATTCCCTTGTATAGATGTACCACACTTTCTTTATCCATTCCTCTCTCAATGCACATCTAGATTGCTTCCATATCCTGGCTATTGTAAACACGGTTGAAATGAATTTTGGGATACACGTGTCTTTTTTGAATTATGGTTTTCTCAGGGTATATGCCCAATAGTAGATTTTCTAGGACATATGGTAGTTTTGTTAGAACTTCCCTGATGTCTCAGCAGGTAAAGAATCTGCCTGGAAAGCAGGCAACAGAGGAGATGGTTCAATCCCTAGGTCGTGAAGCTTCTCTGGAGGAGGAAGTGGCAATCCACTCCAGTATACTTGCCATTTCCACCTACCCCTCTGCCATAATGCTGACCTTCATTTGCATATATATTAGAAAAGATTTTCCCTTTCTATTAACTTAAGTAATGTATGAAAGCTGAGTGTGGAACAATTGATGCTTTGGAACTCTGGTGTTGGAGAAGACTCTTGAGAGTCCCTTGGACTGCAAGAAATCCAACCAGTCCATTCTAAAGGAGATCAGTTCTGGGTGTTCTTTGGAAGGACTGATGTTAAAGCTGAAACTCCAATACTTTGGCCACCTCATGCAAAGAGTTGACTTATTGGAAAAGACTCTGATGCTGGGAGGGATTGGGGGCAGGAGGAGAAGGGAAAGACAGAGGATAGGATGTAGGGATGGCATCACGGACTTGACAGACATGAGTTTGAGTGAACTCCGGGAGCTGGTGATGAACAGGGAGGCCTGGCGTGCTGCAATTCATGGAGTCGCAAAGAGTCAGACGTGGCTGAGCGACTGAGTGACTGAACTGAACTGAACTGAACGTAGCTATCATGTGACATGTTAACCTTTAATTTTTTGAGGAGAATACAGGTAAGTTTCACTCTCTTAGACAGCATTAATTATACAACACAATTTTTTCCATTATAATCATCATGCTATACATTAGATCCTCAGACCTTATAATTTTCATATGTTAAAATGTATAACCTTTTACAACCCATCCTTATTTCCTCCACTGTCCAAGCTTTGGCAATCACTTTTCTACTCTGTTTCTGAGTACCACTTTTTTTTTTTTTTTTTTAAGATTCCTTACATTTGAGGTCATACAATATCTGTCTTTCTCTACCTTATTTCACTAAGCATAAGGCCTCCAAATTCATCCATGTTGCCACAAATGGACGAATTTCTTTCTTTTTTAATGGCTAAATAAAATTTACACACACACACATATATATCACAGCACTTTGTTCTAATCTCTTCACCTTCTGACAGATACTTAGATTGTTCCTAAATAGTTTTCTAGGCTACTGTGAATATTGATGCAATGAACATGGCAATACAGATTTCTCTTTGAGATGACTATTTCATTTCCTTTGAATATATATGTAGAAATGAATATATATCCAAAAGTGGGATTAATGGGTGCATAACAGTTCTTTGTGAAATTTTGTGAAAAATTTCCTGAAGGTATTCCATGGGAGTTGCACAATATAGATTCCTACAAATAATCCATTAGATCTCCATTTGCTACACATCCTCAATCACACTTATTTCTTACTTTTTGGAAAAAGCCATTTAAACAGGAATGAGGTGGTGTATATTGTACTTTTGACTTGCACATCCCTGATAGTGATGTTGAGCATCTTGTCATAGTACTTCTAGGGCATTCTGTATTTCTTATTTGGAGGGGAAATTGTCTATTCTGTAAAAAATAGCATGCATGTTGTATACTGTTTTTGAATATGTAAAACTCAGTTACCCATCCATACACCAAAACAAATTATAGAAATATAAATAATCCCATTTACAATTGCATCAAAAAAATACTTAGAAATAAATTTAAGCTGGATGTTGAAAGATATATGTATGAAAACTTTCAAGACACTCATGAAAGAAATATTTAAAGACACAAGGAAAACATATTTCATATTTATTGACTGGAAGCATTAATATTGTTAATACATCCATACTCCCAAAGCTATCTACATATTCTCTGCAGTCTTTTTCAAAATCCCAAGGCGTTTTTCACAAAACAGAAATTTAAAAAATTCTACAACTTGTATAAAACTCTTGTTGTTGTTCAGTTGCCAGGTCCTGTCTGTCTCTTTGTGACTCCACAGACTGCAACACGCCAGTCTTCCCTGTCCCTTACCATCTCTTAGAATTTGCTCAAGTTCATGCCCATTGAACTGGTGATGCAATCCAACCATCTCATCCTCTGTCGGCCTCTTTTTCTTCTGCCTTCAATCTTTCCCAGCATCAGGGTCTTTTCCCATGAGTCAACTATTCACATTAGGTGGCCAAAGTGTTGGAGCTTCAGCTTCAGCATCAGTCATTCCGAAGGGTATATGGGGTTGATTTCCTTTAAGACTGACCGGTTTTGATCTCCTTGGTGCCTAAGGGACTCTGAAGAGTCTTCTACAGCACCACAGTTCAAAACATCAGTTCTTCAGCACTCTGCCTTCTTTATTGTCTGCCCAGCTCTTACCTGTGTACATGACTACTGGAAAGAGCATAGCGTTGACTATACAGACCTCTGTCAGCAAAGTGATGTTTTTGCTTTTAACACACTGTCTAGGTTTGTCACAGCTTTCCTGCCAAGAAGCAATCGTCTTCTATTATCATGGCTGCAGTCACCATCCACAGTGATTGTAGAGCCCAAGAAGAGGAAATCTGTCACTGCTTCCACCTTTTCCCCTGCTATTTGCATGTAAGTGATGGGACAAGATGCCATGATCTTAGCTTTTTTGATATTGAGTTTTAAGCCAGCTTTTTCACTCTCCTCTTTCACCCTCATCAGAGGCTCTTTAGTTCCTCTTTGCTTTCCGCCATTAGAGTGGTATCATTCACATATCTGAGGTTGTTGATATTTCTACCAGCAATCTTGATTCCAGCCTTTAGGACTCATCCAGTTCAACATTTCACATGACATGCTCAGCATATATGTTAAATCGTCAGGGTGACAATACTCAGCCTGATGGACTCCTTCACCAATTTTGAACCAGTTTATTGTTCCTTGTCTGCTTATAACTGTTGCTTTTAGAACTGCATACAGGGTTGTCAGAAGACGGGTAAGGTTGGTCTGGTATGCCCATCTCCTTAACAATTTTCCACTTTGTTGTGATCCACACAGTTTGGTGAGGTCAATGAAGTAAATGTTTTTCTGGAATTCCATTGATTTCTCTATGTTCCAGCATATGCTGCCAATTTGATCTCCGGTTCCTCTGCCTTTTCTAAACCCAGTTTGAACATCTGGAAGTTCTAGGTTCACATAAAGCTGAAGCATAACCTGGAGGATTTTGAACATATCCTTACTAGCACTGGAGATGATTGCAATTGTTCAGTGGTTTGAACATTCTTTAATACTGCCCTTTTGGGAAATGGGACAAGATTTGATCTCTTCCTGTCTTTTGGCCCCTTCTGGCTTTTTGAAATTTTCTGACATATTGAGTGGAAAACTTTAATAGCATCATGTTTTAGGATTCAAAATAACTTTGCTGGAATTCTATCACCTCCAATAGCTTTATGGGCAGCAGTGCTTCTTAAGACCCACTTGACTTCACATTCCAGAATGTCTGGCTCTGAGTGAGAAACTACACCATTGTGATTATCTAGGTCATTAAGATATTTACTTGTATAGTTCTTCTGTATACTTTTTTCCATCTCTTTAGGTCTATTCTGCTATATTAAATCACAAAACACCAAAGATAGAAGTGATCTTTAAAAAAAAGAACAAAGTTTGAGACTACGGTTGCTGATTTCAAATTGTATTAGAAAGCTATAGTAATCAAGACAGAATGATTTGTTTCTAGCACAAAAATAAACACATATGAAGGATTCATGTCAATGTATGCCAAAACCAATACAGTACTGTAAAGTAAAATAAAGTAAAAATAAAAATTAAAAAAAAAAAGAGCAGATCAGTGAAGCCAGAAAGGGGCACACTCATTTATTGTCGGTTAGCTTATGAAAAAGGAGCCAAGAATATCCAGTGGGGAAAGGACAGCTTTTCAAAGGTGGCACTGGGAAAAGTGGATAGTCCTATGAAAAAATGAAACTGTGCCCCTGTCTTTTGCCACACACAGAAATCTACTAAAAAGGGATTAAAAGTTGGACATAAGACTTTAAGCGATTAAACCCCCTAGAAGAAAACATTGAAGTAATCTTCTTGCCATTGGTCTTTGCAACGAGTTTTTGGGTTTTACACCAAAAGCAAAGGCAACAACTGCAAAAACATACAAGTGGGACGACATCAAACTCCAAACAAAGAAACATAAACAAAATCGAATGGCAATTTACAGATTGACAGAAGATATTTCCAAATCATATATTTGATAAGGGCTTATATCCAAAAACACATGAGACATACAACTCAAGGGCAAAAAAACCCAAATAATCCAAATTTTATTGGAGTGTAAGGAAAGTAAGAGATTTCAACAAATCTGAAGATTAGACTGTAGATGAGAGACACAGCTAGGTTTTCTTTCTAGAACAACAAAAGCCTGTTCCTTCCTGGCATTAACTTCTTCATTGCCACTCACTTATTTGACAATTAGAGTTCAATGTGTACATTATTCAGTCAATAGCATTCACCCCACAATGGGCTATAATATGTACTAAGGACAGCCCCATTGGGGAAAAATAACTCTAATATTTGCATAGTTACTAATGAGGTATATCAAAAGGAAGGTAATTTCCAGAGTTTACAACTCCATTGTTTTCTATATTTCATTTCAAAATTGAGCTACCTAGTAAGGAAAATGAGTTAAGAGACCTGAATAATATATAGATAGAAAATCAATTTTAAATGGGAGCATTAATGGATTATAATTTGGGGGTAATTTATTACTACTGTTCTAACTGTAGTCCTTTTGATTCTCAACTGCATCAGGTTAAAATTTATTGTAAATATTAATACCAACACAGGGACCCATACTACTAAAGTTATAGTGAATAAAGAAAGACATATTAGGCAAGAAGTTAAAGTATGGGAAGTCAGCAATGGTAGTAAAGTAAAGGGCAATATTGCCTTGAGATAAAGGAAGGTTCTCAAAGCTTCTTGAAACACCAAGATCTAGCCAGATGTGAGGAATTAGCTTTATTTGTAAACCAGAAACTCTACCAGAAGAAATTTAAGTTCATAAAAACATTACAATGCTAAAACCCAAAATTTAGCCAGAGAATAGGGTAGGTCAGGTATATAGACATTCAAAATTCTCCATTGCTTAGTGCATCAGGC
Source organism: Oreotragus oreotragus (assembly GCA_006410675.1). NCBI lineage: Eukaryota > Metazoa > Chordata > Mammalia > Artiodactyla > Bovidae > Oreotragus > Oreotragus oreotragus. Next base: position 742,889 of record SJYX01006598.1, on the reverse strand, counting down.
ACTCAAGGACCACCCTCACTGAAGTCTTTCTCTATTGCTCATCATACAGGTACCAGCATGGAGAAAGAGATAGTTCTACTCCACAGGCAGTAGAACACTACTTTTATGGTTTTATGGCTTTCCTTAAGAAGCATTCCATGGAGCAGATTTCCTCCATCCCATCCCATCAGGCTGACTCTCCATGATCAACAGGAGTCCTCACCCAGGGCTCATTCTGCAATCCCCACGGCTCCAGCTCCCAGCTTCCGTGGACACCAGTGGACTTACAACCCTGTCCAAGGTATGAAAGGCTGCAGCATGGCTTGTCTATGTGGTTCTCACACTCTGTTCAGACTGTCACAGATTAGTGAGTTCACTCCCCAACTGCTTCAAATGCCTCCCCCATCCCAGTGGATGGCCATGGATGCGGGGATCTCTCCCCTGTGCTTCAGCTCCCTCTATCCCAGGTGCAGGTTGGTCCCACTAGCTCTGCTCCTTCTTTCCCCTTCCTCCTTGTCCCTTCTTTCCTTTTTCCTACTGAGTTCTGGATGGATCTGGTTATTCCTTCTCAGTATTCAGGGAGGCCTTCCAGTGTTCACCTGGTCTTCTGTGAGCACTGCTGCGTCTTTGGATGTCCTTGATGCATCATGGAGAGAGGTGTACCCCACTTCCACCCACCCCTCCGTCATCTTGTCCACCCCAACTTGTACATGTGTTAGAAATGAGTTTCCCTTTCTATTAAGTAACATTGCCATCACCACCCATGTTTATCTTTTGCTTTTTGAGGAAAACACAGGTAAGTTCCACTCTCTTCAGTTCAGTCAGTCATTCAGTGGTTTCCGATTCTTTGTGACCCATGGACTGTGGCAACACAGGCTTCCCTATCCATAAACAACCCCCAGAGCTTTTTCAATCTCACAATTAGATCATGAAGCTCAAACTTAGATCCTCAGTCCTTATTAATTTTTTATACATGAAAATATGTAACCTTTAAAAATCCAACACAGAGACACATAGTACTCAAGTTACAGTAGATTGAGAAAGACAAAGCTTATGAGGCAGGAAGTGAAATCACAGAAAATTAGCAATGTTATCAAAACAAGGGGCAGTATTGCCTAGAAAGAAAGCAGAGTTCTCTAATTTTTGGAGACAACACGAACAAGCTAGATGGGAGCCAACCAGCTTAAGCTGTATACCAGAAACTGGACCAGAAGGAAAGGGAAGCTCATAAAATTATGCTGATGCTAAACCTCAACATCCAGACATAAGAGAATAGGGTAGGGTTTATGTAGATGCTGAAAATACTCAGAGAGGTAGACATGGAAGCAAATACACTAATGAGCATCAGAGAAATCAAAGCACAAAAGGGTCTGAAAAATAAATTGTGAAGGGACTTGGTAGTCTGATCAAAGAATAAGAGAATCAAATTAAAAATCAAAATATAAAGACTTGTGCACGTGATAGAACCAGAAAATGCTCAGGAGAGATAATTTCAGCCTTAGTGACCAGCGAACAGATGCCTCCAGCCTGAGGAATAAACACCATGGGCAGGACTTATGACTGTGAGCTTCTGGGAACAGGCTCAGTTTCAAAGTTTGGGAACTAAACCACCTAAAAGCAAACACAGACAATAATTATAGCTTGCTATGACACTGAATCACAGACAGTAGTGTTAGTTTACTTTTCTCATTCAACTATAAAGTTAATGAATCACTCACTGCAGTTCAGTTGCTCAGTCGTGTCCGACTCTTTGCGACCCCATGAATGGCAGCACACCAGGCCTCCCTGTCCATCACCAACTCCCAGAGTTCAAATGAATCATTAATCAATGATAATTGACGCCATCAGTTTCCAGTCAGATCCTCTTTAGTCATACAATGGATATGTGAACCTGTTATATGATCCCCAATAACAGTTTTAATAATTGAATTTCTTGATGTTTAATTGAAGTGTAATTGCTTTACAATACTGTACTGCTTTAGGCCAAATATCAACATGAATTAGCCATAGGTATACGTATGTCCCCTCTTTCTTTAACCTCCTTGCCACCTTCTTTCCAATCCAATCCCTTGAAGTTGTTACAGAAAAATATGGACGCCTTCACAAATGTGTGCTTCATCCTTGGGTAGGGGCCATGCTGATCTTCTCAGTATTATTCCAGTTATTTAATATATGTGCTACCAAAGCAAACACATGAATAACATTTTAACAGAAAAAAAAGTCGTACAGTCAGTCATCTGCCAATAAACGATCAATTGCATTAGGAATTAGGGTATCCTGCTATATTTACTCAAAGAAGGCAATGGCACCCCATTCCCTGTCTCTTATACACATCTAGATGTGTATAAGAGACAGGCATATCCTGCATTGAACATAGACTGGCGCCATTAAAAAGAATACATTTGAATCAGTTTTTTTTTTTTTTAAGATTCCTTACATTTGAGGTCATACAATATCTGTCTTTCTCTACCTTATTTCACTAAGCATAAGGCCTCCAAATTCATCCATGTTGCCACAAATGGACGAATTTCTTTCTTTTTTAATGGCTAAATAAAATTTACACACACACACATATATATCACAGCACTTTGTTCTAATCTCTTCACCTTCTGACAGATACTTAGATTGTTCCTAAATAGTTTTCTAGGCTACTGTGAATATTGATGCAATGAACATGGCAATACAGATTTCTCTTTGAGATGACTATTTCATTTCCTTTGAATATATATGTAGAAATGAATATATATCCAAAAGTGGGATTAATGGGTGCATAACAGTTCTTTGTGAAATTTTGTGAAAAATTTCCCGAAGGTATTCCATGGGAGTTGCACAATATAGATTCCTACAAATAATCCATTAGATCTCCATTTGCTACACATCCTCAATCACACTTATTTCTTACTTTTTGGAAAAAGCCATTTAAACAGGAATGAGGTGGTGTATATTGTACTTTTGACTTGCACATCCCTGATAGTGATGTTGAGCATCTTGTCATAGTACTTCTAGGGCATTCTGTATTTCTTATTTGGAGGGGAAATTGTCTATTCTGTAAAAAATAGCATGCATGTTGTATACTGTTTTTGAATATGTAAAACTCAGTTACCCATCCATACACCAAAACAAATTATAGAAATATAAATAATCCCATTTACAATTGCATCAAAAAAATACTTAGAAATAAATTTAAGCTGGATGTTGAAAGATATATGTATGAAAACTTTCAAGACACTCATGAAAGAAATATTTAAAGACACAAGGAAAACATATTTCATATTTATTGACTGGAAGCATTAATATTGTTAATACATCCATACTCCCAAAGCTATCTACATATTCTCTGCAGTCTTTTTCAAAATCCCAAGGCGTTTTTCACAAAACAGAAATAAAAAAATTCTACAACTTGTATAAAACTCTTGTTGTTGTTCAGTTGCCAGGTCCTGTCTGTCTCTTTGTGACTCCACAGACTGCAACACGCCAGTCTTCCCTGTCCCTTACCATCTCTTAGAATTTGCTCAAGTTCATGCCCATTGAACTGGTAAAAAATTCTACAACTTGTATAAAACTCTTGTTGTTGTTCAGTTGCCAGGTCCTGTCTGTCTCTTTGTGACTCCACAGACTGCAACACGCCAGTCTTCCCTGTCCCTTACCATCTCTTAGAATTTGCTCAAGTTCATGCCCATTGAACTGGTGATGCAATCCAACCATCTCATCCTCTGTCGGCCTCTTTTTCTTCTGCCTTCAATCTTTCCCAGCATCAGGGTCTTTTCCCATGAGTCAGCTATTCACATTAGGTGGCCAAAGTGTTGGAGCTTCAGCTTCAGCATCAGTCATTCCGAAGGGTATATGGGGTTGATTTCCTTTAAGACTGACCGGTTTTGATCTCCTTGGTGCCTAAGGGACTCTGAAGAGTCTTCTACAGCACCACAGTTCAAAACATCAGTTCTTCAGCACTCTGCCTTCTTTATTGTCTGCCCAGCTCTTACCTGTGTACATGACTACTGGAAAGAGCATAGCCTTGACTATACAGACCTCTGTCAGCAAAGTGATGTTTTTGCTTTTAACACACTGTCTAGGTTTGTCACAGCTTTCCTGCCAAGAAGCAATCGTCTTCTATTATCATGGCTGCAGTCACCATCCACAGTGATTGTAGAGCCCAAGAAGAGGAAATCTGTCACTGCTTCCACCTTTTCCCCTGCTATTTGCATGTAAGTGATGGGACAAGATGCCATGATCTTAGCTTTTTTGATATTGAGTTTTAAGCCAGCTTTTTCACTCTCCTCTTTCACCCTCATCAGAGGCTCTTTAGTTCCTCTTTGCTTTCCGCCATTAGAGTGGTATCATTCACATATCTGAGGTTGTTGATATTTCTACCAGCAATCTTGATTCCAGCCTTTAGGACTCATCCAGTTCAACATTTCACATGACATGCTCAGCATATATGTTAAATCGTCAGGGTGACAATACTCAGCCTGATGGACTCCTTCACCAATTTTGAACCAGTTTATTGTTCCTTGTCTGCTTATAACTGTTGCTTTTAGAACTGCATACAGGGTTGTCAGAAGACGGGTAAGGTTGGTCTGGTATGCCCATCTCCTTAACAATTTTCCACTTTGTTGTGATCCACACAGTTTGGTGAGGTCAATGAAGTAAATGTTTTTCTGGAATTCCATTGATTTCTCTATGTTCCAGCATATGCTGCCAATTTGATCTCCGGTTCCTCTGCCTTTTCTAAATCCAGTTTGAACATCTGGAAGTTCTAGGTTCACATAAAGCTGAAGCATAACCTGGAGGATTTTGAACATATCCTTACTAGCACTGGAGATGATTGCAATTGTTCAGTGGTTTGAACATTCTTTAATACTGCCCTTTTGGGAAATGGGACAAGATTTGATCTCTTCCTGTCTTTTGGCCCCTTCTGGCTTTTTGAAATTTTCTGACATATTGAGTGGAAAACTTTAATAGCATCATGTTTTAGGATTCAAAATAACTTTGCTGGAATTCTATCACCTCCAATAGCTTTATGGGCAGCAGTGCTTCTTAAGACCCACTTGACTTCACATTCCAGAATGTCTGGCTCTGAGTGAGAAACTACACCATTGTGATTATCTAGGTCATTAAGATATTTACTTGTATAGTTCTTCTGTATACTTTTTTCCATCTCTTTAGGTCTATTCTGCTATATTAAATCACAAAACACCAAAGATAGAAGTGATCTTTAAAAAAAAGAACAAAGTTTGAGACTACGGTTGCTGATTTCAAATTGTATTAGAAAGCTATAGTAATCAAGACAGAATGATTTGTTTCTAGCACAAAAATAAACACATATGAAGGATTCATGTCAATGTATGCCAAAACCAATACAGTACTGTAAAGTAAAATAAAGTAAAAATAAAAATTAAAAAAAAAAAGAGCAGATCAGTGAAGCCAGAAAGGGGCACACTCATTTATTGTCGGTTAGCTTATGAAAAAGGAGCCAAGAATATCCAGTGGGGAAAGGACAGCTTTTCAAAGGTGGCACTGGGAAAAGTGGATAGTCCTATGAAAAAATGAAACTGTGCCCCTGTCTTTTGCCACACACAGAAATCTACTAAAAAGGGATTAAAAGTTGGACATAAGACTTTAAGCGATTAAACCCCCTAGAAGAAAACATTGAAGTAATCTTCTTGCCATTGGTCTTTGCAACGAGTTTTTGGGTTTTACACCAAAAGCAAAGGCAACAACTGCAAAAACATACAAGTGGGACGACATCAAACTCCAAACAAAGAAACATAAACAAAATCGAATGGCAATTTACAGATTGACAGAAGATATTTCCAAATCATATATTTGATAAGGGCTTATATCCAAAAACACATGAGACATACAACTCAAGGGCAAAAAAACCCAAATAATCCAAATTTTATTGGAGTGTAAGGAAAGTAAGAGATTTCAACAAATCTGAAGATTAGACTGTAGATGAGAGACACAGCTAGGTTTTCTTTCTAGAACAACAAAAGCCTGTTCCTTCCTGGCATTAACTTCTTCATTGCCACTCACTTATTTGACAATTAGAGTTCAATGTGTACATTATTCAGTCAATAGCATTCACCCCACAATGGGCTATAATATGTACTAAGGACAGCCCCATTGGGGAAAAATAACTCTAATATTTGCATAGTTACTAATGAGGTATATCAAAAGGAAGGTAATTTCCAGAGTTTACAACTCCATTGTTTTCTATATTTCATTTCAAAATTGAGCTACCTAGTAAGGAAAATGAGTTAAGAGACCTGAATAATATATAGATAGAAAATCAATTTTAAATGGGAGCATTAATGGATTATAATTTGGGGGTAATTTATTACTACTGTTCTAACTGTAGTCCTTTTGATTCTCAACTGCATCAGGTTAAAATTTATTGTAAATATTAATACCAACACAGGGACCCATACTACTAAAGTTATAGTGAATAAAGAAAGACATATTAGGCAAGAAGTTAAAGTATGGGAAGTCAGCAATGGTAGTAAAGTAAAGGGCAATATTGCCTTGAGATAAAGGAAGGTTCTCAAAGCTTCTTGAAACACCAAGATCTAGCCAGATGTGAGGAATTAGCTTTATTTGTAAACCAGAAACTCTACCAGAAGAAATTTAAGTTCATAAAAACATTACAATGCTAAAACCCAAAATTTAGCCAGAGAATAGGGTAGGTCAGGTATATAGACATTCAAAATTCTCCATTGCTTAGTGCATCAGGCACTCAAGGACCACCCTCACTGAAGTCTTTCTCTATTGCTCATCATACAGGTACCAGCATGGAGAAAGAGATAGTTCTACTCCACAGGCAGTAGAACACTACTTTTATGGTTTTATGGCTTTCCTTAAGAAGCATTCCATGGAGCAGATTTCCTCCATCCCATCCCATCAGGCTGACTCTCCATGATCAACAGGAGTCCTCACCCAGGGCTCATTCTGCAATCCCCACGGCTCCAGCTCCCAGCTTCCGTGGACACCAGTGGACTTACAACCCTGTCCAAGGTATGAAAGGCTGCAGCATGGCTTGTCTATGTGATTCTCACACTCTGTTCAGACTGTCACAGATTAGTTAGTTCACTCCCCAACTGCTTCAAATGCCTCCCCCATCCCAGTGGATGGCCATGGATGCGGGGATCTCTCCCCTGTGCTTCAGCTCCTTCTACCCCAGGTGCAGGTTGGTCCCACTAGCTCTGCTCCTTCTTTCCCCTTCCTCCTTGTCCCTTCTTTCCTTTTTCCTACTGAGTTCTGGATGGATCTGGTTATTCCTTCTCAGTATTCAGGGAGGCCTTCCAGTGTTCACCTGGTCTTCTGTGAGCACTGCTGCGTCTTTGGATGTCCTTGATGCATCATGGAGAGAGGTGTACCCCACTTCCACCCACCCCTCCGTCATCTTGTCCACCCCAACTTGTACATGTGTTAGAAATGAGTTTCCCTTTCTATTAAGTAACATTGCCATCACCACCCATGTTTATCTTTTGCTTTTTGAGGAAAACACAGGTAAGTTCCACTCTCTTCAGTTCAGTCAGTCATTCAGTGGTTTCCGATTCTTTGTGACCCATGGACTGTGGCAACACAGGCTTCCCTATCCATAAACAACCCCCAGAGCTTTTTCAATCTCACAATTAGATCATGAAGCTCAAACTTAGATCCTCAGTCCTTATTAATTTTTTATACATGAAAATATGTAACCTTTAAAAATCCAACACAGAGACACATAGTACTCAAGTTACAGTAGATTGAGAAAGACAAAGCTTATGAGGCAGGAAGTGAAATCACAGAAAATTAGCAATGTTATCAAAACAAGGGGCAGTATTGCCTAGAAAGAAAGCAGAGTTCTCTAATTTTTGGAGACAACACGAACAAGCTAGATGGGAGCCAACCAGCTTAAGCTGTATACCAGAAACTGGACCAGAAGGAAAATGAAGCTCATAAAATTATGCTGATGCTAAACCTCAACATCCAGACATAAGAGAATAGGGTAGGATTTATGTAGATGCTGAAAATACTCAGAGAGGTAGACATGGAAGCAAATACACTAATGAGCATCAGAAAAATCAAAGCACAAAAGGGTCTGAAAAATAAATTGTGAAGGGACTTGGTAGTCTGATCAAAGAATAAGAGAATCAAATTAAAAATCAAAATATAAAGACTTGTGCACGTGATAGAACCAGAAAATGCTCAGGAGAGATAATTTCAGCCTTAGTGACCAGCGAACAGATGCCTCCAGCATCAGGAATAAACACCATGGGCAGGACTTATGACTGTGAGCTTCTGGGAACAGGCTCAGTTTCAAAGTTTGGGAACTAAACCACCTAAAAGCAAACACAGACAATAATTATAGCTTGCTATGACACTGAATCACAGACAGTAGTGTTAGTTTACTTTTCTCATTCAACTATAAAGTTAATGAATCACTCACTGCAGTTCAGTTGCTCAGTCGTGTCCAACTCTTTGCGACCCCATGAATGGCAGCACACCAGGCCTCCCTGTCCATCACCAACTCCCAGAGTTCAAATGAATCATTAATCAATGATAATTGACGCCATCAGTTTCCAGTCAGATCCTCTTTAGTCATACAATGGATATGTGAACCTGTTATATGATCCCCAATAACAGTTTTAATAATTGAATTTCTTGATGTTTAATTGAAGTGTAATTGCTTTACAATACTGTACTGCTTTAGGCCAAATATCAACATGAATTAGCCATAGGTATACGTATGTCCCCTCTTTCTTTAACCTCCTTGCCACCTTCTTTCCAATCCAATCCCTTGAAGTTGTTACAGAAAAATATGGACGCCTTCACAAATGTGTGCTTCATCCTTGGGTAGGGGCCATGCTGATCTTCTCAGTATTATTCCAGTTATTTAATATATGTGCTACCAAAGCAAACACATGAATAACATTTTAACAGAAGAAAAAGTCGTACAGTCAGTCATCTGCCAATAAATGACCAGTTGCATTAGGAATTAGGGTATCCTGCTATATTTACTCAAAGAAGGCAATGGCACCCCATTCCAGTACTCTTGCATGGAAAATCCCATGGTCGGAGGAGCCTGGTAGGCTGCAGTCCATGGGGTCGCGAAGAGTCAGACACAACTGAACGACTTCGCGTTCACTTTTCACGTTCATGCGCTGAAGAAGGAAATGGCAGCTGACTCCAGTGTTCTTGCCTGGAGAATCCCAGGGACGGGGGAGCCTGATGGACTGCTGTCTATGGGGTCACACAGAGTTGGACACAACTCAAGCATCTTAGCAGCAGCAGCTATATTTACTGCCTCTTATAAAATCGAATTGTCTAAAGTTCCATGAAGGAATCAAGCATATATTTAGGCATAACACATGTATATTTACACAGCAATATATGCACACAATTATGTCTATGTATACAAGCTATTATTCTCCTGTCACAATAAACTATTTAGTTGATGAGAGATATAGTCCCAAATTTCTTCAACTTATATGTCTTCCTTTTGAGAATCACTTCTTTTATTTCCATCACCTAATTTTATTTTTCATTTTTTATTTTTATTTTTTTATTTTTTTTTCATTTTTTTTGTATTTATTTATTTTTTTACACGAACTCCCACACATGAACCCTCCTCCCACCTCCCACCCCACATTTTAAATGACCATTTTATTCTTATATACCTTCCCCCTTTAAACTAACTAAGAGCAGAGAAAACCTAGTAAATGCTTATATCTTATCCTTAATTAAATTACCACTCTTCTGGTAAATTGGAAAAAGAATCGTTTTCCCATCTCATTCAGGGGGATAAAATCTCTACTTTATCAGTTCTCTTGTCTAAACTCAATTCTTGCTCACTTCAGTCTTAAATTCTGCTTACTTACAAAAGGTGCACAAGAAAAGTAATATTAAAATCACACTTGCAAGAGTCTATGATTTTATGCTTCTGTTGGCTAAAGGTAGGACCAGGAATAATTCCTGAAATATTACAATACATCATGGAAGCATGAAGGTCTAGTTTTCCTATCAAAGAGGAGATGTTTGGAAATAGTTACAAAAATTAAGCCCCATGGCTTGTCAGGATGTACTCCTGACCAGACACATAAATTCTGTCCCTAAAAAGTCAAAGTCAGGAAGTTGCAGGCCTTGTTCGCAGAGCCAATGACGTTGTCTTGGGTGCTGACCAGGTAATATTCTTGTATTAAATTTGGAGATTTATTTGCTGTTTTCCTGAGTAAACAAACGTAACAAGAAGATTAAAGATGAATAAAAGTAGAAGAGCTGTCAAGGTGCCTAGAAGAAAGGCTAGCCAGGAGAGCCAGGCCCCCACACTGATAGCTGTCAGAGACTGTAACAGTGAGTGCTTTATAGACAGAACAGAACAAGTGGATAAAACCAGTGTTCTAGGGTCACTGCTGTTTTGCAGTCAAAGACAAAGTCTTTTTCTCTTTAAGCACAGTCATCAAGCTCCTGATGTGGTCCCGGTTACACACATGCAGACCGAGGGCCACAGGCATGTGTGATGTGACATCAGGAAGTGGACAAATGCGTGTATTGGTGCCCAGTCACCTGCATCTGCTAATAATGGGACCTGGGGGAAAAGTACTTGTCTTCTCCAAGTCACTGCATCTTCATTAACATAACTTGATGACATAGTGAAGATTAAGGCTATCTCATAGGGTTACAGTGAAACACAAATTTTAATGTTTTAAGCTTATGGGAAAGTATCAAAGACACGCATGGGGTTACTAAGGTGAGTGAGCAGATCCAAAGTACAGTATCCTTTTTCTCCTAGTATTCTCTTTTTAGTCAATAGTAGCAATCAGTCAGTCATGTGTTAACTCTTACCCCAGCATGATGGTAAACCACACAGATCAACTGGACTTTTCTTGTCATTTCAGTGTCTAAAATGCAAGCATTAGTCAACGTAGAGTCTAAAAATTACGAACTTCTAGATGGCCTCACTGCTCAGAGTTGCAGAGTCCCAACATTAAACTGTCTTAAAAGAATGGCCTAAGTACTCTGGCTCAGAATTAAGTTCCAAATGTTTGCAGAGCACAGAAATACTTCTGGCAGCAATACAAAATTACAGGGAGTATCCTACTTCTCCAACTATCTATCTATGCAAATATCATCATTCTTGTAATTTACACAGAAGGCCCTCCTTCTCCCCCATCCTGGCTACTACAGCACCACTCCTGCTCAGAGGAACAGGGAAAAAGAAGGCTTCCCTCCACAGGATGGATTTGATAATCTCAGGTGACTAGATCACCTCAGAACGGCTCATGTTTTTATTTAAACAGGGTCCTTCCTGCTGCTGCTGCTGCTGCTGCTGCTGGTCATGTCTAATCTGCTCCTGTGCCAAGGCAAAACATGCCCAAACTCCTGTCCTGACGTGTTTGACATCCCCCTGGAATCCCTTAGAGACCCGTTTCTCACTGCCACCACGCTGTCCCGTGACATCGCTAGCCATTCCAACATAATGTTCAATGCGTTTGTAAGTACTGTAGTGGTGATGGTTTAGTTGCTAAGTCGTGTCCAACTCTTGCGACCCCATGGACTGTAGCCAGCCAGGCTCCCAGATGGAACCTTCACGTAAGTGACTGAGCTATATTGTCCTTTCAACAAGAAGGCTGCATCAGCCAAACTTCATGTAACACAGGCTCTAGTTCAAAGAAGCCATCAGCTCATAAGATGTAGAAATCGAAGAAAGGATCAGTTTTGTGAAATCTCAAAGATTCCTAAGAAGTGCCATAACTTTTTCAATTTCCTTTCATTCATTTTCTTTTGTAAATTTCCAAAATAAATGATTTAGTATTTGTCAGCCAAGAATGCCATAAAAGAATACAATAGACTCAGTGGAATAAACAACAGAATTTTATTTAACAATGGAGTAAACAACAGAAATAATTCTCACAGTTCTGGGGGCTAGAAGTCTTAGATAAGCGTGCCAGCAAGGTGAGGTTCTGGTAAGAATTATTTCTTCCCAGGCTGGATTCTCTCCATGCATCCTCACATAGGGTGGTGGGTGGGGAAGAGAGATAGAATAAAAGACTCAGAGACACAGAGAGAATTCTCTGCTGTTTCGGTTCATGAAGACACTAAACCTATTGGATGAGTGTTCCACCCTAAGAGCTCATTTAACCTTAATGGGCTTCGCTGGTGGCTCAGATGGTAAAGAATCTGCCTGCAATGAGAGAGACCTGGGTTCTATCCCTGGGTCTGGAAGATTCCCTGGAGAAGGGAATGGCAAGTCACTCCAGTATTCTTGCCTGAGCAATTCCACGGACAGAGGAGTCTGGTGGGCTACAGTCTATGGGATCCCATAATGTCAGAACCCTTTTCTAAACACAGTACTTTGGAACTTAGGGCTCAAACACATGAATTTGAAGAACACATATTCAGTCCACAATACTACCTGACATAAAGCACTTTTAGGTGGGACTGGGGAAAGGGAGGCATGTTGATTTTCTGGTCCTTCAGTGTCTCTCTGGGCTTTCTTCTCCAGGCTCAGAGTAAATAGCCAATAAATGAGAACTGCTCTGCAGTGAACTGGGTGGACGGAACACGTTAAACAAAGCAGAAATCCAGTCACAAAAACGAATAATGGTAGGTTTTTTTAATGCTACAAATTATTGTTTTAATATTTGTAAGTGAATAGATTTAGAGCTACAATAGAAGGAGTGTATACAATTGGAAACAATTATTCTCTTTCTGATGAAGATATTTGAAAGTGTATGTTAATTCTTTTAGGTCAATCAAAGAGCACACAGTAGAGCAGACAGCTAATAAAAAGCAGTGCTAAAGGTTTCTATTAAATTCACGTAGTTCTTTTTACTCACTATTTTTGCTTCATCCTCCATTTTTGACTGTTTCGGTTTTTTTTGCAACTCTTCCAAGTAATCTCTTTAAATGTTCATCGCTTTTGCTAAAGATTAGTTTTTCTCTACCAATGTGTTAGCTAGATTTTTCTACTTTTATTATTCTCAGTCCATTGCTTAGTATTTCCTATAACTTTTTGCCATGTTTTTATGACGTACAATTTTGTCACCATAAACAACATTGTATTCTGCACCTAGGAAGAACACTAAGGTTTTTGGTGTGCGGATTCAGAGATAAGTCAAAGTCATAACTATAACTTTTTGTAAGGGAATATATTGGCTCAAACCCACAGTAAACAAGAAATTAAATGGTTAAATATAAGTGCATGCATGCATTCTAATTCACTTCAGTTGTGTCCAACTCTTTGCAACCCTACTGATGGTAGCCCAAGAGGCTCCTCTGTCCATAGGATTGGCCAGGCAAGAATACTGGAGTATGCTGCTGTACCCTCTTGCAAGGGATGTTCCTCACCTAGGGATCAAACCGGAGTCTTGTTATATCTCTTGCATTGGCAGGAATGTTCTTTACCACTACGTCACCTGGGAAGCATCAAGTATTGGTACCAAAAAATAAGAAGAAAAGAGAATAATAAAAAAAAGAAGGGAAAAGTTTGAACTTAGAAAAGTTAGATGTAAAATCATCTTTATAGAGACAATGTATAGAAAAATAGGAAAAGAATGACTTTCAAATTTTGTAAGCTCTCCATTAAAAAAATTGCACGAATGTCGAACATGTTAATGTTCCTGTAATGGGTTCATCTACTGAATGCCCAACAACACTAACTAATTGCCTGATCACTTACAGGATGAAAAATATGCCCAGGGCAAACAGTACTATATCAATGACACCAACCCCTGCCATACCAATATCATCCCTGCTCCCGAAGAAAGAGAAAAAGCCCTAAAGATGACTGTGAGTCTTTCACCTGGGTTTTTCACTGGATCAAATGAAACAGTATGTAGGTTACCAGCCTTCAGATTATTAGAGGTTATGGTAAATGAACATGCAGAAAAAGGTGGAGGAACAATAAGAAATTGAAAAGAAATTATATTGTGCATTTGATTAAGCATGAGCAAAATCAAGGGATGACTAAAGATCTGTGGTAGCAAAATAAATAACAGATCTATAAAATGTCCATGCAGACAAGTTTAGTTCAACCATTGCATTAGACACTATTCTGTACGAAAACAGGAAATGAATGGAAACTTCCATGTGTAAATATAAGATTGCAAAATGCATGAATATGTAAGAAACACACCCCAGTTTTGAGTACTCCCTGTTACTAGTGACTCCTACATGGGAATCCTACACTGCACCACCCGAGCCACCGCATCTCCCTTTCAAGGCTCTCGATTCTGCTTCGACTTCTCTGACACCTCCTTCATTCGTCATTCTCAATGACTCCTCTGTCACTTTTTATTCGTAATTTGTAAGTCTCTCCCACAACAGCCTATAAACATTGCTTTGCTTCTCATGGCCACAACAATTGCCTCTGTTCTGAGGACAACACTGTTTACATATCAAGCCTCAATCATTTATGGAAGCTCCAAATTTTCACAGTTATAATCACTTTTTTTCTGATTTCCTGCATTATCCTTCTTCCTAACATTATTTAAAATATTTTCACATGCATCCCCCCTTAAAATACCATCTTCTCTCTCTACAACTTTACTTAGTGATACCAGCATTATTTTCTACTGTAAAGTTTATTAATAATGAGGATGATCAAGTAAAGGAAAAGGTCAAAGAGGAGAAAGAGGAGGGGTTTTTCAATAAGCTTAAATTCAAAGTTTATTGAGAGTTACTACATGCCCATACATTTTATTCAGCACTTTATGTGCATTACTGTATTTAATCCTACTCAGTTCTCTGTTCTTTACCGGTAAAACAGTTGATAACTGTAAAGAAATCAAGCATATGAACTAGAGACTTTCAGGCCCTGGGATTTTCAGGCTCAATTCTGCTAGTAGTAGTGAACTAGGGGGGAAACCCTCCAATGTGAATCCCCACTGATGCTGTTACTAAAGACAACACTGTGCCATTTTCTGCCCGCTCGGACACATGTCAATAAAACAGACTCTTCTGATGTCAGCAGGGGGCTGGTGTTGGGATCAGCTGAGGAGAGAAGCCTGTTTAGGAATACAACGTCTTCTTTCTTGTCTCTTTGTTGTAATATCATAAAACAATTACTGATCAAAAATCAATACGAAGGACTCACCTGATTCATTAATACGAATGAATCACTGGGTGACAATGATGTGGAATCCCTCTTTCCTGGGTCAGGCACTGCAGGCACGTACTGAACTTGCCATAAAATACTTAGATTTCTCTCACACAAATATACAACATAAACGAACTCTCTGAGTGGGTGGTAAAATTTCAGAGGAAAAAAGAAAATTCTTCATGTTATAAATTAGAACTCATCAGAAGAATTAGTTCCTAACATACCTAGATTTTTAATAATTCACAAAATGTGAACTAATAGCTTACACTTTAGTTTTGCAACTTTTAATACCTTCAAATATCTCTGTATACACATAGAAAAAAACAAAAGTATTTTAGGTCAGCTGCTCTGAGCAAAGATCACATGTTACCAAAACCACTGAATTATGATTATTTTAATGAGACCGTTTCTTCTGGTTTCTTAGAATAAAGACCTTAGTAAGTGGATACTCATGTTACTGTACTCCTGGAATAGACCTCTATCATCTAGTCACAGACCTGCAGAGAATGTAAGAAGTCTCAGATACTATCCTATCAAATGCCAGAGAGAATGTGAAAAAAGTGGAAGAACTTCAAGATTTCATAGAGAGGCAATTCAGCCAGGTGAGCGTCCTGCAAGGGCTTTCTTGTTTGTTCATGAATGAGAAAGGTGACCTCTGTGATGCGTAAGGAGTTTGGAAATATATCATTTTGTAAACAAAATTATGACTTCTATATACTAGACTGCTACTACATAAAGCAGTAGCCTAGTCACTCATAGTCATAGACTCTGCTGTAAAGGAATCAGAATTTCACTGCAATTTTTGACATGTGCAGCCTTCCCTGCATTGCACACAATTCCACCAAAAGCTTGCCTTTTCCTGGGCACAGGTGGTTGAAATATTTTCAAGAGTAAGAGAACTAGAGAACAGAATTTCCAAGATGAGCATTGTCTTCAAAGTAACCCAGGACATCTGCTATGGAATTTCCATTTGTTTTCTTTCTCTGTTCTCATCAAATCAAAGGATGATAGTGGGAAGGAAGAAAAGAGAAAATTAAAACTAAACTTGAGTTATGTTTCTAAATTTTAGATTTCTCTTAGTTTTCTCATAGGCTGGCTCCAAAATCCATATCTAGAGAGTTTTATATTCATATGTCTTCCCCAAATCTTATTTTGGTAATTAGAAGCAAAAAAAAAAAAAAAAA
>SJYX01006598.1:675748-710932 GCA_006410675.1 Oreotragus oreotragus | reverse complement strand
TTTCATGCAAAGATGGGCTCGATAAAGGACAGAAATGGTGTGGACCTAACAGAAGCAGAAGATATTAAGAAGAGGTGGTAAGAATACCCAGAAGAACTGTACAAAATGAGCTTCACAACCAAGATAATCACGATGGCATGATCATTCATCTTGAGCCAGACATCCTGGAATGTGAAGTCAAGTGGACCTAAGAAAGCATCAGTATGAACAAAGCTAGTGGAGGTGATGAAATTCCAGTCTAGCTGTTTCAAATCCTGAAAGAAGATGCTGTGAAAGTGCTGCACTCAATATGCCAGCAAATTTGAAAACTCAGCAGTGGCCACAGGACTGGAAAAGGTCAGTTTTCATTCCAATCCCAAAGAAAGGCAATGCCAAAGAATGCTCAAACTACTGCACAATTGCACCTATCTCATGTGCTAGTAAAATAATTGTCAAAATTCTCCAAGCCAGGTTTCAGCAATACGTGAACCATGAACTTCCAGATGTTCAAGCTGGTTTTAGAAAAGGCTGAGGAACCAGAAACCAAATTGCCAACATCCACTGGATCATAGAAAAAGCAAGAGAGTTCCAGAAAAACATCAATTTCTGCTTTATTGACTTGCCAAATTCTTTGACTCTGTGGATCACAATAAACTGTGGACAATTCTGGAAGAGATGGGAATATCAGACCACCTAACCTACCTCTTGAGAAATCTGTATGCAGGTAAGGAAGCAACAGTTACAACTGGACGTGGGACAACAAACTGGTTCCAAATGGGAAAAGGAGTACATCAAGGCTGTATATTGTCACCCTGCTTATTTAACTTATATGCAGAGTACATCATGAGAAAGGCTGTGCTGGAAGGAGCACAAGCTGGAATCAAGATTGCTGGGAGAAATATTAATAACCTCAGATATGTAGATGACACCACCCTTATGGCAGAAAGTGAAGAAGAACTAAAAGGCCTCTTGATGAAAGTGAGAGAGAAGAGTGAAAAAGTTGGCTTAAAGCTCAACATTCAGAAAACTAAGATCATGGCATCTGGTCCCATTACTTCATGGCAAATAAATGGTGAAACAGTGGAAACAGTTAGTTAGCTAGTTAAGTCACTCAGTCGTGTCCGACTCTTTGCGACCCCATGGACTGTAGCCCACCAGGCTCCTCCGTCCATGGGATTCTCCAGGTAAGAATACTGGAGTGGGTTGCCATTTCCTTCTCCAGGGGATCTTCCCAACCCAGGGATCGAACCCAGGTCTCCCGTATTAGAGGCAGACGCTTTAACCTCTGAGCCACCAGGGATATGGAAACAGTGTCACACTTAATTTTGGGGGGCTCCAAAATCACTGCAGATGGTGATTGCAGCCATGACATTAAAAGACGCTTACTCCTTGAAAGGAAAGTTATGACCAACCTAGATAGCATATTGAAAAGCAGAGACATTAATTTGCCAACAAATGTCCATCTAGTCAGTGTTATGGTTTTTCCAGTGGTCATGTATGAATGTGAGAATTGGACTGTGAAGAATGCTGAGCACCAAAGAAATGATGCTTTTGAACTGTGGTGTTGGAGAAGTCTCTTGAGTCCCTTGGACTGCAATGAGATCCAGTCATCCATTCTAAAGGAGATCAGTCCTGGGTGTTCTTTGGATGGACTGATGCTAAAGCTGATATTTCAATACTTTGGCCACCTCATGCGAAGAGTTGACTCATTGGAAAAGACTGTGATTCTTGGAGGGATTAGGGGCAGGAGGAGAAGGGGAAGACAGAAGATTAGATGGCTGGATGGCATCACCGACTCAATGGAGGTGAGTTTGAGTGAACTCCAAGAGTTGGTGATGGATAGGGAGGCCTGGTGTGCTGCGATTCATGGGATCACAAAGAGTCGGATACAACTGAGTAACTGAACTGAACTGAACTGGGGAACCCTGTTGATCATTTTCTATTATGTTATGAACCTTTGGAGGCTGAGAAGGCCATACTTTATCCCTCTAGCTCTCCTCGCCTCTAACTTCTACTTGAATTTGGCCAGGGGTGGACAAAAGAGTTTGGTGAGTTAGTGGAGAAAGATTAGTGGATTGATTTTTTCCTCTGACTCCTTTCTTGATGGGAAGTGGCCAAGTTTCTCCACTGAAGCCCAGAATCTGGTCAGAGAACCTCGCTTTTAGGTACAGCTATGTACAAGACTCTTTCAGTTCAGTTCAGTTCAGTCACTCAGTCATGTTCGACTCTTTGCGACCCCATGAATCGCAGCATGCCAGGCCTCCCTATCCATCACCATCTCCCGGAGTTCACTCAGACTCACGTCAGAGACTGCAATATCCATTCTCTTCCTTTGCCCTGTTGGCCTAAAAGTGTTCATGCATCCATGTTCTTGCCTGACTCAAACAGTTTTGCTTTTCCTTTTTTTAATTTTTATTTAATTTTTATTTTTTTTAATTGGAGGCTAATTACTTTACAATATTGTATTGGTTTTGCCATAAGCTAGCCTGAGCTCTGATACAGCTTCCAAATCCTTAAAGTTCGTTGTGTGTTAGTCGCTCAGGCATGTCTGACTTTTTGTGATCCCCAGGGACTGTAGCCTACAAGGCTTCTCTGTCCAAAGGCTTCTTCAGACAAGAATGCTAGATTGGGTAACCATTCCCTCCTGCATGGATCTTCCCTGCCCCAGGGGTGCAGCTCAGGTCTCCCACATTGCAGTCAGATTCTATGCCATCTGAGCCACCAGGGAAGCGAGACTTCTTTATTTTCCTTATCTGTGTAAATCATCTTCATTTCTGACAATGATAGGGGTGGCTATGGAGCTGCTAGATAAAGATGGTCCCTCAAAGATCTAATGCTAAACTGCTTACAACTCCTCCTGCCCCCAGTCCCTCCCAACATCAGAGTCTTTTTTCAGTGAGTCGACTCTTCACACGAGGTGGCCATGTATTGGAGTTTCAGATTTAGCATCAGTCCTTCCAATGAACACACAGGACTGATCACCTTGAATAGACTGGTTGCATCTCCTTGCAATCCAAAGGACTCTCAAGAGTCTTCTCCAACACCACAGTTCAAAAACATCATTTCTTTGGCGCTCAGCTTTCTTCACAGTCCAACTCTCACATCCATACATGACCAGTGGGAAACCCATAGCCTTGACTAGACAGACTTTTGTTGGCAAAGTAATGTCTCTGCTTTTGAATATGCTATCTAGGTTGGTCATAACTTTCCTTCCAAAGACATGATAATTTGATATATGTATATTATTGTTTTAATTTTACTTTTAATTGGAGTATAATTGCTTTACAATGTGTTGGTTTCTGCTGTACAATGACGAAAATCAGCCATAAGTATATATGTATCCCCTCCCTCTTGAATCCCCCACTACACACCCCATCCCACTTCTCTAGGTTGTCACAGAGCTTCCTGTGTCACACAGCCAGTTCCCACTAGCTAACTATTAATATTTTACATATGATAATGTACTATGTTTCAATAGTAAGCTTCCTGTGTCACACAGCCAGTTCCCACTAGCTAACTATTAATATTTTACATATGATAATGTACTATGTTTCAATGCTACTCTCTCAATTCAACTTGCCCTCTCCTTCCCCTGGTGTGTCCACAAACATGTTCTCTGTCTGTGTCTCTCTTCCTACCTTGAAAATAGTTTAACCAGTGCCATTTTTCTAGATTCCATATATATGCATTAGTATACAATATTTGGTTTTCTCTTTTTGACTACTTCACTCTACATAACAGGCTGTAGGTTCATCAACCTCAGCTCAAGTAACCCAAATTCACTTCTTTTTAAGGTTAATTAAAATTCCCTTGTATAGATGTACCACAATTTCCTTATCCATTCCTCTCCCAATTCATATCTAGATTGCTTCCATGTCCTGGCTATTGTAAACACTGTTGCAATGAATTTTGGGGTTCACATGTCTTTTTGAATTATGGTTTTCTCAGGGTATATGCCCAATAGTGGAATTTCTAGGACATATTGTAGGTTTTTTAGGACTTCCCTGATGGATCAGCAGGTAAAGAATCTGCCTGCAATGCGGGAGACACAGGAGATAGTTCAATCCTTAGGTCGGGAAGCTCCTCTGGAGAAGGATATGACAACCCATTTCAGTATACTTGCCATTTCCACCTACCCCTCTGCCATAAGGCATTTACATATGTATTAGAAAGGATTTTCCCTTTCTATTAACTTAAGTATCTTAGCTGGCATCTGACATGTTTACCTCTTATTTTTTGAAGAGAACACAGCTAAGTTTCACTCTCTTAGACAGCATCAATTATACAACACAATTTTATCAGTTATAGTCATAATGCTATACATATAGATCCTCAGACCTTAAAATTTTCATATGTTAAAATGTATAACCTTTTACAAACCCATCCCTATTTCCTCCACTCTCCAAGCAATGGCAATCACTCTCCTACTCTATTTCTGGTTTCCAATTTCTTTTTCTTAGATTCCTTACAACTGAGATCATACAGTATCTGTCTTTCTCTAACTTATTTTACTTTGCATAAGGCCCTCCAAATTCATTCATGCTGCCACAAATGGAAGAATTTCTTTCTTTTTTAATGGCTAAATAAAATTCACATGTATATATATATATATATATATATCACATCACATTGTTTTAATCTCTTCACTACTGACAGATACTTAGATTGTTCCCATAATAGGTTGTTTCTAGGCTACTGTGAGTATTGATTCAATGAACATGAGAGTACAGATTTCTCCTTGAGATAATTATTTCATTTCCTTTGAATATATATGCAGAAATGAATATATATCCAGAAGTGGGATTAATGGCCATATAACAGTTCTTTGTGAAATTTTGTGAGAAACTTCCAGAAGGTATTCCATGGGATTTGCACCAATATAGATTCCTACAAATAATCTACTAGACCTCCATTTCCTACACATTCTCAATCACAATTATTTCTTACTTTTTGGTAAAAGCCATTTAAACAGGAATGACGTGGTATATGTTATACTTTTGATTTGCACTTCTCTGATAGTTATGTTGAGCATTTTGTCATATACTTCTTGGGCATTCTATATGTCTTATTTGGGGGGGAAATGGTCTAGTCTGTAAAAAAAGTAGCATGCATTTTGCATACTGTATTTGAATATATAAAACTCAGTTATTTATCCATACACATATTACAAAAATACAAATCATCCCATTTACAATTGCATCCAAAAAATAAAATACTTAGAAATAATTTTAAGCAAGGTGTTGAAAGATCTATGTATGAAAACATTCAAGGCACTCATGAAATAAATGGTTAAAAGACACAAAAGGAAACATATTTCATATTCATTGACTGGAAGAATTAATATTATTAATAAATCCATACTACCCAAAGCTATCTACATATTCACTGCAGTCTCTTTCAAAATCCCAAGGCATTTTTCACAAAACAGAAAAAAAAAAATTTATACAACTTGTATAAAACTCTTGTTCTTCAGTTGCCAGGTCCTGTCTGTCTCTTTGTGACTTCACAGACTGCAGCATGCCAGATTTCCTTGTCCCTAAAAATATCTCCTAGAATTAGCCCAAGTTCATGCCAATTGAATTGGTGATGCCATCCAGCCATCTCATCCTCTGTCACCCTCTTTTTCTTCTGCCTTCAATCTTTCCCAGCATCAGGGTCTTTTCCAANTGTCTCTTTGTGACTTCACAGACTGCAGCATGCCAGATTTCCTTGTCCCTAAAAATATCTCCTAGAATTAGCCCAAGTTCATGCCAATTGAATTGGTGATGCCATCCAGCCATCTCATCCTCTGTCACCCTCTTTTTCTTCTGCCTTCAATCTTTCCCAGCATCAGGGTCTTTTCCAATGAGTCAGCTGTTCATATTAGGTGGCCAAAGTACTGGACCTTCAGCTTCAGCATCAGTCATTCCGAAGAGTATATGGGGTTGATTTCCTTTAAGGTTGACTGGTTTTGATCCCCATGGTGCCCAAGGAACTCTCAAGAGTCTTCTCCAGCACCACAGTTCGAAAACATCAGTTCTTCAACACTCTGCCTTCTTTACTGTCTGTCCAGCTCTTATATGCATACATGACTACTGGAAAGAGCATAGCCTTGACTATACAGACCTCTGTCGGCAAAGTGATGTTTTTGCTTTTAACACACTGTTTAGGTTTGTCATAGCTTTCTTGCCAAGAAGCAATTGTCTTCTAATTTCATGGCTGCAATCACCATCCACAGTGATTTTAGAGCCCAAGAAGAGGAAATCTGTCACTGCTTCCACCTTTTCCCCTTCTATTTGCCATGTAAGTGATGGGACCAGATGCCATGATCTTAGCTTTTTTGATATTGAGTTTTAAGCCAGCTTTTTCACTCTCCTCTTTCACCCTCATCGGTTCCTCTTCTCTTTCTGCCATTAAAATTGTATCATTCACATATTGAGGTTGTTGATATTTCTCCCAGCACTCTTGCTTCCAGCTTTTAGGACTCATCCAGTCCAGCATTTTGCATGACATGTACTGCATGTAAGTTAAATTAGCAGGGTGACAATATTCAGCCTTGACGGACTCCTTCGCTAATTTTGAAGCAGTTTATTGTTCCTTTTCTGCTTGTAACTGTTGCCTTTTGAACTTTATACAGGTTTCTCAGAAGATGGGTAAGGTTTATCTGGTGTGCCCATCTCTTTAAAATTTTCCACTTTGTTGTGATCCACAGTCTAGTGAGGTCAATGAAGCAGATGTTTTTCTGGAATTCCCTTGCTTTCTCTATGTTCCAGCAAATGTTGCCAATTTGATCTCTATTCCTGTGACTTTTCTAAACACAGCTTGAACATCTGGAAGTTCTAGGTTCACATAATGCTGAAGCCCTGCCTGGAGGATTTTGAGCATAACCATACTAACACTGGAGATGAGTGCACCTGTTCAGTGGCTTGACCATTCTTTAGTACTCCTCTTCTTGGGAATTGGGACGAAGATTGACCTCTTCCTGTCCTCTGGCCACTGCTAGCTTTTCCAAATTTTCTGACACATTGAGTGGAGCACTTTAAATGCATCATCTTTTAGGATTTTAAATAGCTCTGCTGGAATTCCATCACCTCCACTAACTTTATTGGCAGCAGTTCTTCTTAATCCCTACTTGACTTCACATTCCAGAATGTCTGGCTCTAAGTGAGAGACTACAGCATTGTGATTATCTGGGTCATTAAGATATATTTTTGTATATTTCTTCTGTGTCCTTTTTTCCATTTCTTCTTGGTCTATTTTGCTGTATTAAATCTCAAAATTCCAAAGAATCAAAGTGATCTTGAGAAAGAAGAACAAAATTCGAGACTGTGGTTTCTGATTTCAAATTGCATTAGAAAACTATAATAATATGTTTGGGAGTTTGTGTAAAAAAATAAATAAATACAAAAAAATAAATAAATAAAATTCAAATATCTAAATTCAAAAGGGAAAAAAAAAAAAAAATATCATCTTTTAGGATTTTAAATAGCTCTGCTGGAATTCCATCACCTCCACTAACTTTATTGGCAGCAGTTCTTCTTAATCCCTACTTGACTTCACATTCCAGAATGTCTGGCTCTAAGTGAGAGACTACAGCATTGTGATTATCTGGGTCATTAAGATATATTTTTGTATATTTCTTCTGTGTCCTTTTTTCCATTTCTTCTTGGTCTATTTTGCTGTATTAAATCTCAAAATTCCAAAGAATCAAAGTGATCTTGAGAAAGAAGAACAAAATTCGAGACTGTGGTTTCTGATTTCAAATTGCATTAGAAAACTATAATAATATGTTTGGGAGTTTGTGTAAAAAAATAAATAAATACAAAAAAATAAATAAATAAAATTCAAATATCTAAATTCAAAAGGGAAAAAAAAAAAAAAAAGAGAGAATGATTTGCTTCTGGCACGAAAACAAACACATAGATCAACAGAGCAGAACAGCAAAGCCGGAAAAAAAAGTAAACCCATATATTGTCGGTTAGCTTATGAAAAAGGAGCCAAGAATATCTACTGGGGAAAGGACAAGCCTTTCAAAACGGCACTGGGCAAACTGGATAGTCCTATGAAAAATTGAAACTGTACCCTTGTGTTTTACCATATACAAAAATCAAATAAAAAGTGATTAAAGGTTGAACATAAGACTTTAAGCAACTAAACCCTTAGAAGAATACATTGAGGTATTTTTCTTGCCTTTGGTCTTTGCAACGAGTTTTGGGATTTCACACCAAAAGCAAAGGCAGAAATTGCAAAAACAAACAAGTGGGATCACATCAAACTTCAAACAAAGAAACATAAACAAAATCAAATGGCAATTTACAGACTGACAGAAGATATTTCCAAATCATATATTTTATAAGGGCTTAATATCCAAAATACACGAGACATACAACTCAAGGGCAAAAAACCCCAAATAATCCAAAATTTTAATGGAGTGTAAGGAAAGTAAGAATTTCAATAAATATGAAGATTAGACTATAGATGAGAGACACAGCAAGGTTTCCTTCTAGAACCACAAAAAACCTGTTCCTTCCTCGCGTTAATTTCTTCATCTCCACTCACTTGTTTGACAATTACAGTTCAATATGTACATTCCTCAGTCAATAGCAATCACCCCACAGTGAGCTATAATATGTACTAAGAACAGCCCTATTGGGGGAAGGAGGCTAATATTTGCATACTTACTAATGAGGCATATCAAAAGGAAGGTAATTTCCAGAGTTTACAACTCCATTGTTTCTATGTTTCATTTCAAAATTGAGCCACCTAGTAAGGAAAATGAATTAAGAGACCTCAATAATATATAAATAGAAAATCAGTTTTAAATGGGAGCATTAATGGATTATAATTTGGGGGTAACTTATTACTACTGTTGTAACTGTAGTCCTTTTGATTCTCTAGTGCATCCATTAATAATTTATTATAAATATTAATACCAACACAGGGACCCATACTACTAAAGTTATAGTGAATAGAGAAAGACATGGAATATATTACACAAGAGATGAAAGTATGGAAAGTCAGCAATGGTAGTAAAGTAAAGGGCAGTATTGCCTTGAGGAAGGAAGGAAGGTTCTCAAAGTTTCTTGAAACACCAAGATCAAGCCTGATGTGAGGAATTAACTTAATTTGTAAACCAGAAACTCTATCAGAAGAAATTTAAGTTCATAAAAACATTACGATGCTAAAACCAAAATTTAGACAGAGAATAGGGTAGGGACGGGTATATAGACATTCAAAGTTCTCCATTGCTTAGTGCATCAGGCACTCAAGGACCACCCTCACTGAGGTCTTTATCTATTGTTCAACCTGCAGGTACCAGCATGGAGAAAGAGATAGCTCTACCCCACAGGCAGTTGAACCCTACTTTTATGGCTTCATGGCTTTCCTTAAGAAGCATCCCATGCAGTAGATTTCCTCCACCCCATCCCATCAGGCTGGCTCCCCACAGTCAACAGGAGTCCTCACCCTGGGATCATTCCACAATCCCCATGGCTCCAGCTCCCAGCTTCCGTGGACGCCAGTGGACTTACAACCCTGTCCGAGGTATGAAAGGCTTCAGCATGGCTTGTCTATGTGGTTCTCACTCTGTTCAGACTATCACAGGTTAGTGAGTTCACTCCCCAACTGCTTCAAATGCCTCCCCTGTCCCAGTGGACGGCTATGGACGCGGGATCTCTCCCCTGCGCTTCAGCTCCCTCTACCCCAGGTGCAGGCTGGTCCCCTTGCTCGCCTCCTTCTTTCCCCTTCCTCCTTGTCCCTTCTTTCCTCTGTCTTACTGAGTTCTGTATGGATCTGGATATTCCTTCTCAGTAGTCAGGGAGCCCTGCCAGTATTCACCTGGTCTTCTGTGAGAACTGCTGCGTCTTTAGATGTTCTTGATGCATCATGGAGAGAGGTGTACCCCACTTCCACCTACCCCTCCGTCATCTTGTCCACCCCTTTTGTGCATGCATTAGAAATGAGTTTCCCTTTCTATTAAGTAACACTGTCATCACCACACATGTTTAACTTTTGATTTTTGAGGAGAATACAGGTAAGTTCCACTCTCTTCAGTTCAGTCAGTCATTCATTGGTGTTCTGCTCTATTTGACCCCATGGACTGCGGCAACACAGGCTTCCCTGTCCATAAACAACTCCCAGAACTTGTTCAATCTCATGATTAGATCTCATGATTAGATCATGAAGCTCAGACTTAGATCATCAGACCTTATTAATTTTTTATTCATGAAAATATGTAACCTTTAAAAATCTCTCCCTATTTGTCTTACCCTCCAGTCTTTGGCAATCATTTTTTGTACTCTGAGTTCCATCTTTTTTTTTTTTTTCTACTGAGTTTCTTTATAATTGAGATCATATGGTATTTGCCTTTCTCTGATTTAGTTCACTTGGGCTGATGCCCTTTAGTTTCATCCATGTTGCCACAAATAGAAGGATTTATTACTTTTTCTAATGGCTAAATAATATTTAACTATATATGTCATATCACATTGTTTTAATCCATTCACCTCTTGAAAGATACTCAGGTTGTTCCTATACCAAGGCTACTGTGAATAATGCTGCAGTGAACATGGGAATACAGATCTCTCTTTGAGACAATGATTTCATTTCCTTTGACTATATATCCAGAAGTGNGCTAAATAATATTTAACTATATATGTCATATCACATTGTTTTAATCCATTCACCTCTTGAAAGATACTCAGGTTGTTCCTATACCAAGGCTACTGTGAATAATGCTGCAGTGAACATGGGAATACAGATCTCTCTTTGAGACAATGATTTCATTTCCTTTGACTATATATCCAGAAGTGGGATAATGCATCACATAACAGTTCTCTTCTAAATTTCTTTCTTTTCTTTTCTTTTTTTTTTTTACTTTATTTTGCTTTACAATACTGTATTGGTTTTGCCATACATTGATATGAATCAGCCTCGGGTGTACATGAGTTCCCAACCCTGAACCCCCCTCCCACCTCTCACCTCATATCATATCTCTGGATCATCCCCATGCACCAACCCCAATTTCTTGAGGAACTTCCACAGTATTTTTCCATGGTAGTTGCACTGGTATACATCCCCACCAACAGTGCATAAGCACTCTATTTTCTCCACATCCTCAATAACATTTGTCATTTCTCACATTTTTGGTACTAGCCATTCAAACAGGTAACATGATATCTCTTGTGCTTTTGATCTGCATTTCCTTTGATTATTAGTGATGCTGAGCATCTTGTCATATACCTCTTGATCATCTACATGTCTTATTTGTGGGAAAATGTCCACCAACAGTGCATAAGCACTCTATTTTCTCCACATCCTCAATAACATTTGTCATTTCTCACATTTTTGGTACTAGCCATTCAAACAGGTAACATGATATCTCTTGTGCTTTTGATCTGCATTTCCTTTGATTATTAGTGATGCTGAGCATCTTGTCATATACCTCTTGATCATCTACATGTCTTATTTGTGGGAAAATGTCTATTCTTTAAAGATGTAGCATACATTATGTTTACTATATTCCAATATACGAAACTCAGCTGCCAACCTATATATCAACAACGAGCTATCAGAAAGTGGAATAAAGAAAACAATCCCATTTACTATTGCATCACAAAAAGATAAAACACTTAGAAATAAACTTAAGCAAGGTGTTGAAAGATTTGATGCAAAACCTTTAAGACATTGATAAGAGAAATTTAAAAAGAGTTAAAGATAGAGATACCAAGGGAACATTTCATGCAAAGATGGGTTCAATAAAGGATAGAAATGGTAGAGACCTAATAGAAGCAGAAGATATTAAGAAGAGGTGGCAAGAATACACAGAAGAACTGTACAGAAAAGACCTTCATGACCCGGATAATCATAAGGATGTGATCACTAATCTAGNACTCGATGGACATGAGTCTGAGTGAACTCCGGGAGATGGTGATGGACAGGGAGGCCTGGCGTGCTGTGATTCATGGGGTCGCAAAGAGCCGGACACGACTGGGCGACTTAACTGAACTGAACTGAAAGTTAGGTTGTCTATTCACTTGAGGTAGGATTTGTTTCTTGAGGTAGGATTTGTATTACTATAAACTTCCTTCTTAGAACTGCTTTTGTTACATCCTATAGGTTTTAGATCATCATGTTTTCATTGTTCTTTGTTTCTATGAGTGTTTTGATTTCCCTTACTTCTTCAGTGGAGAAGGCAATGGCACCCCACTCTAGTACTCTTGCCTGGAAAATCCCATGGACGGAGGAGCCTGGAGGGCTGCAGTACATGGGGTCACTAAGAGTCGGACACTTCAGTAACCTGTTCATTATTTAGAAATGTGTTGTTTAATTTCCATGTGTTTGTATTCTTTACAGTTGTTGTTTTTTTCCTATGATCAATATCTAGTCTCACAGTGTTGTGGTCAGAGAAAATGCTTGATATAATTTCAATTTCTTTAAATTTACTGAGGTTTGATTTGTGACCCAAGATGAGGAAAATGTTCCATGTGCACTTGAGAAGAAAGTGTATTCTTCTGCATTTGGATGGAATGTGCTGAAGATATCAATTAGGTCTGTTTGCTCTAATATTTCCTTTTAGGCTTATATTTCCTTATTAATATTCTGTTTTGATGATCTGTCCATTGGTATAGGTGGGGTGTTAACATGCCCTACACTTACTGTATTACTGTCAACTTCCCCTTTTATGTCACTTAGTGTTTACATACGTATAGAGGTGCTCTTATGTAGGGTACATAAATATTGAAAATTGTTATGCTTTTTTCTTGGACTGATCCCTTGATTATTTGTTAGTGTCCTTCTTGATCTCTTATAACAGTTTTTATTTTAAGGTCTATTTTTTCTGACATGAGAATTGCCAATCTGGCTTTCTTTCTTTTTTTTTTTTTTTCCCATTTGCATGGAATACCTTTTTCATCCTCGCACTTTCAGTCTGTATGTGTCTCAAGGACTGAAGTGGATCTCTTGTAGACAGCATATATATATGGGTCTTGTTTTTGTCTCCATTCAGCCAGTCTGTGTCTTTTGGTAAGAATGGGAGAAAATAATAGCAAAAAAACAACTGAAAAAGGATTGCTTTCTAAAATACAAGCATCTCAAACAACTCAGTTATCAAAAGAGAAGGCAAGAATGTAAAAATAAACTAGTGAGACCACATCAAACTCAAAACCTTCTGCATAGTAAAAGAAGCCATCAATAAAATGAAATGGCAACTTATGGAATTAAAAAATATATATATTTGCAAATCACATATTTGGTAAGGGCTTCATATCCAGGTATATATAAGAGACTTATGCAACTCATAGGAAAAGAAAGCAAACAACCCAAATTATTAAATGAGCAAAGGAAGAGTAAGTGTTTTGAAAAATCTGAAGAGTAGACTGTAGATGACAGACACAGTAAGTTTTTCCTTCCAAAACAGAAGCCTGTGTCTCCTGGCATTACATTGTTTATCTCCAATCACCTGTTTGGTGACTGCAGTTCACAGTATACATCCTTCACTCAATAGCAATCAGCCTACACTGATATATATGTGCTAAGAAGAGCCCTACTAACTATAAAAAACTAACAATTACATACTTAATCTTGAAGCACATAAAATCCAAGGTGATTTTTAGAATTTTCCACTCCTTTGTTTTCTACATTCTATTTCAAAATTGAAACACCCAGTATGGAAAAATGAGTAAGGGACCTCAACAATACACGGATAGAAAGTCAGTTAAAACTGGGAGCATTACTGGATTATAATTTGGGGGAATGTATTATTACTAACACGTAATTTTATTCCCTTTATTTCTCATGTACACTAGGTTGATACTGATTTAAAATAGTAATACCAGCATAGAACACATAGTACTCAAGTTACAGTAGATTGAGAAAGACAAAGTTTATGAGGCAGGAAGTGAAATCACAGAAAGTTAGCAATGGTATCAAACCAAGGGGCATATTGCCTAGAAAGAAAGCAGAGTTCTCTAATTTTTGGAGATAACATAAAGAAGCCAGATGTGAACCAACCAGCTTAAGCTGTATACCAGAAACTGCACCAGAAGGAAAATGAAGTTCGTAAAATATGATGATGCTAAACACCAAAATCCAGACAGTAAGAGAATAGGGTAGGGTTTACGTAGATGCTGAAAACTACTCAGAAAGGTAACATGGACTCGAATACACGAATGAGCATCAGAAAAATCAAAACACAAAAGGGTCTGAAAAATAAATCGTAAAGGGATTTGGTAGTCTGGTCAAAAAATAAGAGAATCAAATTAGAAAACCAAAATATAAAGACTTGTGCACATGATAGACCCAGAGAATGCTCANACTCGAATACACGAATGAGCATCAGAAAAATCAAAACACAAAAGGGTCTGAAAAATAAATCGTAAAGGGATTTGGTAGTCTGGTCAAAAAATAAGAGAATCAAATTAGAAAACCAAAATATAAAGACTTGTGCACATGATAGACCCAGAGAATGCTCAGGAGAGAAAATTTTGGCCTTAATGGACCAGCCAACAGAAGCCTCCAGCATCAGAAACAAAAACCCTCGGCAGGACTCATGACTGTGCACTTCTGGGAACAGCCTCAGTTTCAAAGTTTGGGCACTATCCCACCTACAAGCAAACGCAGACAAGGATTATAGCTTGCTATGGCACTGAATCACAGACAGTAGTGTGTGAATCAGCCATAAGTATACCTATGTCCCTTCGAATTTTAATCTCCTTTCCACCTTCCTTCCTGTCCCAACCCTCAAAGTTGTTACAGAAAAATATGGAAGGCTTCACAAATTTGTGTGTCTTCCTTGGGCAGGGGCCATGCTAATCTTCTCAGTATTATTCCAATTATTTAATATATGTGTTACCAAAGCAAACACACATCTAACATTTTAGCAGAATAAAAAATCATATAGTTAGTCATCTACCAATAAATAATCAGTTACATTAGGAATTAGGGTATTTTGTTATATTCACTATCCATTATAGAATTTGAATTTTATAAGGTCCAAAATTCCATGTAGGAATTAATTACATATTTATGCTTAACACATGTATGCATGCACAGAAATATGTGCACACAAACACATCTGTGTTATACAATCTATTATTCTCCTTGCCTCTCACAATAAGATCTTTAGTTGATGACAGATATAGTCCCAAATTTCTCCAACTTATATGTCTCCTTTTTGAGAACCACTTCGCTTATTTTCATCACCTAATTTCAAATGACCAGTTTATTCTTAGATACCATGCCCCTTTAAACAAACGAAAAGCAGAGAAAACTTTGTAAATGCTGATATCTTATCCTTCATTAAATTACCACTCTTCTGGTAAATTGGAAAAATAATGATATTCAGATCTCATTCAGAAGGATAAAATCTCTATTTTATCAGTTCTCTTGTCCAAACTCAGTTCTTGCTCACTTCAGTCTTAAATTCTGCTTNTGATATCTTATCCTTCATTAAATTACCACTCTTCTGGTAAATTGGAAAAATAATGATATTCAGATCTCATTCAGAAGGATAAAATCTCTATTTTATCAGTTCTCTTGTCCAAACTCAGTTCTTGCTCACTTCAGTCTTAAATTCTGCTTATTTACAAAGGATGCACAGGAGAAGTAATATTAAAATCATGCTAGCAAGAGTCTATGATTTTATGCTTCTGTTGGCCAAAGGTAGGGCCAGGAATAATTTCTGAAATTTTATAATGCATCATGGAAGCTTGAAGGTTGAGTTCTCCTATCAAAGAGGAGATGTTTGGAGATGGTTCAAAAACTAAGCCCCATGGGTTGTCAGAATGTACTCCTGACCAGACAGATAAATTTTGTCCCTAAAAAGTCAAAGTCAGGAAAGGGCAGGCCTTGTTTGCAGAGCCGATGATGTTGTCTTGGGTGCTGACCAGGTAATATTCTTGTATTACCATTTGGAGTTTTATTTGCTGTTTTCTCAAAGAAACAAATGTAATGAGAAGATTAAAGATGAATAAAAGCAGAAGAGCTGTCAAGGTGCCTCGAAGAAAGGCTAGTCAGGAGAACCAGGCCCCCACACTGATAATTGTCAGAGACTGTAACAGTGAGTGTTTTATAGACAGAGCAGAACAAGTGGATAAAACCAACGTTCTAAGGTCACTTAGTTTTGCAGTGAAAGACAAAATATTTTTCTCTTTAAGCAGAGTCATCACAGCTCTTGATGTGGTCCTGGTTACACACATGCAGACCGAGAGCCACAGGCATGTGTGATGTGACATCAGGAAGTGAAGAGATGAGTGTATTGGTGCCCAGTCACCTGCATCTGCTAATAATGAGACCTGTGGAAAATTATTGCCCTCTCCAAGTCATTGCATCTTCATTAACATAACTTGATGATCATAGTGAAGATTAAGGCTGTCTCACAGGGTTACTGTGAAACAAATTTTAAGATGTTTGAAAGCTTTTGGGAAAGTATCAAAGACATGCATGGGGTTACTAAGGTGAGTGAGCAGATTCAAGAAACAGTATCTTTTTTCTCTTAGTATTCTCTCTGTACTCTGTAGTACGTTCAGTCAGTAATGTGTTTACTGTTACCCCAGCGTGATGGTAAACCACACAGATCAACTGTATTTTTCTTGTCATTTCAGTGTCTAAAATGCATGCATTAGTCAATGTAGAGTGAAAAAAATTATGAACTCCTAGAGGGCCTCGCTGTTCAAAGTCTGCAGAGTTCCAACATAAAACTGTCTTAAAAGAATGGCCTAAACACTCTGGCTCAGAATTTAGTTCCAAATGTTTGCAGAGCACAGAAGTACTTCTGGGAGCAATACAAAAATGCAGGGAGTAACCTATTCTCCAACTATGTGTGCAAATATCATCATTCATGAAAATTGATACAGAATGTGCTCCTTCTTCCCCACCCCAGCTGCTATAGCACCAACTCCTGCTCAGAGAAACAGGGAAAGAGAAAGTTTCCCTCCACAGGATGGGTTTGTTAAACTAAGGTGACTAGATCATCTCATAATGGCTCATGTTTTTATTTAAGCAGGGTCCTGCCTGTTCCATCTGCTGGTCATGTCAAATCTTCTCTTGTGCCAAGGCAACTTATGCCCGTCCTGCAGTCCTGATGTATTTGACTTCCCCGTGAAAACGCTTGTAGACCTGTTTATCGATGCTGCCAGGCTGTCCCACGACTTCCATTACCTTTCCACCATAATGTTCAATGAGTTTGTAAGTACTGTGGTGGTGGTGGTTTAGATGCTAAGTCATGTCCGACTCTTGTGACACCATGGACTGTGGCCCACCAGGCTCCCAGATGGAACCTGGCATAATTGACTGGGCTATACTGTCCTTTAAACAAGAAGGCTACGTCAGCCAAACTTCAAATAACACAATCTCTATGTCAAAGAAGCCATCTGCTAATAAGATGTGGAAATTGAAAAAAGGATCAGTTTTGTGAAATCTCAGATTCATTAGAAGTGCAATAATGTTTTCAATTTCCTTTCATTCATTTTCTTTTGTAAATTTCCAAAATAAATGATGTTGTATTTGTCAGCTCGGAATGACATAAAAGAATACAATAGACTCAGTGGAATAAACAACAGGAATTTATTTCCTCACAGTTCTTGGGGTGAGGCACCAGATAAGGGTGCCAGCAAGGTGAGGTTCTGATAAGAACTTTCTTCCCATGCTGACTTCTCCGTGTGTCTTCACACAGGGTGGTGGGTGGGGAAGAGAGATAGAATAAAAGACACAGAGACACAGAGAGAATTCTCTGCTGTTTCNATAAGGGTGCCAGCAAGGTGAGGTTCTGATAAGAACTTTCTTCCCATGCTGACTTCTCCGTGTGTCTTCACACAGGGTGGTGGGTGGGGAAGAGAGATAGAATAAAAGACACAGAGACACAGAGAGAATTCTCTGCTGTTTCGCTTCATGAAGACACTAAACCTATTGGATCAGTGTTTCACCTTAAGAGCTCATTTAACCTTAATGGGCTTCGCTGGTAGCTCAGATGGTAAAGAATCTGCCTGCAATGAGAGAGACCTGGGTTCTATCCCTGGTTCTGGAAGATTCCTTGGAGAAGGAAACTGCAAGCCACTCCAGTATTCTTGCCTGAGAACTCCCATGGACAGAGGAGTTTGGTGGGCTACAGTCCTTGGGATCCCAAAGAGTTGGAACCCTTTTCGAAACACAGTACTTTGGCAGTTAGAGCTCTAACAATGAACTTGAAGAACACACATTCAGTCCACATTACTACCTGACACAAAGCACTTTTAGGTGGGACTGGGGGAAAGGAAGCATGTTGATCTACTGGTGCTTCAAGTTTTCTCTGGGCTTTCTTCCCCAGGCTCAGAGTAAATAGCCAATAAATGAGAACTGCTCTGCAGTGAACTGGGTGATGGAATATGTTAAACAAAGCTGAAATCAGGTCACAAAGACAAATAATGATAGTTTTTTTTAATGCTACAAATTATTGTTTTATAATTTGCAGGGTATAGCTTTAGAGCTACAGTAGAAGGGCAGTTTACAGTTGGAAACAATTATTCTCTTTCTGATGAAGTTATTTGAAAGTTGTATGTTAATTCTTTTAGGTCAGTCAAGGAGCACACAGTAGAGCAGACAGCTAATAAAAAGTGATACTAAAGGTTTCTAGTAAATTCACGTAGTTCTTTTTACTCACTAGTTTTTGTTTCATCCTCCATTATTGACTGTCCATTTTTTTTCCAAGTAATCTCTTTAAATGTTCATAACTTTTGCTAAAGATTACTTTTTCTCTCTCAATGTGTTAGCTAGATTTCTACTCTTATTATTCTCAGTCCATTGCTTAGTATTTCCTATAACTTTATGCCATGTTTTTCTGATGTACTATTTTGTCACCATAAACAAGATTGTATTCTGCACCTGGGATGAACACTATCTAAGCTTTTTAGTGTGTGGATTCAGAGATAAGTCATAACTGTATAATTCCTTATAAGGGAATATACTGGTTCTAACCCACAATAAACAAGAAATTAAATGGTTAAATATAGATGCTTGCATGCATTCTAAGTCACTTCAGTTGTGTTCAACTCAACTTTGCAGCCCTACTGACTGAAGTCCAACAGACTCCTCAGTCCATAGGATTCACAAGACAAGAATCCTGGAGTATGCTGCTGTACCCTCTTGCAAGGAATGCTCTTCACCTAGGGATCAAACCTGAGTCTTCTTATATCTCTTGCATTGGCAGGAATGTTCTTTACCACTACCATCACCTGGGAGGCACCAATTATTGGTACTTATGTACTATATTCGGAGAAGAGAATGGTACTCCACTCCAGTACTCTTGCCCAGAAAATCCCATGGACAGAGGAGCCTGGTGGGCTGCAGTCCATGGGGTTGCTAAGAGTTGGACACAACTGAGCGACTTCACTTTCACTTTTCACTTTTATGCATTGGAGAAGGAAATGGCAACCCACTCCAGTGTTCTTGCCTGGAGCATCCCAGGGACAGGGGAGCCCAGTGGGCTGCTGTTTATGGGATCTCACAGAGTCGAACATGACTGAAGTGACTTAGCAGCAGAAAAGGGGAAATGTTAAACTTAGAAATGTTTTATGTAAAATAATTTGTATAGAGACAATGTATAGAAAAAGTAGGAAAGGAATGACTTTCAAATTTTGTGATACCCGCCCCCCCCATTAAAAAAAATTCACGTCTATCAAACATGTTAATGTTCTCGTAATGGGTTAATCAACTGAATGCCCAACGACACTGACTAATTGCATAATCATTTTCAGAATGAAAAATATGCCCAGGGCAAACTGTACTATATCAATGCCACCAAGAGCTGCCACACCAATTGCCTTCATACTCCTGAAGAAAGAGAAAAAGCCCAACAGATGAACGTGAGTCTTTCACCTGGTTGTTTTGTTTTGTTTTACCAGATCAAATAAGACAGTATGTAGCGTACCAGGCTTCAGATTATTAGAGGTAATTGTAACTGTACATACAGAAAAAGGTGAAGGAACTGTAAGCAATTGAAGAGAAATTATATTATGCAATTAATGAAGCATAAGCAGAAACAAATGATGACTAAAGATCTGTAGAAGCAACATAAATAACAGATCTATAAATTGTCCATGCAGACAAGTTTAGCTCAACCAATGTATTAGACACAAGATTGCAGCTATTATACTGTACAAAAACAGGAAATGAATGGGAATTTTCATGTATAAAATATAAGATTGTGAAATTCATGAAATGTAAGAAACACACGCAGTTTTGAGTACTCCATGTTACTAGTGACTGCTACGTGGAGTCCTATATGGCACCATCTGAGCCATTGCATCTTCCTTTCAAGAATCTCCTGATTCGGCTTCTACTTCCCTGACATCACCTTCATTCATCATTCTCAATGACTCCTCTGTCACCTTTTATTCTTAATTTGTAAGTCTCCCCCACAATAGCCTATAAAACATTGCTTTGCTTTTCGTGGCCACAAAAATTGCCTCTGTTCTGAGGACAACACAGTTTACATGTCAAGCCTCAATCATTTATGGCAGCTCCAAATTTTCATCATTATAATCTTTCCTTTCTCATTTCCTGTATTATCCTTCATCCTAACATTATTTAAAATATCTTCACATGCATCCCCCCTTAAAATACTATCGTCTCTCTCTACAACTTTCTTTATGATACCAGCATTCTTTTTCTCTGTTAAGCTCATTAATAAAGAGGATGATCAAGTAAAGGAAAAATATCAAAGTGGAGGAGGAGGAGGGATTATTCAATAAGCTTAAATTTAAAGTTTACTGAGAGTTACTACATGGACATATATTTTACTGAGCACTTTATGTGCATTACTATATTTAATCCTACTCAGTTCTTTGTTCTTTACCACTAAAGCAGTTCATCGCTGTAAAGAAATCAAGAATATTAACTAGAGATCTTCAGCCCCTGGGATTTTCAGGCTCAATTCTGCTAGTAGTAGTGAACTAGGGAGGAAACCATCAATTGTGAATCCCACTGATGCTGTTACTAAAGACAACACTGTGCCATTTTCTGCCCGGACACATGTCAACAAAACAGACTCTTCTGATGTCAGCAGGGGGCTGGTGTCGGGATCAGCTGAGGAGAGAAGCCTGTTTAGCAATGCCATGTCTTCTTCCTTGTCTCTTTGTTGTAATATCATAAAACAATTACCAACCAAAAATCAATATGAAGGACTCATCTGATTCATTAATACAAATGAATCACTGGGTGGCAATAATGTGGGCACAGGTGGAATCCCTCTTTCCTGGGTCAGACACTGCAGGCACATACTGACTTGCCGTAAATACTTAGATTCTCTCATGCAAATATACAAACATAAAAGAACTAAATGAGTGGGTGGTAGAATTTCAGAGGAAAACGAAAATTCTTCATGTTATATAGAAGTCGTCAGAAGAATTAGTTTCTAAAATACCTAGACTGTTAATAATTCAGTGACGTGTGAACTAATAGCTTACATTTTATACTTTTGCAACTTTTACTACTTTCAAAAATCTCTGCATACACATAGGAATAACCAAGTTTTTTAGATCAGCTGTTCTGAGCAAAGATCACATGTTACCAAAACCACTGAATTGTGATTTTAATGAGATTGTTTCTTATGGTTGCTTAGAATGAAGACCTTAGTAAGTGGATACTCATATTACTGTACTCCTGGAATAGACCTCTGTATCATCTAGTCAAAGAGCTGCCGAGTTTGAAAAATGTCTCAGATGCTATCCTATCAAGTGCCGTAGAGAATGAGAAAAATTCAGACAAACTTCAAGGATTCATAGAGAGGCAATTCAGCCAGGTGAGCATCCTGCAGAAGGCTTCCTTGCTTTTTTCATGAATGGAAAAGGTGACCTCTGTAATGCATCAGTAGTTTGGAAATATCTCATTTTGTAAGAAAAAGATTCATGACTTATATATTCTAGACTGCTACTACATAAAGCAGGAGCCTAGTCATTCATAGTGATAGATTCTACTGTAAAGGAATCAGAATTTCACTGCAATTTTTGACATGTGCAGCCTTCCCTGCATTGCACACAATCCCACCAAAAGTTTGCTTCTTCCTGGGCACAGGTGGTTGACATATTTTCAAAAGTAAGAGAACTAGAGAACAAAATTACCAAGATCAGCATTTTCTTCAAAGTATCCCAGGACATCTGCTATTCAAATTCAACTTGTCTTCTTTCTCTGTTCTCCTCAAATCCCACCAAAAGTTTGCTTCTTCCTGGGCACAGGTGGTTGACATATTTTCAAAAGTAAGAGAACATCTCTTGTTTTAATGGTTCTAGTCGTAAAAGAAGTTTCATAGGGTCCTGTAGACGATAAGTTTAAGTTGAACAGAAGAAAGAGACAAGAGGAGTTTAGTTTCCTACTCTCACCCTTCCTTCCTTTCTCTTTCAATTTTGATTTGAACTCAATACAAAGATGAAAAATCTAAGGATTATCAAAAGAGTATCCGACCGAGGTTTTAGGTATAGATCTCTCTTTTATGAGGGCTTCCCTGGTGGCTCAGATGGTAAAGCATCTGCCTGTAATGCGGGAGACCCGGGTTCGATTCCTGGGTCGGGAAGATCCCCTGGAGAAGGAAATGGCAATCCACTCCAGCACTCTTGCCTGGAAAATCCCATGGACGGAAGAGCCTGATAAGCTACAGTCCATGGGGTCTCAAAGAGTCAGACATGACTGAGCGACTTCACATCATATCAGAGAGTTTTATATTTGTATGTCTTCCCCATATCGTAAATTGATAATTAGAAGAGACAAAATAAACTAACACTAATAAAATGCATAAGAAGTCATTATCTTTTGGGTGTTCAGATTATTTTTCCAGTCAGGTGGAAGATGTACGAGGCTCGTATTTACTGGTCAGGACTCAGATCCTTGACATCCAGCGATGAAGATAGGCGTCATTCTGAATTTTATAACCTGTTCCAGTGCCTGCGCAGTGATTCACATAAAGTTGACATGTACACCAAGATCCTGGCGTGCCGAATCCGCAAAACGTGCTAAATCCACATCCATCCCATCCAGTTCTGAGATGGTCATAATGATCTATCCCATAGCAAGCTACTTTGAAATTTACAGCTTTTTAATGCATGCTTTGTGAAATGGGGCTTCTCTTAAAAAAATAAAATAAACATAGACTTTATAGAGATGTCAAAACTTAAGAGGGCAATTTGTTCATATTTCTTATCTTCATTTAATAGAAAATCAAAAGAAAATCCACACCTACAATTAAGAGAATGAAGCTCCTATTAAAATTAGTCACAAATAGAGGAAGCTGGCATTACAAAGAAGACCATTAAAAGATTACTTAAGAATCACAGCCAATTATTCTGGGTCAAGTTATTAGAATCAAAGAATTAGACAGTTGTTGATGGTTCTGGTCATGCTACCAAGAAGACTGAATTCTCAGGATTCTTTATGAAACCCAGCCATGACCTGTCAGCCAACTATCACAGTGTTACACCAGACAATACAAATGCTTTGCACCTTTGTATAAATAGCATGAGGTTTACTGAACTGTCCAAAGATTGTTAGGATGCTGTCTTAGTCCTTCTGGGTTGCTATAACAAAATATGACAGGCTTAAAAACAAAGGAAATGGATTTCCACAGTGTGGTCAAGCAGGGTCCATTCTGTTCACATACTTCTTACTGAATCCTCACACTGAGGGAGGGCTCGGGAGCTCTGTGTGTCTCATATATAAAAGCACTCATTTCATTGAAGAGGCTCCATTCTTATAACTCCATCACCTCATAAAGCCACCAACTATGGATGCCATAACCATGAACATCAGGATTTCATCATATGAAATTTCTGGGGGACACCAGAAAGGCTGAGACCATAGCAGATACAAAGGTGAACTGGCTCATCATCCTCCAGTGGCTGTCTTCACCCACACTCCACTACATCCTCATTTCCTGCATCACCTTGCAAACATTCCATACATTCTGTAACTCTGGGTTTCACAAGTCCAGGTGTCAGCTCCACCTCATATTCAGCCTATTCAATGTTTCCCTCTACCCTGCTGAGACCCAGGGGACCTACCAGGAAGTGCAGATGTGTCCATTTCTTCAAGGTTCCTTCTCTCTCCCTCTCTGGATCTTCATTCCTGGGGCCATGTTGGAACAAGGTAGATGGTAATGAGATGGGAAAGTTCTGACATCACTGACTTACATGGTGCTGTTGTAGCTTTCTCTTGGTCCAGACGGAATGATCTGCAATTCCCCCTGACTGACAAGTGTTTCTTTTGTGGTGTATCCTTGTGATTTTCCAGGACATTCACAAGTTGGGGATCCCCAAATTCATATTTCTTTTATAATCAGGGGAAATATTCTGGAACCCACAGCTCCCCACCTGCAGTAGTCACCAGAGCCTCTCTGTTTCCCTCACTCTGCAAGCACCATCTGGAAAATATTAAGCAGCCCACAGTGAGCTGCCTACTAGCTGACCCACAGGAAACCCATGTATCATAAACACTCTGAACAATTGAATGGCAGAAATCCTGGTGTGTCCATCACTGTGAATTCTGGACAACTGTCCAACTGGTCACATAGACACTGAGTAGACAGAACACTGGATTCAAAAGCACATTTATCTGAGAAGTGAGATATCATTCTCTCTTCCTTTTAGAGTAACTATCCTTGTCATTAATTATTTGGCCTTACAAACATGCCCTAGAAGATCCCTGAATTATAAAATCCTCCAAATAGACTGATTCTCTACTGAGCCTGGATCAATGTGACTGCATTAGCATTTCTCAGCCTGTTCAACGGCATTCAAACAACGTGGGATGAGGGCCAATTTCTTGAGTGGCTCTCCTAAGAAGTCAGTGATGTTGCTGGGCTGGTGTTGCAGCATCTTAAGGACTTTAGCAGTAATTCCTAGTAAACAGAAAATAGGAAATCAAAAAGTAGAAGGGAAAGTGGGATGAATAAGAGGGAAGGAAGAGAAAGATAGAAGGAAGGAAAAGTGGCAAAGGGAAAGTGAGTCAAGGACTTGAATGAAATGCTGTTCAGTTCAGTTCAGTCGCTCTGTCGTGTCCGACTCTTTGCGACCCCATGAATCGCAGCACCCCAAGCCTCCCTGTCTATCACCAACTCCTGGAGTTCAGTCAGACTCATGCCCATTGAGTCGGTGATGCCATCCAGCCATCTCATCCTCGGTCGTCCCCTCTTCCTCCTGCCCCCAACACATCCCAGCATCAGAAACTTTTCCAATGAGTCAACTCTTCACATGAGGGGGCCAAAGTACTGGAGTTTCAGCTTCAGCATCATTCCCTCCAAAGAAATCCCAGGGCTGATCTCCTTCAAAATGGATTGGTTGGATCTGCTTGCAGTCCAAGGGACTCTCAAGAGTCTTCTCCAACACCACAGTTCAAAAGCATCAATTCTTCAGCACTCAGCTTTCTTCACAACACTCACTTCCATACATGACCACAGGAAAAACCATAGCCTTGACTAGATGGACCTTTGTTGGCAGTAATGTCTCTGCTTTTCAATATGCTATCTAGGTTTGCCACAAATTTCCTTCCAAGGAGGAAGCGTCTTTAAATTTCATGGCTGCAATCACCATCTGCAGTGATTTTGGAGCCCCCCAAAGTAAAGCCTGACACTGTTTCCACTGTTTTCCTATCTATTTCCCATGAAGTGATGGGTCCAGACGCCATGACCTTAGTTTTCTGAATGTTGAGGTTTAAGCTAACTTTTTCACTCTCCTCTTTCAATTTCATCAAGAGGCATTTTAGTTCCCTTCACTTTCTGCCATAAGGGTGGTGTCATTTGCATATCTGAGGTTATTGATATCTCTCCTGGCAATCTTGATTCCAGCTAGGGCTTCTTCCAGCCCAGCGTTTCTCATGATGTACTCTGCATATACGTTAAATGAGCAGGGTGACAATATATAGCCTTGACGTATTCCTTCTCCTATTTGGAACCAGTCTTTTGTTCCATGCCAAGTTTTAACTGTTGCTTTCCGACCTGCATATAGGTTTCCTAAGAGGCAGGTCAGGTGGTCTGGTATTCCCATCTCTTCCAGAATTTTCCACAGTTTATTGTAATCCACACAATCAATGGCTTTGGCATAGTCAATAAAGCAGAAACTGATGTTTTTCTGGAACTCTCTTACTTTTCCCATGATGCAGTGGATATTGACAATTTGATCTCTGGTTCCTCTGCCTTTTCTAAAACCAGCTTGAACATATGGAAGTTCATGGTTCACGTATTGCTGAAACCTGGCTTGGAGAATTTTGAGCATTACTTTTCTAGCATGTGAAATGAGTGCAATTGTGTGGCAGTTTGAGCATTCTTTGGCATTGCCTTTCTTTGGAATTGGAATGAAAACTGACCTTTTCCAGTGGCCAGTGCTGAGTTTTCCAAATTTGCTGGCATATTGAGTGCAGCACTGTTACAGCGTCATCTTTCAGGATTTGAAATAGCTCATCTGGAATTCCATCACCTCCACTAGCTTTGTTCATAATGATGCTTTCTAAGGCCCACTTGACTTCACATTCCAGGATGTCTGGCTCAAGGTGAATGATCACACTGCCATTTTTATCTTGGTCGTTAAGCTCTTTTTTGTACAGTTCTTCCGTGTATTCTTGCCACCTCTTCTTAATATCTTCTGCTTCTGTTAGGTCCAGACCATTTCTGTCCTTAATCGAGCACATCTTTGCATGAAATGTTCGCTTGGTATCTCTAATTTTCTTGAAGAGATCTCTAGTCTTTCCCATTCTGTTGTTTTCCTCTACTTCTTTGCACTGATCGCTGAGGAAGGCTTTCTCATGTCTCCTTGCTATTCTTTGGAACTCTGCATTCAGATGCTTATATCTTTTCTTTTCTCCCTTGCTTTTCACTTCTCTTCTTTTCACAGCTATTTGTAAGACCTCCCAGACAGCCATTTGCTTTTTTGCATTCCTTTTCCATGGGGATGGTTTTGATCCCTGTCTCCTGTACAATGTCATGAACCTCCGTCCATAGTTCATTAGGCACTCTATCTATCAGATCTAGTCCCTTAAATCTATTTCTCACTTCCATTGTATCATCATACGGGACTTTATTTAGGTCCTACCTGAATGGTCTAGTGGTTTTCCCTACTTTCTTCAATTTCAGTCTGAATTTACAATAAGGAGTTCATGATCTGAGCCACAATCAGCTCCCAGTCTTGTTTTTGCTGATTGTATAGATTTTTTCCATCTTTGGCTGCAAAGAATATAATCAATCTGATTTCGGTGTTGACCATCTGGTGATGTCCATGTGTAGAGTCTTCTCTTGTGTTTTTGGAAGAGAGTGTTTGCTATAACCAGTGTGTTCTCTTGGCAAAACTCTATTAGCTTTTGTCCTGCTTCATTCCATATCCCAAGGCCAAATTTGCCTGTTTCTCCAAGTGTTTCTTGACTTCCTACTTTTGCATTCCAGTCCCCTATAATGAAAAAGGCATCTTTTTTGGGTGTTAATTCTAAAAGATCCTGTAGGTCTTCATAGAATTGTTCAACTTAAGCTTCTTTAGCATTACTGGTTGGGGCATAGATTTGGATTATTGTGATATTGAATGGTTTGCCTTGGAGACAAACAGAGATCATTCTGTCGTTTTTGAGACTGCATCCAAGTACTGCATTTCAGACACTTTGTTGACCATGATGGCTACTCCATTTCTTCTGAGGGATTCCTGCCTGCAGTAGTAAATATAATGGTCATCTGAGTTAAATGCACCCATTCCAGTCCATTTTAGTTAGCTGATTCCTAGAATGTCGATGTTCACCCTTGCCATCTCCTGTTTGACCACTTCCAATTTGCCTTGATTCATGGACCTAACATTCCAGATTCCTATGCAATATTACACTTTATAGCATCAGACCTTTCTTCTATCACCAGTCACATCCACAGCTGGATATTCGTTTTGCTTTGGCTCCATCCCTTCATTCTTTCTGGAGTTATTTCTCCACTGATCTCCAGTCGTATATTGGGCTCTTACAGACCTGGAGAGTTCCTCTTCCAGTATGCTATCATTTTTGCCTTTTCATACTGTTCATGGGGTTCTCAAGGCAAGAATACTAAAGTGGTTTGCCATTCCCTTCTTCAGTGGACCACATTCTGTCAGACCTCTCCACCATGACCCACCCATCTTGGGTGACCCCACACAGCATGGCTTAGTTTCATTGAGTTAGACAAGGCTGTGGTCCGTGTGATTAGACAGTAGTTTTCTGTGTGGACCGCACCGAAGCGCGCCGGCTGCGAAGCGTGGCAGAGAGGAGCAATCCCATGTCTGAGGTCAGGGACAGCGGCCGAGCGTGCCAGGCTGCGATTGTGCAGAAGCAGCCGAGAGGAGATACCCCACGCCCAAGGTCAGGGGCTGCTGCTGGGAGGAGCTACCCCACACCCGAGTTCAGGGGCAGCGGCCGAGAGGAGCAACCCCACGTCTAAGGAATGGAGGCTACTCGGGCACAGGAGGGCCGAGAGGAGCGACTCCATGTTCAAGGTCAGGAGGGGTGGCCATGAGGAGATACCCCTCATCCAGGGTAAGGAGCAAGGGCTGGGCTTTGCTGGAGCAGCCGGGAAGAGATACCCCAAGTCCAAGGTAAGAGAAAACCAAAGAAGACAGTAGGTGTTGTGAGAGGCATCAGAG
This sequence comes from Oreotragus oreotragus, assembly GCA_006410675.1. Taxonomy (NCBI): domain Eukaryota; kingdom Metazoa; phylum Chordata; class Mammalia; order Artiodactyla; family Bovidae; genus Oreotragus; species Oreotragus oreotragus. The sequence goes on along the minus strand of SJYX01006598.1, from coordinate 682,379 downwards.
GGCAGACACACTGAAACGATAATCACAGAAATGCTGTTAGAACACTTTATTTTTAAGGACCCAAATATATATATATATATATTTTTAATATCCTAACAGCAAATATCTCATATTCACTTTTATTTCCATTATCTCTTCTCTCTTCTTTTTCCTGAAATTGTTCTTTATATTAAGAGTATTCTTTTGTTGTTACTAAAAGCCATAGTTCTAGAGATGAACAAAGCTTGGCAACTCCTCAGGGCACAATCCAGCCAATTATCTTCTTTTTGGCAAAGACACCTTTCACCCACATACAGGAACACTGTCCAGCAAAGCCAACCTCTTTCCTCATAGACAGGGTTGTTTTTGCCTGAGCCTTGTCCCTGCCTTAACCTGGGATGACCCAAACCTTTCAGAATATGACAGAATATTCTGCCCCAAAGCAGTCTATCAATCCCTCCTTTGGTGTCTTCATGCATGTAAAGTGTCAACTTTCCTGTATTTTCACTTTCTTCTTTCAAAAGACAAAAGACCATGAAAAAACCCTGTAAGCACTTTCTAAGTCATTTACTACCTAAAACATCTAATTCTATTTTGTTACTTGCTTAACTTTCTTTCCTTCAATGTTAGATATTTCCAACATAGAGGATGTTGTTTATTACAAGGAAAATTTGGCAATAAGAGGACAATGCAATTGGAGGAAACATACAGTCACCAATATACCACGCACATCCTCATGTATTCGTTTCCTATAAAATTTATTTCAAGCATAAATTTGGACTTTACATCAAGAACAGAGGTGGTGACATTGAGAGCTCTCTCCTTGCTTGACTGTGACATATAAAGTGAATACTGGAGATTTCAGACAATATTGAACAGAGCCATAGATAGTCTATAGAGTCAGTCAGGAATAGCCAAAGCGGGGATATTTGGACAGGAATTAACAATCACTCCCTTGCCATTCAGAAAGCATTGATTTCCCCCTCCTTTACAGATTTCCATGTAACATTACATTTGAAGAAATGGCCCTACTATATCAAGAATAGTAGCAGTGGTTACTGAATGGAAACAAGTAAATGAAGAACCTTTGAAGTTCACTGACCTTATAGATTAGTAAGTCAATGTCATGGATACAGTGAGGACTTAAACTGAGGTTTAAAAAAATTTATTTTTTCCAGTAGTAGGCCTGCAAGTTGTGAAAAAGAAGAGGGTGATATAAACACGCAAACTGCTATATTACATGGTAGACTGAAGAAGAATAAGATGTGAGGTCAACACGGTGCTTCAGTTGATTGAAGTAAAGCTAGGGGCCATCTGAGTATGTCATAGGAGTCACACAATAGGATGGCTTTATGATGCAGTTTTGAAAGGTTGATGTGATATTGATGTGGAAAAATAGGAAAACAGTATATCTGTCAGTTCATTTAGGATCGTCTTATGAAGAAGGATTTCAGACAGCCTAGATCAAGGAGACAAATACATATAGCATTATAAGGTATTAATGGATAATCAAGTCTGACAAAAACAAGAAATGTTCATGTTTTACCATACATGTTGTATCTCTCATGACTATGTTCCCATGATATACTGTATATATTATTGTAGGGTTAGAATGGAGAAATACTTGTATGCATTAGGGAGAATCATATATTCCAATTTGGAGAGTCTGTCTTTATTCTACAAAGCAACAGGAAACCAAGAACATTTAGTCCAAGAGACCAGAATGTCCAGAATTAGAAAAGAGAAACTTTAATGTGGATTGTGGAGTTGTGGCTGTTGGGGGTGGTAGAGAAAGAGAAAGGGACCAGACAGAGCTGGGAATATTATGACACTAAAAATCAAAGAAGGCTCTGCCAAGTGAAAAGATGCAAAGGATATGAGAGGTACAGGAAATGAAATAGACCTTGACCACATGCAAGAAATGAGGCAGACATTAGAGTCAAAAAAGGCATCCACAATATGGGACTAGCTGAGTCAATAAATGACTGAAAAGTCAGAGAGAAGGGAGGAGATAAATTATGGTTTTATCCAAAAGCACCTGAGCTCTATTTTCCTGTATTTCATCAACTTAGTACCAGAAATCACCAAAAAATGTTAAGGTTCTGCAGCAAATGATAGAAATAAGTACTCTAAGGTATTAGAGTACTCTAAAAGTACTCAAATAAGTACTCTAAGTACTTATTAGAAATAAGTGCTCTAGGGTATTAGAGTACTCTAAAAGTACTCTAAGTACTGCTAGACCCTATGGAATACTAGAACCAAAGCAGGACTACCCAGTGATAACAAGCAGTAAGTCACTGTTCACTTTCAACACTTAAATAAGACATACATTGTAAAGCATAGAGGATGAATGGAAATCAAATGGAAACAACCCATACCTTTACAGAGTCAGCCTAAACAAAACCTAAAACCTAAACAAACTAGAGGTCATGGTCTCCTTAATCATGTGCCCACTTTCTCCAAGAGATTCTCATCCTTTTGCCTGAATCCTCCCTTGATTACTAACACTTCATTGCCTTACTCTCAGCAGATGATCAGCTAATCACTAATCAAATAAAGGAACAGTATTTACTCCTGAGATATATTTGTATTGATGGACTCTTCAAACTGAAAATCTTTCTAATCGCCTGAAAGTAAACCATAAAACTGGAAGGACTCCTTCCCAGACTCTTTTCAAAATACCCAATGGGCAGCAATTGCGAGTCTATCTGCTTCGATGTCTTCTGCCATAATTATAACCTGTTTGGATAGTGAAGACAGGAGACAGATGAAGCACTGAAAGATGTCGAGGAAAAAAATGCATTGACAAGTGGAAAAGATAGCATAAGCCTTAAACACCAGTCTATGTCTGCACAACATACCATGTGTAATGGAGCCAGGTGGGCCTAATCAGGAATGGATTTTTCAAGAAAGCTCTATATGAGTTGGCACTGAGAAGTTCAACTCAACTGTTTCAACATGATTCTTTGATTCTAAGACTCAAAGCCACTTGTCTTATTTAACTGCACTAAATCAAAAAAAGGAATATACTTATTGCCTATTTGAACACTGCTAAGAGATCGCAAAAGTTTTTATCACAAGAAGAAAATTATAACTATTTCTAGCAACAGATTTTCACCAGACTTATTGAGGTGATCATTTTGCAATATATTTCAAACAATTACATTGTACACCTGAAACCAAAATAACATTATATGTCAATATTAACTATGTATAATGATACCTGAAAATAAAATAGCATATTTGTCAATGTGACCTATGTATAATGATCATATAATCATCATGTTATATACATAACACATATGCATACCTTCAGTTAAGTTCAGTCACTCAGTCATATCCAGTCTTTGAGACTCCATGGACTACAGCACATCAGGCTCCCCTGTCCTCCACCATGTCCTGGAGCTTGCTTAAACTCATGTCCATGGATTTGGTGATACCATCCAACTATCTCATCCTCTGCTATCTCCTTCTCCTCCTGCCATCAATCTTTCCCAGCATCAGGGTCTTTGCCAGTGAGTCAGTTCTTTGCATCACGTGGCCAAAGTATTGGATTTCCAGCTTCAGTATCAGTCTTTTCAATGAATATTCAGGGCTGATATCCTTTAGTATTGACAGGTTTGCTCTCCTTGCAGTCCAAGGGACTATCAAGAGTCTTTTTCAACATCACAGTTCAAAAGCATCAATTTCTCAGTGCTCAGTTTCCTTATGATCCAGCTCTCACATCCATACTGATTACTGGGAAAACCATAGGTTTGACTAGATGGGAATATATTTATATATATAAACATATATGTACACACACCTATGTAAGGAACAGTTTTTGAAAAGGAATATAATTATATTTTGTATAAAGAAACAACTAGTATAGTGTTTTTTTAATGTGCATTTTGGCAATCATGTTGGGTCTAAAATATTATCTTCAAATAATCTGCATAAAAATGAATCCAAGTACATTGTATGGTATGTTAACAGGTGATCTGTACTTTTCGAAAAGAAATAAAGCAGAGGATGGGGTTAGAATGGGGTTTAGGGAATAAGGTGAAGAAATGAAGGTGATTTAAAGAAAAACAGACCACACTGAGGAGCGCAAACATGCTCTCTTGCATTCAAGATTCAAGTTTTCCCCTGTCCAGGCAGTTATCTTGGTTTTCTACCCAACTTCAAAAATATTTCCATCTCTGAGGCTCTATGCAAACTCATGCAAACATGGATGTTCTGAACATTCTGCCTCTCTTCAGTTGAACTGGCTTCACAAAAAATGGTTGGTAAACTCCTCCAAATTAAGTAACATTTTAAGCAGCAAATTTTGATAATTTTCTGTTTCTTGAAAAACTAATCTGCAAATTATTTTCCATTTTTCAACACAATGTCAGTGACCTAATTATATTATGTAAAATATTATCTATACATTGCTATTCTAATATATTATGACATTTTAAAAATATATACAAAATATAAATTAAATGGCAGTGAGATAAAAATAAATGGAAATGGAAATGCTAACATTTTCTTCCCCAGGGGATGAGGACACTCTTAGTTATGGCCAGTGGACTAATGGATTCTGAATGTACACACATATTTATATGAGTTGTTTAACTATTATAATAAAGTAATTTCTTTCACATATAGCTTCAATCAAAGTTCTCAGAATACCACAAGGGGCCAAGAATACAATTATATGTGAATAACTCTCTTCATATGCATATATAAAATTTTGTGAGCTCAGTTAAGTAATCATCTTTAGTTCTTTTGTTATTCCATCAATTCATCTACTGGTAAATAATACAAACTCTACAATAGATATCTTTTTTTCAGGGTTTAAATCTCAAGCCATCATAAATGTGGAGCAAGGGCCTAGAAGAATGAATAAAATGTCATATGGATATCATTNCTTCATATGCATATATAAAATTTTGTGAGCTCAGTTAAGTAATCATCTTTAGTTCTTTTGTTATTCCATCAATTCATCTACTGGTAAATAATACAAACTCTACAATAGATATCTTTTTTTCAGGGTTTAAATCTCAAGCCATCATAAATGTGGAGCAAGGGCCTAGAAGAATGAATAAAATGTCATATGGATATCATTACATATATGCATTTGTAAAGAAAATTAATGAAAAAATACAGAAGGCTTGCAGTTTTCTGAAACAGAAAATGTACTCACTCAGAGCTGAATATACATATCATCTAGGAAAAATACTTTCTCAGCTTCTGATGACTTCTAAAGAAAGGGACTCCACGACTTTCATCTCTAGCCTACTGTGGACTCCTTTCCACTTTCCTCCTCAACTTCACTCCATGAAATCTCTTCCCTGGGTTATAAAACACACCTTGGGCATCTGGTTCAAACAAGATGGGCTTGATCTCTGTGTGCCCACACCTTTGTTTGTTCTGGAAAAAAAAAAAAAAAAGAGACCACTAAAGGGGACCTTGTATATTTGGCAAGAAGAAGGTAAACTAGTTTAGGGCCTGAAGAATGGAAGAGCAACACAGCAGCACCTGACAGAAGACAAGCCAGGCCCAGCATTCCTGACCTCCAACCTAGCATCAGAAGGCAGCCTGAGGAGGGCTGTTCCTCCCAAGGAACAAACGTGAAGGAACACCAGGTGGTGCTTTAGTTGCCAGGCTGTGCCTGACTCTTTGTGACCCCATGGACTGTAGCCCACCAGGTTCCTCTATCCATGGAATTCTCCAGGCAAGAATATGGATTCCCATGTCCTCCTCCAGGGGATCTTCCCAACTCAGGGACTGAATCCAGGTCTTCACAAGGCAAGTGGATTCCTTACTGTCTGAGCCACCAGGAAAGCCCAAGAAACAAAATAAATACATGGATATTTGGAAAATAAAAGGATAAAAGCATATGTTAATGTGAGATAAAGTAGATTTTAGAGCAAACAAAATGTTGAAAGACAAAGGAATACAAGGACTTTACATAAGGAAGAAAGAGTAGAATCCCTGGTTCAGGAAGATCCCCTGGAGGAGGGCATGGCAACCCACCTTAACATTCTTCCCTGGAGAATCCCCATGGACAGAGGAGCCTGGCAGACTATATAGTCCATGGGGCCACAAAGAGTTTGACATGATTGAAGTTACTCAGCACACATGTAAGAGAGTAAAATTTAAAAGTCCTCACCAAAAAGATCTTGAAAGGTAAATATGTGAGATGATATTAATAGATATGTTAATTAAATCAATGAGGGAATCCATTAATAATGTATACCTATTTAAATTGTCATGTATACTTTAAATATCTTGCCATTTTATCTGGAAAATACATTTTAAAAAACTTCAGCCATTAAGAAGAATACATTTGAATCAGTTCTAATAAGATGGATGAAACTGGAACCAATTATACAGAGTGAAGTAAGCCAGAAAGAAAAACACCAATACATATACTAACACATATATATGGAATTTAGAAAGATGGTAATGAGGACCCTGTATGCAAGACAGCAAAAGAGATACAGATGTGTAGAGCGGACTTATAGACTCTGAGGGAGAAGGAGAGGGAGAGGGAGAGGGTGGGATGATTTGGGAGAATAGCATTGAAATTTGTATACTATCATGTAAGAAATGAATTGCCAGTCTATGTTCAATGCAGGATGCAGGACGCTTGGGGCTGGTGTATGGGGATGATCTGGAGGGA